>JAENPR010000185.1:600000-964974 GCA_018135685.1 Themeda triandra | reverse complement strand
CCATGGTTAAGGCATTTTGACACCTCTGGCCTCTCTACCATAGCGTTTGCCATCACTCGAGAGCACGAAACGGCCCTTAACCTCGGCTCCACGGCTCCCGAACGCCATATTTGCACACACGACTTTTGCCCGCACGGTCGGTTCCTGCGCATCCTACGGCTCCTCGCACCAAGTCAAGCACGCCCATGCCATGGTTAAGGCATTTTGACACCTCTAGCCTCTCCACCACGGCATTTGTTGCCGCCCAAGAACCCGAATGGCCCTTAACCATGGCTCCACGGCTCTAGAAGCGCCATATTTGCACACACGACTATGCTACCGCACGGCCGGTTCCTGCGTGTCCTACGCTCTCGACACTAGGTCAAGCATGACCGTATGCCATGGTTAAGGCATTTTGATGCCTCCTCGGCCCCACCACCACAATGTTTGTCATCACCCGAGAGCCCGAACGGCCCTTAACTATAGCTCCACGACTCCGAACATCCATAATTGCACACACGGCTGTGTCTTTGCGCACGGCCGGATCCTGTGCATCCTACGGCTCTCGGCACCGGTTCAAGCACACCCGTACGCCATGGTTAAGCCATTTTGATGCCTCTCACCTCTCCACCATAGAGTTTTCCATCACCCAAGAGCCCGAAGGGCCCTTAACCATGGCTCCACGGCTCCAAAACGCCATATTTGCACACACGACCATCTTTGCCGCATGGTCGGTTCCAACGCGTCCTATGGCTCCGGCGAGTCAAGCATGCCCGTACGCCATGGTTAAGGCATTTTGACACCTCGGCCTCTCTACCATAGCGTTTGTCATCGCTCGAGAGCACGAACGGCCCTTAACCTCGGCTCCACGGCTCCGAACTACCATATTTGCACACACGACTTTCTTTGCCGCACGGCGGTTCCTATGCATCCTACGGCTCCTCGCACCAAGTCAAGCACGCCCATGCACCATGGTTAAGGCATTTTAACACCTTTGGCCTCTCCACCACGGCGTTTGTTGCCGCCCAGAACCCGAATGGCCCTTAACCATGGCTCCACGGCTCCAGAACTGCCATATTTGCACACACGACTATGCTACCGCACGGCCGGTTCCTGTGTCCTACAGCTCTTGACACTAGGTCAAGCACGACCGTATGCCATGGTTAAGGCATTTTGACGCCTCTGGCCTCACCACCACAATGTTTGTCATCACCCGAGAGAGCCCGAACGGCCCTTAACTATAGCTCCACGACTCCGAACATCCATAATTGCACACACGGCTGTCTTTGCCGCACGGCCGGATCCTGTGCATCCTACGGCTCTCGGCACCGGTCAAGCACGCCGTACGCCATGGTTAAGCCATTTTGATGCCTCTCACCTCTCCACCATAGAGTTTTCCATCACCCGAGAGCACGAAGGGCCCTTAACCATGCTCCACGGCTCCAAAACGCCATATTTGCACACACGACCATCTTTGCCCGCACGGTCGGTTCCAACGCATCCTATGGCTCTCGGCTCTGAGTCAAGCATGCCCGTACGCCATGGTTAAGGCATTTTGACACCTCGGCCTCTCTACCATAGCGTTTGCCATCGCTCGAGAGCACGAACGGCCCTTAACCTTGGCTCCACGGCTCCCGAAGCGCCATATTTGCACACACGACCATCTTTGCTTTGCCGCACGGTCGGTTCCAACGCATCCTATGGCTCCTCGCACCAAGTCAGCATGCACGTACATGCCATGGTTAAGGCATTTTGACACCTCTAGCCTCTCCACCACAGCGTTTGTTGCCGCCCAGAACCCGAATGGCCCTTAACCATGGCTCCACGGCTCTAGAACGCCATATTTGCACACACGAATATGCTACCGCACGGCCCGGTTCGTGCGTGTCCTACGACTCTTGACACTAGGTCAAGCATGACCGTATGCCATGGTTAAGGCGTTTTGATGCCTCTGGCCTCACCACCACAATGTTTGTCATCACCCAGAGCACCGAACGGCCCTTAACTATAGCTCCACGACTCCGAACATCCATAATTGCACACACGGCTTGTCTTTGCGCACGGTCGGATCTGTGCATCCTATGGCTCTCGGCACCGGTCAAGCACGCCCGTACGCCATGGTTAAGCCATTTTGATGCCTCTCACCTCTCCACCATAGAGTTTTCCATCACCCGAGAGCACGAAGGGCCCTTAACCATGCCTCACGGCTCCAAAACTGCCATATTTGCACACTCGACCATCTTTGCCCCGCACGGTCGGTTCCAACGCATTTTATGGCTCCGGCTCTGAGTCAAGCATGCCCGTACGCCATGGTTAAGGCATTTTGACACCTCGGCCTCTCTACCATAGCGTTTGCCATCACTCGAGAGCACGAACGGCACTTAACCTCGGCTCCACGGCTCCCGGAAGCGCCATATTTGCACACACGACTTTCTTTGCCGCACGGCGGTTCCTGCGCATCCTACGGCTCCTCGCACCAAGTCAAGCACGCCCATGCACTATGGTTAAGGCATTTTGACACCTTTGGCCTCTCCACCACGGCATTTGTTGCCGCCCAAGAGAACCCGAATGGCCCTTAACCATGGCTCCACCGCTCTAGAAGCGCCATATTTGCACACACGACTATGCTACCGCGGGCCGGTTCCTGCGTGTCCTATAGCTCTCGACACTAGGTCAAGCACGACCGTATGCCATGGTTAAGGCGTTTTGACACCTCTGGCCCCACCACCACAATGTTTGTCATCACCCGAGAGCCCGAACGGCCCTTAACTATAGCTCCACGACTCCAACATCCATAATTGCACACACGGCTGTCTTTGCGCACGGCCGGATCTGTGCATCCTACGGCTCTCGGCACCGGGTTCAAGCACACCCGTACGCCATGGTTAAGCCATTTTGATGCCTCTCACCTCTCCACCATAGAGTTTTCCATCACCCGAGAGCACGAAGGGCCCTTAACCATGGCTCCACGGCTCCAAAACTGCCACATTTGCACACACGACCATCTTGCCGCATGGTCGGTTCCAACGCATCCTATGGCTCCCGGCGAGTCAAGCATGCCCGTACGCCATGGTTAAGGCATTTTGACACCTCTGGCCTCTCTACCATAGCGTTTGTCATCGCTCGAGAGCACGAACGCCCTTAACCTCGGCTCCACGGCTCCCGGAGAACGCCATATTTGCACACACGACTTTCTTTGCCGCACGGCGGTTCCTATGCGTCCTACGGCTCCTCGCACCAAGTCAAGCACGCCCATGCACCATGGTTAAGGCGTTTTAACACCTTTGGCCTCTCCACCACGGCGTTTATTACCGCCCAAGAACCCGAATGGCCCTTAACCATGGCTCCACGGCTCTAGAACTGCCATATTTGCACACACGACTATGCTACCGCACGGCCGGTTCCTGCATGTCCTATAGCTCTCGACACTAGGTCAAGCACGACCGTATGCCATGGTTAAGGCGTTTTGACACCTCGGCCTCACCACCACAATATTTGTCATCACCCGAGAGCCCGAACGGCCCTTAACTATAGCTCCACGACTCCAGAACATCCATAATTGCACACACGTTGTCTTTGCCGCACGGCGGATCCTGTGCATCCTACGGCTCTCGGCACCGGGTCAAGCACGCCCGTACGCCATGGTTAAGCCATTTTGATGCCTCTCACCTCTCCACCATAGAGTTTTCATCATCACCCGAGAGCACGAAGGGCCCTTAACCATGGCTCCACGGCTGCAAAACGCCATATTTGCACACACGACCATCTTTGCCGCACGGTCGGTTCCAACGCATCCTATGGCTCTCGGCCTTGAGTCAAGCATGCCCGTACGCCATGGTTAAGGCATTTTGACACCTCGGCCTCTCTACCATAGCGTTTGCCATCGCTCGAGAGCACGAACGGCCCTTAACCTTGGCTCCACGGCTCCCGAAGCGCCATATTTGCACACACGACCATCTTTGCCGCACGGTCGGTTCCTACGCATCCTATGGCTCCTCGCACCAGTCAAGCATGCCCGTACGCCATGGTTAAGGCATTTTGACACCTCTAGCCTCTCCACCACGGCGTTTGTTGCCACCCAGAACCCGAATGGCCCTTAACCATGGCTCCACGGCTCTAGAACTGCCATATTTGCACACACGAATATGCTACCGCACGGCCCGGTTCGTGCGTGTCCTACGACTCTTGACACTAGGTCAAGCATGACCGTATGCCATGGTTAAGGCATTTTGATGCCTCTGGCCTCACCACCACAATGTTTGTCATCACCCGAGAGCCCGAACGGCCCTTAACTACGCTCCACGACTCCGAACATCCATAATTGCACACACGGCTGTCTTTGCCGCACGGTCGGATCTGTGCATCCTATGGCTCTCGGCACCGGGTCAAGCACGCACATACGCCATGGTTAAGCCATTTTGATGCCTCTCACCTCTCCACCATAGAGTTTTCCATCACCCAAGAGCCTGAAGGGCCCTTAACCACAGCTCCACGGCTGCAAAACTGCCATATTTGCACACACGACCATGCTGCCGCACGGTCGGTTCCAACGCATCTGAGTCAAGCATGCCCGTACGCCATGGTTAAGGCATTTTGACACCTCTGGCCTCTCTACCATAGCGTTTGTCATCACTCGAGAGCACGAACGGCACTTAACCTCGGCTCCACGGCTCCCGAAGCGCCATATTTGCACACACGACTTTCTTTGCCCGCACGGCGGTTCCTGCGCATCCTACGGCTCCTCGCACCAAGTCAAGCACGCCCATGCACTATGGTTAAGGCGTTTTGACACCTTTGGCCTCTCCACCACGGCATTTGTTGCCGCCCAAGAACCCGAATGGCCCTTAACCATGGCTCCACCGCTCTAGAACTGCCATATTTGCACACACGACTATGCTACCGCACGGCCCGGTTCCTACGTGTCCTACGGCTCTCGACACTAGGTCAAGCACGACCGTATGCCATGGTTAAGGCGTTTTGACACCTCTGGCCCCACCACCACAATGTTTGTCATCACCCGAGAGCCCGAACGGCCCTTAACTATAGCTCCACGACTCCAGAACATCCATAATTGCACACACGGCTGTGCTGGCGCACGGCCGGATCCTGTGCATCCTACGGCTCTCGGCACCGGTTCAAGCACAGCCGTACGCCATGGTTAAGCCATTTTGATGCCTCTCACCTCTCCACCATAGAGTTTTCCATCACCCGAGAGCCTGAAGGGCCCTTAACCATGGCTCCACGGCAGTAAAACTGCCACATTTGCACACATGACCATCTTTGCCGCATGGTCGGTTCCAACGCATCCTATGGCTCCCGGCGGCGAGTCAAGCAAGCCCGTACGCCATGGTTAAGGCATTTTGACACCTCTGGCCTCTCTACCATAGCGTTTGTCATCGCTCGAGAGCACGAACGGCCCTTAACCTCGGCTCCACGGCTCCCGAACGCCATATTTGCACACACGACTTTCTTTGCCGCACGGGTCGGTTCCTATGCGTCCTACGGCTCCTCGCACCAAGTCAAGCACGCCCATGCACCATGGTTAAGGCATTTTAACACCTTTGGCCTCTCCACCACAGCGTTTATTACCGCCCAGAACCCGAATGGCCCTTAACCATGGCTCCACGGCTCTAGAAGCGCCATATTTGCACACACGACTATGCTACCGCACGGCCCGGTTCCTGCATGTCCTATAGCTCTCGACACTAGGTCAAGCACGACCGTATGCCATGGTTAAGGCGTTTTGACGCCTCTCGGCCTCACCACCACAATATTTGTCATCACCCGAGAGCCCGAACGGCCCTTAACTATAGCTCCACGACTCCGAGAACATCCATAATTGCACACACGGCTGTCTTTGCCGCACGGCCGGATCTGTGCATCCTACGGCTCTCGGCACCGGGTCAAGCACGCCCGTACGCCATGGTTAAGCCATTTTGATGCCTCTCACCTCTCCACCATAGAGTTTTCATCACCCGAGAGCACGAAGGGCCCTTAACCATGGCTCCACGGCTCCAAAACTGCCATATTTGCACACACGACCATCTTTGCCGCACGGTCGGTTCCAACGCATCCTATGGCTCTCGGCACTTGAGTCAAGCATGCCCGTACGCCATGGTTAAGGCATTTTGACACCTCTGGCCTCTCTACCATAGCGTTTGCCATCGCTCGAGAGCACGAACGGCCCTTAACCTTGGCTCCACGGCTCCCGAAGCGCCATATTTGCACACACGACCATCTTTGCCCGCACGGTCGGTTCCAACGCATCCTATGGCTCCTCGCACCAAGTCAAGCATGCCCGTACGCCATGGTTAAGGCATTTTGACACCTCTAGCCTCTCCACCACAGCGTTTGTTGCCGCCCAGAACCCGAATGGCCCTTAACCATGGCTCCACGGCTCTAGAAGCGCCATATTTGCACACACGAATATGCTACCGCACGGCCGGTTCGTGCGTGTCCTACGCTCTTGACACTAGGTCAAGCATGACCGTATGCCATGGTTAAGGCATTTTGATGCCTCTGGCCTCACCACCACAATGTTTGTCATCACCCGAGAGCACGAACGGCCCTTAACTATAGCTCCACGACTCCAGAACATCCATAATTGCACACACGGCTGTCTTTGCCGCACGGTCGGATCTGTGCATCCTATGGCTCTCGGCACCGGGTCAAGCACGCCCGTACGCCATGGTTAAGCCATTTTGATGCCTCTCACCTCTCCACCATAGAGTTTTCCATCACCCGAGAGCAAGGGGCCCTTAACCATGCCTCCACGGCTCCAAAACTGCCATATTTGCACACTCGACCATCTTTGCCCGCACGGTCGGTTCCAACGCATTTATGGCTCCGGCTCTGAGTCAAGCATGCACATGTACGCCATGGTTAAGGCATTTTGACACCTCGGCCTCTCTACCATAGCGTTTGCCATCACTCGAGAGCACGAACGGCACTTAACCTCGGCTCCACGGCTCCCGAAGCGCCATATTTGCACACACGACTTTCTTTGCCGCACGGGCGGTTCCTGCGCATCCTACGGCTCCTCGCACCAAGTCAAGCACCCCATGCACTATGGTTAAGGCATTTTGACACCTCTAGCCTCTCCACCACAGCATTTGTTGCCGCCCAAGAACCCGAATGGCCCTTAACCATGGCTCCACCGCTCTAGAAGCGCCATATTTGCACACACGACTATGCTACCGCACGGCCCGGTTCCTACGTGTCCTACGGCTCTCGACACTAGGTCAAGCACGACCGTATGCCATGGTTAAGGCGTTTTGACACCTCTGGCCCCACCACCACAATGTTTGTCATCACCGAGAGCCGAACGGCCCTTAACTATAGCTCCACGACTCCAGAACATCCATAATTGCACACACGGCTGTCTTTGCGCACGGCCGGATCTGTGCATCCTACGGCTCTCGGCACCGGTTCAAGCACACCCGTACGCCATGGTTAAGCCATTTTGATGCCTCTCACCTCTCCACCATAGAGTTTTCCATCACCCGAGCACGAAGGGCCCTTAACCATGGCTCCACGGCGGTAAAACTGCCACATTTGCACACACGACCATCTTTGCCGCATGGTCGGTTCCAACGCGTCCTATGGCTCCCGGCCTTTGAGTCAAGCAAGCCCGTACGCCATGGTTAAGGCATTTTGACACCTCTGGCCTCTCTACCATAGCGTTTGTCGTCGCTCGAGAGCACGAACGGCCCTTAACCTCGGCTCCACGGCTCCCGGCGCCATATTTGCACACACGACTTTCTTTGCCGCACGGCGGTTCCTATCGTCCTACGGCTCCTCGCACCAAGTCAAGCACGCCCATGCACCATGGTTAAGGCGTTTTAACACCTTTGGCCTCTCCACCACGGCGTTTATTACCGCCCAGAACCCGAATGGCCCTTAACCATGGCTCCACGCTCTAGAAGC
The DNA here is from genome assembly GCA_018135685.1 of Themeda triandra. Lineage (NCBI taxonomy): Eukaryota > Viridiplantae > Streptophyta > Magnoliopsida > Poales > Poaceae > Themeda > Themeda triandra. Next base: position 957,069 of record JAENPR010000185.1, on the reverse strand, counting down.
TGCCATATTTGCACACACGACTATGCTACCGCACGGCCCGGTTCCTGCATGTCCTATAGCTCTCGACACTAGGTCAAGCACGACCGTATGCCATGGTTAAGGCGTTTTGACACCTCGGCCTCACCACCACAATATTTGTCATCACCCGAGAGCCCGAACGGCCCTTAACTATAGCTCCACGACTCCGAGAACATCCATAATTGCACACACGGCGTCTTTGCCGCACGGCGGATCCTGTGCATGCATCCTACGGCTCTCGGCACCCGGTCAAGCACGCCCGTACGCCATGGTTAAGCCATTTTGATGCCTCTCACCTCTCCACCATAGAGTTTTCATCACCCGAGAGCTGAAGGGCCCTTAACCATGGCTCCACGGCTGCAAAACGCCATATATTTGCACACACGACCATCTTTGCCGCACGGTCGGTTCCAACGCATCCTATGGCTCTCGGCAGCTTGAGTCAAGCATGCCCGTACGCCATGGTTAAGGCATTTTGACACCTCGGCCTCTCTACCATAGCGTTTGCCATCGCTCGAGAGCACGAACGGCCCTTAACCTTGGCTCCACGGCTCCCGAAGCGCCATATTTGCACACACGACCATGCTGCCGCACGGTCGGTTCCACGCATCCTATGGCTCCTGGCACCAAGTCAAGCATGCCCGTACGCCATGGTTAAGGCATTTTGACACCTCTAGCCTCTCCACCACGGCGTTTGTTGCCACTGAGAACCTGAATGGCCCTTAACCATGGCTCCACGGCTCTAGAAGCTGCCATATTTGCACACACGAATATGCTACCGCACGGCCCGGTTCGTGCGTGTCCTACGGCTCTTGACACTAGGTCAAGCATGACCGTATGCCATGGTTAAGGCATTTTGATGCCTCGGCCTCACCACCACAATGTTTGTCATCACCCGAGAGCACGAACGGCCCTTAACTACAGCTCCACGACTCCGAACATCCATAATTGCACACACGGCTATGTCTTTGCCGCACGGTCGGATCCTGTGCATCCTATGGCTCTCGGCACCGGGTCAAGCACGCACATACGCCATGGTTAAGCCATTTTGATGCCTCTCACCTCTCCACCATAGAGTTTTCCATCACACGAGAGCTGAAGGGCCCTTAACCATGCCTCCACGGCTCCAAAACGCCATATTTGCACACTCGACCATCTTTGCCGCACGGTCGGTTCCAACGCATTTTATGGCTCCGGCTCTGACGAGTCAAGCATGCACATGTACGCCATGGTTAAGGCATTTTGACACCTCGGCCTCTCTACCATAGCGTTTGCCATCACTCGAGAGCACGAACGGCACTTAACCTCGGCTCCACGGCTCCCGGAAGCGCCATATTTGCACACACGACTTTCTTTGCCCCGCACGGCGGTTCCTGCGCATCCTACGGCTCCTCGCACCAAGTCAAGCACGCCCATGCACTATGGTTAAGGCATTTTGACACCGGCCCTCTCGACCACGGCATTTGTTGCCGCCCAAGAACCCGAATGGCCCTTAACCATGGCTCCACCGCTCTAGAAGCGCCATATTTGCACACACGACTATGCTACCGCACGGCCCGGTTCCTACGTGTCCTACTCTCTCGACACTAGGTCAAGCACGACCGTATGCCATGGTTAAGGCGTTTTGACACCTCTGGCCCCACCACCACAATGTTTGTCATCACCCGAGAGCCCGAACGGCCCTTAACTATAGCTCCACGACTCCAGAACATCCATAATTGCACACACGGCGTGTCTTTGCGCGCACGGCGGATCCTGTGCATCCTACGGCTCTCGGCACCGGTTCAAGCACACCCGTACGCCATGGTTAAGCCATTTTGATGCCTCTCACCTCTCCACCATAGAGTTTTCCATCACCCGAGAGCACGAAGGGCCCTTAACCATGGCTCCACGGCGGTAAAACTGCCACATTTGCACACACGACCATCTTTGCCGCATGGTCGGTTCCAACGCGTCCTATGGCTCCCGGCGAGTCAAGCAAGCCCGTACGCCATGGTTAAGGCATTTTGACACCTCTGGCCTCTCTACCATAGCGTTTGTCATCGCTCGAGAGCACGAACGGCCCTTAACCTCGGCTCCACGGCTCCCGAGCGCCATATTTGCACACACGACTTTCTTTGCCGCGCACGGCGGTTCCTATCGTCCTACGGCTCCTCGCACCAAGTCAAGCACGCCCATGCACCATGGTTAAGGCGTTTTAACACCTTTGGCCTCTCCACCACAGCGTTTATTACCGCCCGAACCCGAATGGCCCTTAACCATGGCTCCACGGCTCTAGAACTGCCATATTTGCACACACGACTATGCTACCGCACGGCCCGGTTCCTGCATGTCCTATAGCTCTCGACACTAGGTCAAGCACGACCGTATGCCATGGTTAAGGCATTTTGACGCCTCGGCCTCACCACCACAATATTTGTCATCACCCGAGAGCCCGAACGGCCCTTAACTATAGCTCCACGACTCCAGAACATCCATAATTGCACACACGGTCTTGTCTTTGCCGCACGGCCGGATCCTGTGCATCCTACGGCTCGGCACCGGGTCAAGCACGCCCGTACGCCATGGTTAAGCCATTTTGATGCCTCTCACCTCTCCACCATAGAGTTTTCATCACCCGAGAGCACGAAGGGCCCTTAACCACGGCTCCACGGCTGCAAAACTGCCATATTTGCACACACGACCATCTTTGCCGCACGGTCGGTTCCAACGCATCCTATGGCTCTCGGCCTTTGAGTCAAGCATGCCCGTACGCCATGGTTAAGGCATTTTGACACCTCTGGCCTCTCTACCATAGCGTTTGCCATCGCTCGAGAGCACGAACGGCCCTTAACCTTGGCTCCACGGCTCCCGAAACGCCATATTTGCACACACGACCATCTTTGCCCGCACGGTCGGTTCCAACGCATCCTATGGCTCCTGGCCTTGAGTCAAGCATGCCCGTACGCCATGGTTAAGGCATTTTGACACCTCTAGCCTCTCCACCACGGCGTTTGTTGCCGCCTGAGAACCTGAATGGCCCTTAACCATGGCTCCACGGCTCTAGAACGCCATATTTGCACACACGAATATGCTACCGCACGGCGGTTCGTGCGCGTCCTACGGCTCTTGACACTAGGTCAAGCATGACCGTATGCCATGGTTAAGGCATTTTGATGCCTCTGGCCTCACCACCACAATGTTTGTCATCACCCGAGAGCACGAACGGCCCTTAACTATAGCTCCACGACTCCAGACATCCATAATTGCACACACGGCTGTCTTTGCCGCACGGTCGGATCTGTGCATCCTATGGCTCTCGGCACCGGGTCAAGCACGCACATACGCCATGGTTAAGCCATTTTGATGCCTCTCACCTCTCCACCATAGAGTTTTCCATCACCGAGAGCACGAAGGGCCCTTAACCATGCCTCCACGGCTCCAAAACTGCCATATTTGCACACTCGACCATCTTTGCCGCACGGTCGGTTCCAACGCATTTTATGGCTCCGGCTCTGAGTCAAGCATGCACATGCGCCATGGTTAAGGCATTTTGACACCTCGGCCTCTCTACCATAGCGTTTGCCATCACTCGAGAGCACGAACGGCACTTAACCTCGGCTCCACGGCTCCCGAACGCCATATTTGCACACACGACTTTCTTTGCCCGCACGGCGGTTCCTGCGCATCCTACGGCTCCTCGCACCAAGTCAAGCACGCCCATGCACTATGGTTAAGGCGTTTTGACACCTTTGGCCTCTCGACCACGGCATTTGTTGCCGCCCAAGAACCCGAATGGCCCTTAACCATGGCTCCACCGCTCTAGAAGCGCCATATTTGCACACACGACTATGCTACCGCACGGCCCGTTCCTACGTGTCCTACGGCTCTCGACACTAGGTCAAGCACGACCGTATGCCATGGTTAAGGCGTTTTGACACCTCTGGCCCCACCACCACAATGTTTGTCATCACCCGAGAGCCCGAACGGCCCTTAACTATAGCTCCACGACTCCGAACATCCATAATTGCACACACGGCGTGTCTTTGCGCACGGCCGGATCTGTGCATCCTACGGCTCTCGGCACCGGTTCAAGCACACCCGTACGCCATGGTTAAGCCATTTTGATGCCTCTCACCTCTCCACCATAGAGTTTTCCATCACCCGAGAGAGCACGAAGGGCCCTTAACCATGGCTCCACGGCGGTAAAACTGCCACATTTGCACACACGACCATCTTTGCCGCATGGTCGGTTCCAACGCGTCCTATGGCTCCGGCCTTTGAGTCAAGCAAGCCCGTACGCCATGGTTAAGGCATTTTGACACCTCTGGCCTCTCTACCATAGCGTTTGTCATCGCTCGAGAGCACGAACGGCCCTTAACCTCGGCTCCACGGCTCCCGGAGCGCCATATTTGCACACACGACTTTCTTTGCCGCACGGCGGTTCCTATCGTCCTACGGCTCCTCGCACCAAGTCAAGCACGCCCATGCACCATGGTTAAGGCATTTTAACACCTTTGGCCTCTCCACCACGGCGTTTATTACCGCTCGAGAACCCGAATGGCCCTTAACCATGGCTCCACGGCTCTAGAAGCTGCCATATTTGCACACACGACTATGCTACCGCACGGCCCGGTTCCTGCATGTCCTATAGCTCTCGACACTAGGTCAAGCACGACCGTATGCCATGGTTAAGGCGTTTTGATGCCTCGGCCTCACCACCACAATATTTGTCATCACCCGAGAGCCCGAACGGCCCTTAACTATAGCTCCACGACTCGAACATCCATAATTGCACACACGGCGTTGTGCCGCCGCACGGGATCCTGTGCATCCTACGGCTCTCGGCACCGGGTCAAGCACGCCGTACGCCATGGTTAAGCCATTTTGATGCCTCTCACCTCTCCACCATAGAGTTTTCATCACCCGAGAGCACGAAGGGCCCTTAACCATGGCTCCACGGCTCCAAAACTGCCATATTTGCACACACGACCATCTTTGCCGCACGGTCGGTTCCAACGCATCCTATGGCTCTCGGCCTTTGAGTCAAGCATGCCCGTACGCCATGGTTAAGGCATTTTGACACCTCGGCCTCTCTACCATAGCGTTTGCCATCGCTCGAGAGCACGAACGGCCCTTAACCTTGGCTCCACGGCTCCCGGAAGCGCCCATATTTGCACACACGACCATCTTTGCCGCACGGTCGGTTCCTAACGCATCCTATGGCTCCTCGCACCAAGTCAAGCATGCCCGTATGCCATGGTTAAGGCATTTTGACACCTCTAGCCTCTCCACCACGGCGTTTGTTGCCGCCCAAGAACCCGAATGGCCCTTAACCATGGCTCCACGGCTCTAGAAGCTGCCATATTTGCACACACGAATATGCTACCGCACGGCCCGGTTCGTGCGTGTCCTACGGCTCTTGACACTAGGTCAAGCATGACCGTATGCCATGGTTAAGGCGTTTTGATGCCTCTGGCCTCACCACCACAATGTTTGTCATCACCCGAGAGCACGAACGGCCCTTAACTATAGCTCCACGACTCCGAACATCCATAATTGCACACACGGCTTGTCTTTGCCCCGCACGGTCGGATCTGTGCATCCTATGGCTCTCGGCACCGGGTCAAGCACGCCCGTACGCCATGGTTAAGCCATTTTGATGCCTCTCACCTCTCCACCATAGAGTTTTCCATCACCGAGAGCACGAAGGGCCCTTAACCATGCCTCCACGGCTCCAAAACTGCCATATTTGCACACTCGACCATCTTTGCCGCACGGTCGGTTCCAACGCATTTATGGCTCCGGCTCGAGTCAAGCATGCCCGTACGCCATGGTTAAGGCATTTTGACACCTCTGGCCTCTCTACCATAGCGTTTGCCATCACTCGAGAGCACGAACGGCCCTTAACCTCGGCTCCACGGCTCCCGGCGCCATATTTGCACACACGACTTTCTTTGCCGCACGGCGGTTCCTGCGCATCCTACGGCTCCTCGCACCAAGTCAAGCACGCCCATGCACTATGGTTAAGGCATTTTGACACCTCTAGCCTCTCCACCACGGCATTTGTTGCCGCCCAGAACCCGAATGGCCCTTAACCATGGCTCCACCGCTCTAGAACTGCCATATTTGCACACACGACTATGCTGCCGCACGGCCGGTTCCTGCGCGTCCTACGGCTCTCGACACTAGGTCAAGCACGACCGTATGCCATGGTTAAGGCGTTTTGACACCTCTGGCCTCACCACCACAATGTTTGTCATCACCCGAGAGCCCGAACGGCCCTTAACTATAGCTCCACGACTCCAGAACATCCATAATTGCACACACGGCTTGTCTTGCCGCACGGCGGATCCTGTGCATCCTACGGCTCTCGGCACCGGTTCAAGCACACCCGTACGCCATGGTTAAGCCATTTTGATGCCTCTCACCTCTCCACCATAGAGTTTTCCATCACCCGAGAGCCTGAAGGGCCCTTAACCATGGCTCCACGGCTCCAAAACTGCCATATTTGCACACACGACCATCTTTGCCGCACGGTCGGTTCCAACGCATCCTATGGCTCCGGCTCTTGAGTCAAGCATGCCGTACGCCATGGTTAAGGCATTTTGACACCTCGGCCTCTCTACCATAGCGTTTGCCATCGCTCGAGAGCACGAACGGCCCTTAACCTCGGCTCCACGGCTCCCGAAGCGCCATATTTGCACACACGACTTTCTTTGCCGCACGGCGGTTCCTATGCATCCTACGGCTCCTCGCACCAAGTCAAGCACGCCCATGCACCATGGTTAAGGCATTTTGACACCTCTGGCCTCTCCACCACAGCATTTGTTGCCACCCAAGAACCCGAATGGCCCTTAACCATGGCTCCACGGCTCTAGAACGCCATATTTGCACACACGACTATGCTACCGCACGGCCCGGTTCCTGCGTGTCCTATAGCTCTCGACACTAGGTCAAGCACGACCGTATGCCATGGTTAAGGCGTTTTGACACCTCGCCTCACCACCACAATGTTTGTCATCACCCAAGAGCCCCGAACGGCCCTTAACTATAGCTCCACGACTCCGAGAACATCCATAATTGCACACACGGCTGTCTTTGCCGCACGGCGGATCTGTGCATCCTACGGCTCTCGGCACCGGTTCAAGCACACCCGTACGCCATGGTTAAGCCATTTTGATGCCTCTCACCTCTCCACCATAGAGTTTTCCATCACCCGAGAGCACGAAGGGCCCTTAACCATGGCTCCACGGCTCCAAAACTGCCACATTTGCACACACGACCATCTTTGCCGCATGGTCGGTTCCAACGCATTTATGGCTCCGGCTCTGAGTCAAGCATGCCCGTACGCCATGGTTAAGGCATTTTGACACCTCTGGCCTCTCTACCATAGCGTTTGTCATCGCTCGAGAGCACGAACGGCCCTTAACCTCGGCTCCACGGCTCCGGAGGCGCCATATTTGCACACACGACTTTTTTGCCGCACGGCGGTTCCTATCGCATCCTACGGCTCCTCGCACCAAGTCAAGCACGCCCATGCACCATGGTTAAGGCATTTTAACACCTTTGGCCTCTCCACCACAGCATTTATTGCCGCCCAAGAACCCGAATGGCCCTTAACCATGGCTCCGGCTCTAGAACGCCATATTTGCACACACGACTATGCTACCGCACGGCCGGTTCCTGCATGTCCTATAGCTCTCGACACTAGGTCAAGCACGACCGTATGCCATGGTTAAGGCGTTTTGACGCCTCGGCCTCACCACCACAATATTTGTCATCACCCAGAGCCCGACGGCCCTTAACTATAGCTCCACGACTCGAGAACATCCATAATTGCACACACGGCTGTCTTTGCCGCACGGCGGATCCTGTGCATCCTACGGCTCTCGGCACCGGGTCAAGCACGCCGTACGCCATGGTTAAGCCATTTTGATGCCTCTCACCTCTCCACCATAGAGTTTTCATCACCCGAGAGCACGAAGGGCCCTTAACCATGGCTCCACGGCTGCCAAAACGCCATATTTGCACACACGACCATCTTTGCCCGCATGGTCGGTTCCAACGCATCCTATGGCTCTCGGCACTTGAGTCAAGCATGCCCGTACGCCATGGTTAAGGCATTTTGACACCTCGGCCTCTCTACCATAGCGTTTGCCATCGCTCGAGAGCACGAACGGCCCTTAACCTTGGCTCCACGGCTCCCGAGCGCCATATTTGCACACACGACCATGCTTTGCCGCACGGTCGGTTCCAACGCATCCTATGGCTCCTCGCACCAGTCAAGCATGCCCGTACGCCATGGTTAAGGCATTTTGACACCTCTAGCCTCTCCACCACGCGTTTGTTGCCGCTGAGAACTGAACGGCCCTTAACCTTGGCTCCACGGCTCCAGAACTGCCATATTTGCACACACGAATATGCTACCGCACGGCCGGTTCGTGCGTGTCCTACGGCTCTTGACACTAGGTCAAGCATGACCGTATGCCATGGTTAAGGCGTTTTGATGCCTCTGGCCTCACCACCACAATGTTTGTCATCACCCGAGAGCCCGAACGGCCCTTAACTACGGCTCCACGACTCCGAACATCCATAATTGCACACACGGCTGTCTGCCGCACGGTCGGATCCTGTGCATCCTATGGCTCTCGGCACCGGGTCAAGCACGCACATGTACGCCATGGTTAAGCCATTTTGATGCCTCTCACCTCTCCACCATAGAGTTTTCCATCACACGAGAGCACGAAGGGCCCTTAACCATGCCTCCACGGCTCCAAAACTGCCATATTTGCACACTCGACCATCTTTGCCCGCACGGTCGGTTCCAACGCATTTATGGCTCCCGCTCGAGTCAAGCATGCACATGCGCCATGGTTAAGGCATTTTGACACCTCTGGCCTCTCTACCATAGCGTTTGCCATCACTCGAGAGCACGAACGGCACTTAACCTCGGCTCCACGGCTCCCGAACGCCATATTTGCACACACGACTTTCTTTGCCGCACGGCCGGTTCCTGCGCATCCTACGGCTCCTCGCACCAAGTCAAGCACGCCCATGCACTATGGTTAAGGCATTTTGACACCGCTGGCCTCTCGACCACAGCATTTGTTGCCGCCCAAGAACCCGAATGGCCCTTAACCATGGCTCCACCTCTCTAGAACGCCATATTTGCACACACGACTATGCTACCGCACGGCCCGGTTCCTACGTGTCCTACGGCTCTCGACACTAGGTCAAGCACGACCGTATGCCATGGTTAAGGCGTTTTGACACCTCGGCCCCACCACCACAATGTTTGTCATCACCCGAGAGCCCGAACGGCCCTTAACTATAGCTCCACGACTCCAGAACATCCATAATTGCACACACGGCTTGTCTTTGGCGCACGGCCGGATCCTGTGCATCCTACGGCTCTCGGCACCGGTTCAAGCACACCCGTACGCCATGGTTAAGCCATTTTGATGCCTCTCACCTCTCCACCATAGAGTTTTCCATCACCCGAGAGCACGAAGGGCCCTTAACCATGGCTCCACGGCGGTAAAACTGCCACATTTGCACACACGACCATCTTTGCCGCATGGTCGGTTCCAACGCGTCCTATGGCTCCCGGCACGAGTCAAGCAAGCCCGTACGCCATGGTTAAGGCATTTTGACACCTCGGCCTCTCTACCATAGCGTTTGTCGTCGCTCGAGAGCACGAACGGCCCTTAACCTCGGCTCCACGGCTCCCGAAGCGCCATATTTGCACACACGACTTTCTTTGCCGCGCACGGCGGTTCCTATGCGTCCTACGGCTCCTCGCACCAAGTCAAGCACGCCCATGCACCATGGTTAAGGCATTTTAACACCTTTGGCCTCTCCACCACAGCGTTTATTACCGCCCGAGAACCCGAATGGCCCTTAACCATGGCTCCACGGCTCTAGAAGCTGCCATATTTGCACACACGACTATGCTACCGCACGGCCCGGTTCCTGCATGTCCTATAGCTCTCGACACTAGGTCAAGCACGACCGTATGCCATGGTTAAGGCGTTTTGACGCCTCTGGCCTCACCACCACAATATTTGTCATCACCCGAGAGCCCGAACGGCCCTTAACTATAGCTCCACGACTCCAGAACATCCATAATTGCACACACGGCTTGTCTTTGCCCGCACGGCCGGATCCTGTGCATCCTACGGCTCTCGGCACCGGGTCAAGCACGCCCGTACGCCATGGTTAAGCCATTTTGATGCCTCTCACCTCTCCACCATAGAGTTTTTCATCACCCGAGAGCCTGAAGGGCCCTTAACCATAGCTCCACGGCTGCAAAACTGCCATATTTGCACACACGACCATGCTTTGCCGCACGGTCGGTTCCAACGCATCCTATGGCTCTCGGCCTTTGAGTCAAGCATGCCCGTACGCCATGGTTAAGGCATTTTGACACCTCTGGCCTCTCTACCATAGCGTTTGCCATCGCTCGAGAGCACGAACGGCCCTTAACCTTGGCTCCACGGCTCCCGAAGCGCCATATTTGCACACACGACCATCTTTGCCGCACGGTCGGTTCAACGCATCCTATGGCTCCTGGCACCAGTCAAGCATGCCCGTACGCCATGGTTAAGGCATTTTGACACCTCTAGCCTCTCCACCACAGCGTTTGTTGCCGCTGAGAACTGAATGGCCCTTAACCATGGCTCCACGGCTCTAGAACGCCATATTTGCACACACGAATATGCTACCGCACGGCCGGTTCGTGCGTGTCCTACGGCTCTTGACACTAGGTCAAGCATGACCGTATGCCATGGTTAAGGCATTTTGATGCCTCGGCCTCACCACCACAATGTTTGTCATCACCCGAGAGCACGAACGGCCCTTAACTACAGCTCCACGACTCCAGAACATCCATAATTGCACACACGGCTGTCTTTGCCGCACGGTCGGATCCTGTGCATCCTATGGCTCTCGGCACCGGGTCAAGCACGCACATACGCCATGGTTAAGCCATTTTGATGCCTCTCACCTCTCCACCATAGAGTTTTCCATCACACGAGAGCACGAGGGCCCTTAACCATGCCTCCACGGCTCCAAAACGCCATATTTGCACACTCGACCATCTTTGCCGCACGGTCGGTTCCAACGCATTTATGGCTCCCGGCTCGAGTCAAGCATGCACATGTACGCCATGGTTAAGGCATTTTGACACCTCTGGCCTCTCTACCATAGCGTTTGCCATCACTCGAGAGCACGAACGGCACTTAACCTCGGCTCCACGGCTCCCGGAAGCGCCATATTTGCACACACGACTTTCTTTGCCCGCACGGCGGTTCCTGCGCATCCTACGGCTCCTCGCACCAAGTCAAGCACGCCCATGCACTATGGTTAAGGCATTTTTGACACCGCCCTCTCGACCACAGCATTTGTTGCCGCCCAAGAACCCGAATGGCCCTTAACCATGGCTCCACCGCTCTAGAAGCGCCATATTTGCACACACGACTATGCTACCGCACGGCCCGGTTCCTACGTGTCCTACGGCTCTCGACACTAGGTCAAGCACGACCGTATGCCATGGTTAAGGCATTTTGACACCTCTGGCCCCACCACCACAATGTTTGTCATCACCCGAGAGCCCGAACGGCCCTTAACTATAGCTCCACGACTCCGAACATCCATAATTGCACACACGGCTGTCTTTGCGCACGGCCGGATCCTGTGCATCCTACGGCTCTCGGCACCGGTTCAAGCACACCCGTACGCCATGGTTAAGCCATTTTGATGCCTCTCACCTCTCCACCATAGAGTTTTCCATCACCGAGAGCACGAAGGGCCCTTAACCATGGCTCCACGGCGGTAAAACTGCCACATTTGCACACACGACCATCTTTGCCGCATGGTCGGTTCCAACGCGTCCTATGGCTCCGGCACTTGAGTCAAGCAAGCCCGTACGCCATGGTTAAGGCATTTTGACACCTCGGCCTCTCTACCATAGCGTTTGTCATCGCTCGAGAGCACGAACGGCCCTTAACCTCGGCTCCACGGCTCCCGGCGCCATATTTGCACACACGACTTTCTTTGCCGCACGGCGGTTCCTATCGTCCTACGGCTCCTCGCACCAAGTCAAGCACGCCCATGCACCATGGTTAAGGCATTTTAACACCTTTGGCCTCTCCACCACGGCGTTTATTACCGCCGAGAACCCGAATGGCCCTTAACCATGGCTCCACGGCTCTAGAAGCGCCATATTTGCACACACGACTATGCTACCGCACGGCCGGTTCCTGCATGTCCTATAGCTCTCGACACTAGGTCAAGCACGACCGTATGCCATGGTTAAGGCGTTTTGATGCCTCGGCCTCACCACCACAATATTTGTCATCACCCGAGAGCCCGAACGGCCCTTAACTATAGCTCCACGACTCCGAACATCCATAATTGCACACACGGCTTGTCTTTGCCGCCTGGTCGGATCCTGTGCATCCTACGGCTCTCGGCACCGGTCAAGCACGCCGTACGCCATGGTTAAGCCATTTTGATGCCTCTCACCTCTCCACCATAGAGTTTTCATCACCCGAGAGCCTGAAGGGCCCTTAACCATGGCTCCACGGCTCCAAAACTGCCATATTTGCACACACGACTTTGCTGCCGCACGGTCGGTTCCAACGCATCCTATGGCTCTCGGCTTGAGTCAAGCATGCCCGTACGCCATGGTTAAGGCATTTTGACACCTCGGCCTCTCTACCATAGCGTTTGCCATCGCTCGAGAGCACGCCCCTAACCTTGGCTCCACGGCTCCCGGAAGCGCCATATTTGCACACACGACCATCTTTGCCCGGTCGGTTCCTGCGCATCCTATGGCTCCTCGCACCAAGTCAAGCATGCCCATACGCCATGGTTAAGGCATTTTGACACCTCTAGCCTCTCCACCACGGCGTTTGTTGCCGCCCAAGAACCCGAATGGCCCTTAACCATGGCTCCACCGCTCTAGAAGCGCCATATTTGCACACACGAATATGCTACCGCACGGCCCGGTTCGTGCGTGTCCTACGGCTCTTGACACTAGGTCAAGCATGACCGTATGCCATGGTTAAGGCGTTTTGATGCCTCTGGCCTCACCACCACAATGTTTGTCATCACCCGAGAGCCCGAACGGCCCTTAACTATAGCTCCACGACTCGAACATCCATAATTGCACACACGGCTGTCTTTGCCGCACGGTCGGATCCTGTGCATCCTATGGCTCTCGGCACCGGGTCAAGCACGCACATACGCCATGGTTAAGCCATTTTGATGCCTCTCACCTCTCCACCATAGAGTTTTCCATCACCGAGAGCACGAAGGGCCCTTAACCATGCCTCCACGGCTCCAAAACTGCCATATTTGCACACTCGACCATCTTTGCCGCACGGTCGGTTCCAACGCATTTTATGGCTCCCGGCTCTGAGTCAAGCATGCCCGTACGCCATGGTTAAGGCATTTTGACACCTCGGCCTCTCTACCATAGCGTTTGCCATCACTCGAGAGCACGAACGGCACTTAACCTCGGCTCCACGGCTCCCGAAGCGCCATATTTGCACACACGACTTTCTTTGCCCGCACGGCGGTTCCTGCGCATCCTACGGCTCCTCGCACCAAGTCAAGCACGCCCATGCACTATGGTTAAGGCATTTTGACACCTTTGGCCTCTCCACCACAGCATTTGTTGCCGCCCAAGAACCCGAATGGCCCTTAACCATGGCTCCACGCTCTCTAGAACTGCCATATTTGCACACACGACTATGCTACCGCACGGCCCGGTTCCTACGTGTCCTATAGCTCTCGACACTAGGTCAAGCACGACCGTATGCCATGGTTAAGGCGTTTTGACACCTCTGGCCCCACCACCACAATGTTTGTCATCACCCGAGAGCCCGAACGGCCCTTAACTATAGCTCCACGACTCCGAACATCCATAATTGCACACACGGCTTGTCTTTGCACGGCGGATCTGTGCATCCTACGGCTCTCGGCACCGGTTCAAGCACACCCGTACGCCATGGTTAAGCCATTTTGATGCCTCTCACCTCTCCACCATAGAGTTTTCCATCACCCAGAGCACTGAAGGGCCCTTAACCATGGCTCCACGGCTCCAAAACTGCCACATTTGCACACACGACCATGCTGCCGCATGGTCGGTTCCAACGCATCCTATGGCTCCTGGCACTGAGTCAAGCATGCCCGTACGCCATGGTTAAGGCATTTTGACACCTCGGCCTCTCTACCATAGCGTTTGTCATCGCTCGAGAGCACGAACGGCCCTTAACCTCGGCTCCACGGCTCCGGAACGCCATATTTGCACACACGACTTTCTTTGCCCCGCACGGTCGGTTCCTATCATCCTATGGCTCCTCGCACCAAGTCAAGCACGCCCATGCACCATGGTTAAGGCATTTTAACACCTTTGGCCTCTCCACCACAGCGTTTATTACCGCCCGAGAACCCGAATGGCCCTTAACCATGGCTCCACAGCTCTAGAACTGCCATATTTGCACACACGACTATGCTACCGCACAGCCAGTTCCTGCATGTCCTATAGCTCTCGACACTAGGTCAAGCATGACCGTATGCCATGGTTAAGGCATTTTGATGCCTCTGGCCTCACCACCACAATATTTGTCATCACCCAAGAGCCCGAACGGCCCTTAACTATAGCTCCACGACTCCAGAACATCCATAATTGCACACACGACTGTGCTGCCGCACGGCCGGATCCTGTGCATCCTACGGCTCTCGGCACCGGGTCAAGCACGCCTGTACGCCATGGTTAAGCCATTTTGATGCCTCTCACCTCTCCACCATAGAGTTTTCATCACCCGAGAGCACGAAGGGCCCTTAACCATGGCTCCACGGCTCCAAAACGCCATATTTGCACACACGACCATCTTTGCCCGCACGGTCGGTTCCAACGCATCCTATGGCTCTCGGCTCTGAGTCAAGCATGCCCGTACGCCATGGTTAAGGCATTTTGACACCTCGGCCTCTCTACCATAGCGTTTGCCATCGCTCGAGAGCACGAACGGCCCTTAACCTTGGCTCCACGGCTCCGAAGCGCCATATTTGCACACACGACCATCTTTGCCGCACGGTCGGTTCCAACGCATCCTATGGCTCCTCGCACCAAGTCAAGCATGCCCATGCACCATGGTTAAGGCATTTTGACACCTCTAGCCTCTCCACCACGGCGTTTGTTGCCGCCCAGAACCCGAATGGCCCTTAACCATGGCTCCACGGCTCTAGAAGCGCCATATTTGCACACACGAATATGCTACCGCACGGCCCGGTTCCTGCGTGTCCTACGGCTCTTGACACTAGGTCAAGCATGACCGTATGCCATGGTTAAGGCATTTTGATGCCTCTGGCCTCACCACCACAATGTTTGTCATCACCCGAGAGCCCGAACGGCCCTTAACTATAGCTCCACGACTCGAACATCCATAATTGCACACACGGCTTGTCTTTGCCGCACGGTCGGATCCTGTGCATCCTATGGCTCTCGGCACCGGGTCAAGCACACCCGTACGCCATGGTTAAGCCATTTTGATGCCTCTCACCTCTCCACCATAGAGTTTTCCATCACCGAGAGCACGAAGGGCCCTTAACCATGGCTCCACGGCTCCAAAACTGCCATATTTGCACACTCGACCATCTTTGCCGCACGGTCGGTTCAAACGCATTTTATGGCTCCCGGCTCTGAGTCAAGCATGCCCGTACGCCATGGTTAAGGCATTTTGACACCTCTGGCCTCTCTACCATAGCGTTTGCCATCACTCGAGAGCACGAATGGCCCTTAACCTCGGCTCCACGGCTCCCGAAGCGCCATATTTGCACACACGACTTTCTTTGCCGCACGGCGGTTCCTATGCGCATCCTACGGCTCCTCGCACCAAGTCAAGCACGCCCATGCACCATGGTTAAGGCATTTTGAACACCTTTGGCCTCTCCACCACGGCATTTGTTGCCGCCCAAGAACCCGAATGGCCCTTAACCTCGGCTCCACGGCTCCAGAACTGCCATATTTGCACACACGACTTTGCTGCCGCACGGCCGGTTCCTGCATGTCCTATAGCTCTCGACACTAGGTCAAGCACGACCGTATGCCATGGTTAAGGCATTTTGACACCTCTGGCCTCACCACCACAATATTTGTCATCACCCGAGAGCCCGAACGGCCCTTAACTATAGCTCCACGACTCGAGACATCCATAATTGCACACACGGCTGTCTTTGCCGCACGGCCGGATCCACTGTGCATCCTACGGCTCTCGGCACCGGTCAAGCACGCCGTACGCCATGGTTAAGCCATTTTGATGCCTCTCACCTCTCCACCATAGAGTTTTCATCACCCGAGAGCACGAAGGGCCCTTAACCATGGCTCCACGGCTGCAAAAGCGCCATATTTGCACACACGACCATGCTTTGCCGCATGGTCGGTTCAAACGCATCCTATGGCTCTCGGCCTTGAGTCAAGCATGCCCGTACGCCATGGTTAAGGCATTTTGACACCTCGGCCTCTCTACCATAGCGTTTGCCATCGCTCGAGCACGAACGGCCCTTAACCTTGGCTCCACGGCTCCCGAGCGCCATATTTGCACACACGACCATCTTTGCCGCACGGTCGGTTCCTATCATCCTATGGCTCCTCGGCCAGTCAAGCATGCCCGTACGCCATGGTTAAGGCATTTTGACACCTCTAGCCTCTCCACCACAGCGTTTGTTGCCGCTGAGAACTGAATGGCCCTTAACCATGGCTCCACGGCTCTAGAAGCGCCATATTTGCACACACGAATATGCTACCGCACGGCCGTTCGTGCGTGTCCTACGGCTCTTGACACTAGGTCAAGCATGACCGTATGCCATGGTTAAGGCATTTTGATGCCTCTGGCCTCACCACCACAATGTTTGTCATCACCCGAGAGCACGAACGGCCCTTAACTACGGCTCCACGACTCCGAACATCCATAATTGCACACACGGCTTGTCTTTGCCGCACGGTCGGATCCTGTGCATCCTATGGCTCTCGGCACCGGGTCAAGCACGCACATACGCCATGGTTAAGCCATTTTGATGCCTCTCACCTCTCCACCATAGAGTTTTCCATCACACGAGAGCACGAAGGGCCCTTAACCATGCCTCACGGCTCCAAAACTGCCATATTTGCACACTCGACCATCTTTGCCGCACGGTCGGTTCAACGCATTTTATGGCTCCCGGCTCTGAGTCAAGCATGCACATGCGCCATGGTTAAGGCATTTTGACACCTCGGCCTCTCTACCATAGCGTTTGCCATCACTCGAGAGCACGAACGGCACTTAACCTCGGCTCCACGGCTCCCGGAACGCCATATTTGCACACACGACTTTCTTTGCCGCACGGCGGTTCCTGCGCATCCTACGGCTCCTCGCACCAAGTCAAGCACGCCCATGCACTATGGTTAAGGCATTTTGACACCGCTGGCCTCTCGACCACGCATTTGTTGCCGCCCAAGAACCCGAATGGCCCTTAACCATGGCTCCACCGCTCTAGAACTGCCATATTTGCACACACGACTTTGCTGCCGCACGGCCGGTTCCTACGCGTCCTACGGCTCTCGACACCAGGTCAAGCACGACCGTATGCCATGGTTAAGGCGTTTTGACACCTCTGGCCCCACCACCACAATGTTTGTCATCACCCGAGAGCCCGAACGGCCCTTAACTATAGCTCCACGACTCCAGAACATCCATAATTGCACACACGGCGTCTTTGCGCGCACGGCGGATCTGTGCATCCTACGGCTCTCGGCACCGGTTCAAGCACACCCGTACGCCATGGTTAAGCCATTTTGATGCCTCTCACCTCTCCACCATAGAGTTTTCCATCACCCAAGAGAGCACGAAGGGCCCTTAACCATGGCTCCACGGCGGTAAAACTGCCACATTTGCACACACGACCATCTTTGCCGCATGGTCGGTTCCAACGCGTCCTATGGCTCCGGCAGTCAAGCAAGCCCGTACGCCATGGTTAAGGCATTTTGACACCTCGGCCTCTCTACCATAGCGTTTGTCATCGCTCGAGAGCACGAACGGCCCTTAACCTCGGCTCCACGGCTCCCGAAGCGCCATATTTGCACACACGACTTTCTTTGCCGCACGGCGGTTCCTATGCGTCCTACGGCTCCTCGCACCAAGTCAAGCACGCCCATGCACCATGGTTAAGGCATTTTAACACCTTTGGCCTCTCCACCACGGCGTTTATTGCCGAGAACCCGAATGGCCCTTAACCATGGCTCCACGGCTCTAGAACGCCATATTTGCACACACGACTATGCTACCGCACGGCCCGGTTCCTGCATGTCCTATAGCTCTCGACACTAGGTCAAGCACGACCGTATGCCATGGTTAAGGCATTTTGATGCCTCTGGCCTCACCACCACAATATTTGTCATCACCCGAGAGCCCGAACGGCCCTTAACTATAGCTCCACGACTCCGAACATCCATAATTGCACACACGGCTTGTCTTTGCCGCCTGCGGCGGATCCTGTGCATCCTACGGCTCTCGGCACCGGGTCAAGCACGCCGTACGCCATGGTTAAGCCATTTTGATGCCTCTCACCTCTCCACCATAGAGTTTTCATCACCCGAGAGCACGAAGGGCCCTTAACCATGGCTCCACGGCTCCAAAACGCCATATTTGCACACACGACCATCTTTGCCGCACGGTCGGTTCCAACGCATCCTATGGCTCTCGGCCTTTGAGTCAAGCATGCCCGTACGCCATGGTTAAGGCATTTTGACACCTCTGGCCTCTCTACCATAGCGTTTGCCATCGCTCGAGAGCACGAACGGCCCTTAACCTTGGCTCCACGGCTCCCGAACTGCCATATTTGCACACACGACCATCTTCTTGCCGCACGGTCGGTTCCTACGCATCCTATGGCTCCTCGCACCAGTCAAGCATGCCCGTACGCCATGGTTAAGGCATTTTGACACCTCTAGCCTCTCCACCACGGCGTTTGTTGCCGCCCAGAACTGAATGGCCCTTAACCATGGCTCCACGCTCTAGAACTGCCATATTTGCACACACGAATATGCTACCGCACGGCCCGGTTCGTGCGTGTCCTACGCTCTTGACACTAGGTCAAGCATGACCGTATGCCATGGTTAAGGCATTTTGATGCCTCTGGCCTCACCACCACAATGTTTGTCATCACCCGAGAGCCCGAACGGCCCTTAACTATAGCTCCACGACTCCAGAACATCCATAATTGCACACACGACTGTGCTGCCGCACGGTCGGATCCTGTGCATCCTATGGCTCTCGGCACCGGGTCAAGCATGCCCGTACGCCATGGTTAAGGCATTTTGATGCCTCTCACCTCTCCACCATAGAGTTTTCCATCACCGAGAGCACGAAGGGCCCTTAACCATGCCTCCACGGCTCCAAAACGCCATATTTGCACACTCGACCATGCTGCCGCACGGTCGGTTCCAACGCATTTATGGCTCCCGGCTCTGAGTCAAGCATGCATGTACGCCATGGTTAAGGCATTTTGACACCTCTGGCCTCTCTACCATAGCGTTTGCCATCACTCGAGAGCACGAACGGCACTTAACCTCGGCTCCACGGCTCCGAACGCCATATTTGCACACACGACTTTCTTTGCCGCACGGCCGGTTCCTGCGCATCCTACGGCTCCTCGCACCAAGTCAAGCACGCCCATGCACTATGGTTAAGGCATTTTGACACCTCTGGCCCCTCCACCACGGCATTTGTTGCCGCCCAAGAACCCGAATGGCCCTTAACCATGGCTCCACCGCTCTAGAACTGCCATATTTGCACACACGACTATGCTGCCGCACGGCCGGTTCCTACGTGTCCTACGGCTCTCGGCACTAGGTCAAGCACGACCGTATGCCATGGTTAAGGCATTTTGACACCTCTGGCCCCACCACCACAATGTTTGTCATCACCCGAGAGCCCGAACGGCCCTTAACTATAGCTCCACGACTCCAAAACATCCATAATTGCACACACGGCATCTTTGCCGCACGGCCGGATCCTGTGCATCCTACGGCTCTCGGCACCGGTTCAAGCACACCCGTACGCCATGGTTAAGCCATTTTGATGCCTCTCACCTCTCCACCATAGAGTTTTCCATCACCCGAGAGCACGAAGGGCCCTTAACCATGGCTCCACGGCGGTAAAACTGCCACATTTGCACACACGACCATCTTTGCCGCATGGTCGGTTCCAACGCGTCCTATGGCTCCGGCACTGAGTCAAGCAAGCCCGTACGCCATGGTTAAGGCATTTTGACACCTCTGGCCTCTCTACCATAGCGTTTGCCATCGCTCGAGAGCACGAACGGCCCTTAACCTCGGCTCCACGGCTCCCGAAGCGCCATATTTGCACACACGACTTTCTTTGCCCGCACGGCGGTTCCTATGCGTCCTACGGCTCCTCGCACCAAGTCAAGCACGCCCATGCACCATGGTTAAGGCGTAAAGCTTTGAGCCATTTAAGTGCACATCGGCGACCAGACAGACCCATGTATATATAGCTAATCGTAGGTACTTGAACACAGTCCAAATAATTGCGAGACCTACGTACGGGTTCGCGAGCTGGCGGAGTCGGTGCCCCCACTACCATGCATGACCATCTGACTCATCTCCCGGTTGTTGGACCAATCGTCCAGCAGGCTCTGGGCGCCGCTGCAATGCAATGCCGGGCGCCCGGGTGGCCGGGCTGGGCTACCTGGCAAAACGAAACGGGACCGTGCCCCACCGTGAGCGCGCTGTCGCATGTTCTGGCCGAGGCGCGGCCAAGTGGCCAACCGAGAAGCTCGCGGAAGCCCGGCGGGCGGCGGTGAAGGAAGCACGAGGGCGGCTGTGCCGGGATGACGAATAATTTGGCTGGCCGGGTGGGGAGAGCCGAGAGCAGACGAGTGCTGCATGCGCACGCCGATGCAGTATGCACCGCCTGGCGAATTGAAGGGGGTACAGCTACTGTGCTGTGCCATGCTCCGCGTTGTCACTGCCGCAGCAAGGACGCGGTCAGTAATGACCACTGCGCTTGAGCTGCACTTCTAGGTCTTCCCGGCAACTTGATGAAACGTAGAGTAAAAATATAATACGCTGCAGGTACGGTCGTCCATACGGCCAGGTACGGCTGTGCCCACTCTCGTAGGGTAGGAGTACTGTACTCCATTAGTTCCTACACCGTACGGTGACGTGACACGGTATATTAAGCCCCGTAAAAAAGCACATGTTACGTTGAGCACATTGTTAAAATGAGCCAGCACCATAGGGATATTAACTCCTCACCCTCGTTGCCTATGGCCATAGAGAGAGGAAACTAGGCGTCCAACTTGGTGGATCAAAGAGTTGGAGGTGTTGAATCTGCAGACATTTTTTTTATTCATATGTGTGCTCCGGCCTGATTCCTAAACATTCGATCTTATGACATACAGGCTTCGGTGTTTGATTAAGCTATATTCATCTAGAGCATCGACTACACCAACAAAAGACCCTAGGGGCAAAAGATGGTGGAATGGATTTGACAGAGAAATAATTTCTAAGAAAGTTGTGTTTTGTAAAGGAACAAATCTGAAATCTACGGCATATGTATTGTATTTGATGATTCATATGCTGGCATTCTTCCATTGACTCATACGTTCCGATTTGATCCCAAAACGTTCGATCTCGTACGTGACACGTGTAGTTTTAGGGTTAGGTTGTGAATTTTGCATAAGGATTGCACTCTGGCTTTGGTTCTCGATAGGACTCTATTCATCCAGTGATCTAGGAGCATTGACTGCACCTACAAAGACAAGTAGAAGAAAAGATATGGTGAAACAAATTTGATAGACGTACAATTTCTAAGTCGTGTTTTGTAGAGGAACAAATCTCACCAAGAAAAGTTGAACACTACCTCGATTTCATCTTTAAAAGAATTTGCACGATCACAAATTACTAAATCAGCAAAAGACTGAATATTATATTGACTTACATATTTCTTATTCTAAAATCTAAGTATCTTTCGTCATGGAACTCTAGAAAATTACATTTTTATCACAGGTTAAAAAGTATAGTCTTCTCACAAAAGTTATAAATATCTGTATTGAAAATCGTGTAAAACCAATTCTTTCGCTCATGAAAAAGGTCTTACGCCATTATAATAAGAGAAGAAAAGATATGGATGTTGATGTGGGTTTTGACAGATAAGAATAGAATAATGAGAATCAAATAAATAAAACAAACTTTTAGAAATGTTGGCAAATAAACATAAATACTATAATAAAAAAGTTAGCTTCTAGCATCTTGTTGTGTACTGATCTGAGAAGATCCCCGATATAACTGACATGATCTCCTCAAGACTTATTTGGCTTTACTTCAATCAAAATATAAATTAGAGTAGATTAAAATATAGCCAAACAAACACCAAACCAAAGTGTACTAAGTGAGTGGTAAACAATTAAACAACGACTAATAGTTGTTGGCAGTTTCCAGTTTACACACCTATCATATGTTTAATATGCATGAGAGTTACATGTTCTAACAAACGTCAAATCAGTTGACTCTTGTACAACTCGAAGTAATAAGTTAAGCCAGTGATATGTCCCTCCAAATTGATAAAAGAAGTCATTTAGAACAAGGTTTGAGTTAGTGAGAAATATAAATCATGATCGTGAATAATTTTAAGTTACTGAGTTCAAAAATGTGAAAATCACATGAATATTTTTCTTAAAATATACTTTCATAAAGGTAATACTTATATTTAATAAATACTTTTATAAAAATCTGAAGTCAAAGTCCTGGTATAACTAACATGATCTTTCAGGGGCTTATTTAGGTTTACTCCAATCAAAATATAAATTAGAGTGTTTTAAAATGTAGCCAAACAAACACCAAACCAAAGTGGACTCAGGGAGCGGTCAGTAAGTAAATAATGGCTAATAGTCACCGGCGGTTTCCGGTTTTTACACACCTATCGATGTGAAAATTCACTTGCCAAATTTTGAGTTTTAACAAGTTGCTAATTTATTTGACAAGTGAAAAAATAGTTCTCTCTAACAATTTGCTATTCCAACTTGGTAAAATAAAAAAAAAAGTAGGAGAAGACCGGCGATGTGAAGAGGAGAAGGCCGCAGTGATCGTCTTTTCATGCGGGAGAGAGGAATTTCGTGGTGGGAGTGCTTCGCGCGCATGGATAGCAACTCACACCGCGCGCGACACCCCTGGATACAAAGTTGGAATAAATAGCAACCTATTTTAAGGAGTTGTTGGAGAGAGATTTTTGTGTTTTTGCCAAAATTATAAGAATAGCAACCTATTTTAAGGAGTTGTTGGAGATGCTCTAATGTGCATGAGAGTTACATGTGCTAACAAACGTCAAATCAGTCGACTCTTATTCAATTGTATTGGAAGTTCAAATATGCCTTATCTTTTATCCACTTTCAAGTAATAAGTCAATCCAGTGATATACTCCATCCAAATTGATAAAAGAAGTCATTTAGAGCAAGATTTGAGTTAGTGGGAATATAAATCATGAATAAGTTTTAAGTTATTGTGTTCAAAAATATGAAAATCATATGAATAGATTTGGCTTAAAATATACTTCCATAAAAGTAATACTGATATCATTTTTAATAAATATTTTTATAAAAGTTTGAAGTCAAAGTCACATATAATCTTCCACGGGCTTATTTGGATTTACTCCAATCCAAATATAAAATAGAGTAGATTAAAATGTAGCCAAACAAACACCAAACCAAAGTGGACTCAGGGAGTGGTCAGTAACTAAATAATGACTAATAGTCATCGCGGCTTTCTAGTTTTTTACACACCTATCGGATGTTTAATGTGCATGAGAGTTACATGTGCTAACAAACGTCAAATCAGTTGAGTCTTGTATTGGAAGTTCGAATATGCCTTATCTTTTATCCACTCGAAGTAATAAGTTAAGCTGGTGATATACTCCCTTCAAATTGATAAAAAGAAGTCGTTTAGAACAAGGTTTGAGTTAGTGGGAATATAAATCATGAACAAATTTTATGTTATTGAGTTCAAAAAATAAAAATCATATGAATAGATTTATCTTAAAATATACTTTTATAAAAGTATTACCTGTATCATTTTTAATATTTTTTTTATAAAAAATTGAAGTCAAAGCTATGCTTGGAACGTGTCATTGTCTAAAACGATTCTTTTTACTCACCTAAAGGGACTAGATAGTCATACGATCCGAGAGTGCTATTCCCCCGCCCATAGGTAAACCGGTACGTTGGTGGCAAAACTATGGATTAAGTAATAAACATATATTTTTAGATAAAGGTTAATAAATACCAAGCTTCATCTATCCGAAGATGGAATCAGACCAATTATTACAACCTTCAAACGCTCACACAAAGTTCGAACCAGTCTTACAACTAACAGAAAGAATAAGCTAGTTAGATAAATATTTCATTATCCTCAATAAAGGGACCCAAATTTGTCCCATATATATCAAACAAAATGAGTTGAGTGAGTATATGCATATAAAAAAAATACAACATCAAACTAGTATTATTGAACACATTTAGAAATATATTTTTATATTTTATTTATTCCACTGTGGCTAGAAAGCGGGTGAGATTTTCGACTTAAGGTAGAGACCTCTCACACAGATCAAGAAATCCCCAAACCTCACCTTGTAAAGCACACATCGAGCTGTGTACCGAGTAATTTTCACTCGGCACAAGCTATTCCTTAATTAGTCCAATGGAATTCTGGCCAACTTGACAGGTGGAGTTCTGGCAAATGAGCGTGACACGCCGTTGTTTCAGGTATTGGCGTAATGCCGGTGTCCTCGGTCGAGCCCCACCAGGTGTGCAGGTCTGCTTGTCTGGGCACAAGATTTACATTATTTTCACGGGACCTGTAGTTTCAGCAATCGTGGAATCGATTAATCACCAGAATCGCTTACTTGTTCGGTGATCAATTGAACTGTTTAGCTAGGCGGCGGAAATTAAAGGGTGGTCTCAGTCTGTCTCATTCCTGTATTACTTGCACAGCAGAGAACAGGTTAATGTGTGCTCACCTAATCTTTGACTTGCAATTAAATACTAGCTCGTTTGAAGAAGGGTAAATGGGTAATCTAGCTAGCAAGTCTTCGAGGAGGGTTTGATGTACTAGGCGATGTGATAAACGATTGACTCTATCCACATCAAGCTTTTAAGTGCTAGTGAAGCCAAACAGTACACATTTCTATTTTGCCATTTTTACTGGCTGGTATAGGAAAGTGAAAAAAAAAAACTCAACCTAACCTAGGAGGAACTACTAGGTACTCCGTATAGGAAAGTGTTGCTATCAAATGTCAGTATCACGTATCAAATCAACGAATCAAAATTGCTGAAGATGCTCTAGGGTACTGTATCTTGGTTGCAGACACCACCATTTCGTTTATCCTCTTGTAAGTTTTACTTCCTTCAATAAAAAACCCAAAAAATATAATGCTATTTAGGTTGCTCTAAGACAAAATATTTTATTTTTGTCAATTTCTCATATGTGTTTTAGAGAGAGGTTGCCAAAAAAAAGTAATTATGGGAAATTGACAAAAATAACAATTCCCGTGCCCATCTGCCTGTCGGTGGCCCAACAACAGCTTCAATGTACACCTTCCCGTCCGAGTTCGGACCGGGAAATGTGGCGCTACCTCGCTGGCCTTGTGCAACCCAATAACAAGCCTAGTAACTGGCTTCATCGTGGGCTTGCAATTGGGTAAACACTCAATGGCCTTCATTGTTCACCACCACCCGGTTAGGCCCAATACCGGGTTATACCCTGTCACAAAGAAAGGCCCACGAAACTCAAAGCGGCGCAAAAAATCGAGAGATGACATCATCTCGAAGCGGCTCGGAGCGCACGAGAATGTTCAAGAGAACACGACAAGCGTGAAGAACCCCGCGCGCCGCACCGCCGTCGCGAAGCTCTATCCCCTCGCACTCCCCAGTCCCCAGTACCAGGCACTGCGGCCGCTGTCCGGAAGCTTCACCGCCCTTCCCCACCCTTCCACACCGCTCGTGACCTGTCCTATAAAAGCAGACGGAGATCCACGGTCTCCCAGCAGGAAAGCATAGCGCAAGAACTGGCAGTGATCACTGATCAGCAACCAAAACAAGTTCGGTTCTTCGGACAATCTCGAGCACTTATCTCAGTTCCCAGATTCCTATCACCCCAAGCAGAGCGACATGGCAGCTGCTCCGTTCACGATTGCCAGCAGGCTCTCCTCCCCGGCCGCGCGCCTCCCGGTCCGCGCCTGGAGGGCGGCGAGGCCGGCGCACAGGTTCGCGTCGTCGCCCGGGAGACCCCGCTCGCTCGCCGTCGCGGCGCAGGAGAACAGGGACAACAGCGTCGACGTGCAGGTGAGCCAGAACGGCGGCAACATGCAGCAGCAGCAGGGCAACGCCGTGCAGCGCCGCCCGCGCCGCGCGGCACCGCTCGACATGTCCCCGTTCGGTAAGTCGTCCTTGGTTGCATGTCGGGGTTTTTTTAGACGATAGTTGCATGTCGGGTTCCCTTTCAAAACAGAGGATTGCATTGAAAAGCAGAGGACGCTAACATGACGTGGTTACGCATGCAGGGTTGGTTGACCCGATGTCGCCGATGCGGACGATGCGGCAGATGCTGGACACGATGGACCGGCTGTTCGACGACGCCGTGGGGTTCCCGATGGCGTCGCGGAGGTCCCCGGGGGCGGCGACGGGCGAGGTGCGCCTGCCGTGGGACATCGTGGAGGACGACAAGGAGGTGAAGATGCGGTTCGACATGCCGGGGCTGGCGCGGGACGAAGTGAAGGTGATGGTAGAGGACGACACGCTGGTCATCCGAGGGGAGCACAAGAAGGAGGAGGGCGCCGACGACGGCGAGGCCGCGGAGGGCGGCGACGGGTGGTGGAAGCAGCGCAGCGTGAGCTCCTACGACATGCGGCTGGCGCTGCCGGATGAGTGCGACAAGAGCAAGGTGCGGGCCGAGCTCAAGAACGGCGTGCTCCTCGTCACCGTGCCCAAGACCGAGGTGGAGCGCAAGGTCATCGACGTGCAGGTCCAGTAGACGAACCGAGACGGCGAGACCGAGCTGTCAGACGCGGCCCACACGTCCCATGGTCGCATGGTTTATCGTCGCCCCTTCAATGGAAGCGGCGGATCTTTGACTTGTGTAGCGGTAGCGTCGGTGTCGCTCTTCGCGGAGTGTGTGTGTGTGTGAATACTCTCGTGTTCAAAGCCGAGTGGAATAATGTGAAATCAAACCCGACTGAAAAATAATGTGAATAGACGTTTCTGTTCGGTCATTTTTGGTAACCAAAAGTGTTCAGGTCATTAATTAAAGCAGGGAACAGAGTAGCATGAAAAGCTAGAAGCTCTATATATGCAAGTAGTAGTGTCACCCGATCTAGCGGTTCAATGCTGCTAACTATGGTCACCTCAGGAATCACTTCCAGCAGGGTCTCATAATAAGATTAATAAAGTAATAATCCAGTTAGTTTTCTGATCGATTAGCCAAGACTGTAAAAAAAAGGTTGACTGCACGCCTCGTTAAAGACCGTTATAAAATTTCTTTTAAGAAAAAAATTATCATGTCTTATCTGAACTCACGTACTCCTCGTATATGATTCCACAATTGCTCTGCCACTATGAATATCCCTTATTCGCTCTACACAGGGAGAAATAACACATTATCTAAAAAAAGGGAGAAATAACAAAGCTACCAACCTGATTGACAATAAAATATCACTTCTTGCCTTGGATACATAATAATAATTATTCTATGATAACTGACTACTCTAGAGTTCAGAATAATTCTAAGAAGCAAAAGAAATCAAACTGTGGCATATATCCGTAAGAGGTGCATGGACAGTTTTCATAGCTCCTTGCCCTATATTGCATAAGCACAACCTTGAGTCGAACACTAGAGTGAACGATTATAATAGCACTGAGCTCCTCTCCGGTTCTGAGAGAAGTTGTTTGATTTCTTGATTACACCATCTCGCCTGTTCTTAATATAAAGTGGAGTTAAATACATTGGCGGCCCTTCAACTTGTGGCTTTGTGCCACTTAGGTCCACGAATTTTCAAAACCGAAATTTAGGTTCTTGAACTTGTCAAGTATTGCACTGCAGGTCCATGACCCTTCAAGTGGTGCTGACTGGGATTTTTTTTTTGCAAAAACCACCCTGCCATATTATCTTCTATCTCCATTCAGCCTTGCATAATTGCTCTCCTCACTAGCGCCGCCACCGCCGTGCTCTGGCGTCGTCACGTTCTGCACCACGCAACAGCTCTACGTCGTCGTTGCTAGCGGCAGTTTAAACCATCTCACTGTTTATGATCAATATTCATGTCTTGTTCTCGTCGCAATGCATGCTTCATTCTCGGAGGCAGAGGTGCATATCGGGCTCGTGGTGATGCACAACCAGCAGCAATCAGCAGGTCGCAGCCACCGAAGGAGCGAGGAGCGGCACCGGCGGCAGTCGTGAGGAGGCAGGCAGGGCACGGTGGACAGTCGCATGCAGTTGTCGTTTCTGGCGACACACCACGCGCGGAGAAATACTCCGTCTGGTGCGGCGGCGCCGAGCGTCTTCAAAGTTCGAACACATGCAGGCTCTCGATGCTCTCCTCTCCCACGCGTCTGCCACGCCAAGCCTGGTCCGCGAAAACAGCTACCCGGCTGAACCTGTTGTCGGCGATGTTCAGGTACCAGATGGACGGCAGGGAGAGGAACACCAGCGCGAACGGCCCAACGAAGCTGTTCGACGAGAACGACACCTCCATCAACTCCAGCAGGTAAAACGAGCCCAGCTCCGGCAGGAAGTCGCCGTTGACGCTGAGGCGCCGAACATGTTTCTGCTCATCACCACGGTGTCCACGTTCCTCCCGAGCATGGGGAACGCCGGTCCATGCGAGTTGCTGCATCGAGCACCTGGACAGGTTGTTGGAAGCGAGCACGAGCGACCCCAGTGACTGCGTGCTCCTGAGGGACACCGGGGCGACCTGGAACGTGTTGTTCCGCAGGCAACGGCTCTGATGGAGAAGTGCCTGGGCAGAGGCGGCCTCGTCCACGGTGCCGGCGATGTGGAGCCAGTGAAGCTACGTCACGCTGTAGCCGGCAAGGCCAGGCCGGTATATGTGGTGCGAAGAGGCCGATGGAGGCCGTGACCATGGGCAAGATGCGGGCCCGGCATTTTTTTTATTTTTAATCCTTTTTAAACAAATAATAAAAATATCCCCGGAAAAGTATTTGCATGAAATAACCCCTCCCAGTCGCGCCAACCTTGTAGGCGCGACATAACACGTGGTCGCGCCACATGCAAAGGCGCGACGAGGTGCCCGCGTGGCGAGGGGCGTTGACCCGAGGCCCACGCGTCGCGCCACAGGCGTTGGCGCGACTGGGTCGCGTACCGGCGGTGATGGGCCGGCCCATGTCCTGTTTGGTCGCGGGCCCCACTGACTCGTCGAGCCAACGATAATGGCGCGACTTGTCGACATAAATGCGCACACCAGCTCCTCTCTCTCCTCTTCTCCCTCCCCACCCCATTTCTTCTCTCTCGCGCGAGCTGCTCTTCTTCCACTCTTTCGACTTCTTTTTTGGACATTAGATTGCTTGATTTGAACTTGGTTTTGTGTGGGGATTTGGTGCAAATCTTCAAGTGCTTGAGGTATGGTTACCCGATCTACTCTTTGGTTGCAAGATTTGTGGTCATTATGTTTACATTGATTAGTTGGTGATTTTAGGTTCATTAGTTGAATTTAGTGATTCAAGCAAAGTTGTAGTTAAGCAATGGTTCCTGATGAACTTGGATACATTTTGTCATGTTTTATTGGTTCCATTTCTTTTGGATGGAATGGTATGTGAAATGCTAGTGTTGTAGTGTCCTAGGGTTTGAGATGGATGAATTGAAAATGTTTTCTAGTGTTGTTGCGGTTGTAATCTTTTCGGTGCTTGGTGATAATGGATGCTCAAAACCGATATCTAGGGTTTGGTGAAAAGGGATGGACAATGTTGGTGTTCATGTGTCTATTATATGAATTGCACCGAATTTCTATTAATTTTACGTTGTTGTAGGTTTCATGGACGATCCTTTTGTGCACCATCCCCCCAATCACGGGGATCACGATTTGCACCCACCGGATGAACCGCCACCAAAATGTTATTGCGGTGTGCCGGCATGGGTGAAGCGTCAAGACACCTTCTCTCCTCTCGGTCGTGCTTTTTTCTGCTGTTTATATCGGCGTCGTCCTGGCACCGGATGCGACTTCTACCGTTGGATCGATGGTTCAGACCAGTGGGATCGCCGTATCATGTTCTTTCCATACGACCCATGGAAGAGTGTTCCCCCATCCGACTATGTTCCATGGGTTGCTCCAGCCAAGTTTATTGAGATGAACAACGTTGAGAAGATGTTTGCTGCATCAGAGCGGGTAAAAAATCCTCCTAGATGTCACTGTGGCGAGGTTGCGCGACTCCAAGAACTAGCGAACCGGATCGGTTTGTTCCCTTCTTCTGTTGTGATCAAATTGGTCGTGTAAGTATTCGTTTGAGTACTTTCATATTTTGCGATATCATCTTCGTTTATTACATTTTTGCAATTTCATTTGAACTTGGTCTTTTGTAGGGTGGGTTTCCCCGTTGTGACTTTGATGAGTTCATCTACGGACCGAAAGACACGTGGCCTTCTGGAGAACTGATTAAAAAGTTTGTCTTAGGCGAGCTTCCATGGCCATGCTTGTCGAAGCCGCCCCAAAAGTGCAAGTGTGGCATCGTTGCTAATGAAGGAGTGGTTCCTTCAGAGCTAGGTTTTGGCTTCTATTGTGGCAATGCTTATGGAGGGCCCAATGAGTTCCATGTTAGTGGACAAGCATTAGTTTTAATGATGTAACCAACTTGTTTTGTTTGCTCACTCTCTTCTGTATGTTTTCAGGTGGGGAAGACATGCAAGTGGGAGTCTTTCAAAGATTGTCAAGATATAAAGACGTTACTAAAGTTAGATAAATCCATTAAACGTACACCAGAGGAGATGCGGCAGTTCCAGGAGAAACTGCATGGCTTTAAGGCCAGAACCCGGAAGTTGTACCGTGTTCACCTCCCAGGTCCCGATACATGGAACCATGTTGTAGATGACTATGAGCGGATTTGTAAGGAGGAGATGGGCGAGTTGGCGTGGAGGAGGGCAGCCTTTTCTCTTTTGAGGGATGAGAACATCATCCCTTTTTGGCGCCAAAACAAGGCACGCTACGATGAATGGGACGAGATTAGGCGAGCCATCAAAGGCATGCTTGCAAGTGCGAGAAGGCAAAGCGAAATTAAGAAGATGGAGGGCGAGAACAAATGGCGTGAGAAGAATGGGAAGCCCATAAAGGAGATCCCGGATTACTTATATCGCATGGCCCGTAAGTACTTGCATTGTCAAAACTTCTCTTTGTAGTTGTTTGTTCGTCTTGCATTGATTTGAAATAACAGTTGCTATATTTTTGTAGTACCTCCTTCACCACCAAACGACGGTCATCTCCCAGCTCCTATGGAGGAGGAGGAGGAGGAGGAGGAGGAGGGCGAGTACGAGTGCAACTCCGACCCTGACAAACCTCAGGATCCTCCCGGGGGTTATGACCCCGACCTTGATGGGCCTTACGACGAGTGGTGCGACCGTATGGACCGTAGCCCGCCGAGCCCACCTGTGTGGGAGAGGTTGCCCTACTGGCCCGGGTGGCCCGGGGAAGGACAGTAGGCGTGGTGGTATGATGTGTTGTGGTGTTGCTTGTACCACTTTTGCAAGTAATCTCGATGGCGTAGACTTTTATGTTGTTTTACGAGTGGTGCTTTCGAACCCTTAGTTGTTTGTTGTGTTGTAAGACTTATTTGAGAACACTCTTTTGTTTGTTGTGAAGACCTCTTTGTGTTGTAAGACTTTTATTTGGTTGTAAGACTTAACTACTTATTTACGATGACTCTACGATGATGATGAGTACCGCAGCCATATTTACATACATGGTGCTTAAATGTAACTTTTCTTGGCTTCTTGAACATACAAGTCTAGAGATTGAACAAAAAAAAAATTAAAGTGTCGCGCCAAATGGGATGGCGCGACGGCCTATAAGTATTTTTCACGCCCTTTTTTTTGCTCTCGACTTCCCTGGTCGCGCCAAAGCTGCTGGCGCGACCACAGTCGCGCCTTTTGCATTGGCGCGACTGGTGGAGCGAGGAACAGTAGGATCAGCACTGGGTAAAAGCAAAACTTGGCGCGACCGGTCGCGCCAGGGACGTTGGCGCGACGGGATGGCGCAGCTACGCGTAGAATCAAAGACTTTGGGTAAATGGAAAACTTGGCGCGACCCGCCGCGCCCGTAGCCGTTGGCGCGACGTCGTGTCAAAAATGCAAACATATTTACCTATTTCGCTAGAATGACAGTTTGACAACAATGCATAACATCACAGTTTTTCACAACTTATTAAAGACATGACAGAATCATCAAAATGAAGTACCAAAACATGACAACAACATGACTAAAATCCAGTCTTTGACACCTAGAGATAGTTGACAACAATAGTAAGGAAATATTGACAGTCCACATAACATGACTTCATGCTATCACTTAGTTCGTAGTCCATAACACCGCACATAATTCATACATAACATAGGAGTCCATGACACGTAGAGATAGTTTGACACATAGGAGGTCATATAGCACACATCACTTGAGGCCTTCACTTAGTTGGGTGAGAATGGTTGGCGACGACGACGCTCACGGCCTGGAGCTGTGGGCATGACATTTGGGCTGAAGCCGACGTCGGTACGGTCACGACGGTGCGTTCGTCGTCGTCTAGTTGGCCTTTGTTGGAGAATCCTACAAATACAAGTATATATACAAGTTATTTCATTTACCTGTACTTGAACTAGGAACTTGTGTGGAGTCAATTATGTTGAACATGTTAGCAAAAATGGATTAAGAAACAGACCTGAGTGGGAGCTGGAGCATCATCAAGCTGTGACGCACCAAGCTCGAACGGAGGATCGTTAGGGTCTTCCTCACTGGGGGGCTTCCTCCATCGCCTTGGCCACCTGTACGTCCGCTACGAGAGGAGCTTTGTCCATGCCCTTGCCCCCTTGTAGATCTACGATGGGAGGAGCTACCTCCACCTCAAGCACCGGGGCGCGGGTCGAAGTAGGAGGCCTAGCACTTGACCCTCGCCCGTGTGAAGGTACGGCGCCGCACGTCATCCGCTCTCATGCGGCTCTCACCTTCCGTGCTATGCGTCGACCGTATTTCATCACTTTCGCAAACATTTGAAGGCACAAGGCAACCAAGGTAAGTCGATATTACAATTGAAGTTGTGTAAAAAACAAGGGCTCGGCATGCTTGTACCGTGCAAATTCAGCTAGGAGTGATCCTTCACGAGCATTTCCAAGATAATATCCACCTCATTGGATAGGAGAGCTAGCCGAGTGGCCTATTAATGGGGAGATATCATTCCAATGTTGCAACTTGTATTATGGTGAAAGGGTACACAACGGGGCTAAGGATTGCTTACCACGTAGTTCTCGATCGGAGCTCTTCCTACCGGACGCCCCTCCTCGTGATGATATCATAGGGGTCTTCTTCATCGTCGTCGGTGTCTTCCGATCAGCCGGTATGATAGACAACGGGGTCCGACATGGACTCTTGTCGCTCCGTGAAGGTAGATGAGGTACTCCTTGTACCGCCTCTCCGTACATCTTGCCCCGTCATCCGGATCCACCGTCTCTTTGTGCATCCATTCGTTGACATAGCTTGCGTGTATCACGAGCCGTCTCCACTCCCACCAAACGTTTTCTTCCGGAGGTGCTTTGCGAGGTAGAAACCAAGTCTCGAAGAGGTTTGCTTAAAACAAAAATCAGCTACGTATGCTGCAATTGATGAAGATCCTTACTTGTGCAATCTTTTTGAGGATGTATGGTCCAAGGGCGGCGGGGAAAATCCCTGCTTCATTCCAAACCGCCTACAACATCGACGGGGCTGATGGTGTTCCACCACATAGTAGAAGATGAGGGGTGCATTTGCTCTCCAAATAAGCCGGTCTGCTTGAACTATTTCTGGAAGGCCCAAGTCTTCAACTTCTGCCCTTTCATATGGTAGCCATTCAACCTGGAATAGTAGAGTAGTTAGTAAATGCATAGTAATGAGGTGAAAAACAAGCAATTTGGAGATATTTACCGCCCTAGGACGAAGCACATCCAAATCATTGGAGTACACCTTGTACCGGCGTTCAAGCTCACCCTTCACCAACTTTGTCTTGCTCCAAAGATAGCACACGGGAGGACGAGAATCGCCCATTCCCATGGCCGCACATCAAACAACCAAGATAAACAACGGAGTTAAAAAACACAAATAAGACATAGAAAAATACAGCAACCACCTAGTTAAAAATAAGAGGTAATCACTTACTTTGACAGATTTTCTAAGTGGTTTCCCAATTGGAATGCGCTCCCAAATCCATATCTGAAGCAAATAGCTGCAACCACCTAGGTTTGATGATTTTTCTGACCTCCTGCAAGCCTCACACATCTGGCGATACAACCAGGCAAGTGTAGCAGTTCCCCAGCTATACGTGTCGATGTTTTCCCAACTTTGACTCAGAATTGGGAGTGTCATCCAGGAGAGTGTATTTCCACTAGAGTCTGGCATCAGGAAGGAACCAACCAAGTGCCCAGCCACACCTTAGCGTACCTTTCGATGACTTCTGGATGAGCATTTTCGGGGCATTCTTGAAGTTGTTTCTTGTGGCAGAACCTCCTAAATAATATGGCCCACATGCATTTATCATTGTCTTAACAGACTTCTGATAGCAATGCATGTGTGCCACAAGACTTAAAAAGGATCTGTCGGGTAGATTCCCGAAACTTCCACGATTCTCCAAGCAGGATCAATCATTATAAAGAGACATTGCAGTATTACAACAGTTTATTCAAATAATATACATCGAGTAAAATAGCGGAAGGATTACAATAACATAGGTTTACAAAGCATTTGGTTCAAAACTTACAAACCATATGTTTAATTATTACAAACCATAATAGTAGTGGAGTAGCGGTAGATAGTTTATTTACACAACCGCTTGATGAGCTCGCCCAAGAGCCAAACACTCTACTCGTCATCACTCTCCGCAACGATCGTCATACAACAGATGCGGTGCAAACCTGCTCCTGATGTTCACCTGCAACAAGGGTTCAACAAACCCTGAGTACAAAAGTACTCAACAAGACTAACCCGACGAAAAAGAGGGGTGAAGACTAAGAAATGCGGTCGAGGGACAAGGTAAGGCTTGCAAGAATCAAGATTTTTGCAGAAAAGCTTTTGAAAAACCAAGTTGTAACTAAACAGCTCTCTTGCCATAGCTCAAGCTGATCAATCAACCTCAATTAAAACATAATCTTTAATTATGTAGTTACTACGATGATGAGCACCGATCGATTCTCCTTCTCCGAGAAGCACGGCGATTCGAATCCATTTATACCCAGCTAGGACCTAGATCACCGATATACCGGAGACTCTAACTCCGCCGCATACCAGATCACATGATATACCGGGACAACAACCACAGCCATATATCAACCACAACACTCCGTGTGTGGATTTTCTAGGGTCTCGATATCACCAGGTCACCAACGAACGGTCCTTAGGACATCAACAGAGACGGAAACACTACGGGGACTCCTTTCCCAATGCAAGTTAGCCGTCCGGACTCAATTTAATTGCTAACAAAGTGATTCCAACAATAAAAGCCATTCTCATCTTTTTCATTCTTGACATTTTAAAAACTTAACTAAATAAGCAGGGCTAAGCAATTCTACGCACTTTCTTAAACAGGTAATGAGGAATACGGAAATAAAACAGGTAATGCAATTGGTAGGTTTCACTCAACTCCTAGCCTTTAATGCAACAACTCAAAGCTGAGAGACAAAAACTTTATAAAATCAAGGTAAAGGTTTAATGCGTCCGGGGCTTGCCTTGGTATTCGGGGTAGACGATCTGGGCTTCTGAATCAACTCCTGGCTCCGGGGTCTGCTCTTCTTTGATCTCTGATTGACAACGTTAAACCCTCCGTTAACGGAAACTACTCGATCACATAATATGATTTAACATGATGAAATAATTAAATATGATGCTTAAAGAATAAATAAATCAACCATTAAATTGAGTACAACTTTCCTTCACGAAAACGTCGCAACTAACGAATCTATCTAATAAAATAAATAAGTAGAAATAAATAACAAAACAAAATTTGTCAAAACAATTCCAAAAATTAAACTTAAACTCCTCGACCCTAAGAAGGCTACAAAATAATTTTCATGATTTTTGGAATAACAAATAAATAACTAAAAATTAAGGAAGACTTATTTTTCAATTAAAAGAGCTAATTTTTGAACATAGCAAAAATACCCAAAATAAATATTTTAAATTTTTCCTATGCAGAGGATACTCCAAAGAGCTTTCACAAAAATTTTCAGGATTTTTGGAGCTATGGATAATTCCTTATGAAAATAACAAAGTGCTTTACTATTCAACTAAATAGAAAAGAATAAAACCTAAAATAAAAAAAAAAAACTCGACTGGGCCGAAACCCAAACCGGCCCAGCTCGGTTGCGCGCGCGAAGCGGAGCGGGCCAAAAGCGGGTACACACGAGTAGGCCGGCCCGGGGAGCGCAGTAAGCCGGCCCACTCCGGCCCGGCCGAGGCCTCGGCCCGGCGGTTTTGCAAATAGAACCTCGGGATTTTACAAAAATTTAAACCGGCCCCGACACTATTCTATGAGTCAAGCGTTTTGCACCAAGGTCCCTAGACTTCTTCCAATTCTCGGAACATGGTCCTCGCGAGGCGAAACAAGAGGCTCGGCGGCCCGACCGGCTCGGCCTCGCCGGCGGTGAGGTCCCCGGCGACGCTAAGGGCATCTACGGCCTTGCCACGACATGGCGCATCCGCTAGGGTGGCTAATGGAACGGCGGACGCAATGGAGCAAGCACCACGCCGGCGGCGGCGGAACTACGCGGCACGGCGGCTCGGGCTGAAGCTCACCGGAGTTTCCCGACGACGTTGGCGCGAGCAACAACCACGGACGACAGCCGCGAACGCGCCTAGCCTACCAATTTACTCCTAGCAACGACCGACCATGACTCAACACGTGTGCCGGCGGACCTACAGGGAGCGGCGACGACGACAGCCGTGTTCCGGCCATGACAAGGCGATTTCGGTCTAACTGACAACACCGATACACGCAGGAGGTCACCGCGACTCAAGATGCGCATGCTAGGAAGGACTGGGAGACGGTGGAGCCAAGAGCTCACCGAGAGCAGGGACGGCGGAGATGGTGGCGTCGGCGTGCTCCGACTGCAAGGTTGGCGTCACGGTGATGACTGTGCGCCAAAGCGGAAACCAGGGAGAGCATGAGACTCAACGCATCAAGGCGAACACGACCATGAAGAAAATGAAAGAGCTTAACCAACGACGGCGGTGCAATCGCGGGGCGACTCCACGGCGGCTCTGTTGACCGGCACGAAGAAGATGATGATGGGGTGGCGCTATGAGCAGCAATACTTGCAATTACTCGACCCTAAGCGATCGCAAGGATGAGTCGGAGCTATTGCGGCAAGACAAGGCAAAGCAAGAGGTGAGGTAATGGCGGTGAATTTTGGCGGCGGCACGAGATCGACGGCAATGGCGAGCGGCGGTCCGAGGAAGAAGAAAGGAAACGGCAACGGTCGACCTCTTTTAAAGCAGGAAGGCGGAGGAGGAGAGGGCGACACGCGAGCGGCGATGCTTCTGGCTCGAGCGCGCGCTGGTGGACGGCGCGGCATGGCGGCATGGCCGCCGGCGGCCACGGCGTCGAGGAGGAACAGGGGAGGAGAAAGGGGGGTGACGTCGCGCTACGGCCTTTTTTTGAAAAACAGCTCTAAAGATCTCCATTTACTCCAAAAATTAAATGGAATCATGAAAAACTCCAAAAACAAACCCCCACTGAATTTTTGTAATCTACAACTTTGCCAAAAGGAGTATTTTAAAAATCTGAACAGAAAATTGAATTTTGAATCAAATTAGAAAAGGGGACAAAACCCTAGAATCTAATTTTTGCAATTACTTTTGATTTTTCAACTAAACTTGAAAATCTCCAAAACTATGAAATACTCAATTTTTCAAACTGAACATTTTCTCTATAAACAACTTTTCAAGATTTTGCATAGTTTTTGAAATCCAGTTTAAAAACCAAAAGGGGACAATTGTCGAAAAACGGTATTTTCAAAATAATTTGAAATTCTTTTTGGAAACTTGAAAAACTTTGAACAAGAAACTTGTTGCTCTCATCAAGATGCTCAATAAAGCTTTTTGGACCAACCCCTAATTCTTCACGGATTTTGAACTACCAAAAAGGGAGTAAAACAGGGTTTTCGGCAAATCACCTTTTCACAAAAAGCACATTCAACCTATGAATTTAAATTTGTTTTAGTTGATGCACATCAAAGTGAACCTAATCATGGATGCTTTGCGATGCATTATGATGACATGGCATGTTTTAGTTAATTAAACACCGAAGTGTTACAGTCCTTCCCTTTAAAGAAATCTCGCCCGAGATTTAAAGCCTTGGGTTGAGTAATGGAAAAGGAAATGTGTCAAGAAAACACACTTCAACTAAGGGCATAAGGAAAAGGGTTTTTACCCCTCACACTAGATTAGTTATAACTCATAGAGGGAATTATAACTTAGATAGAAGCATAGAATTCCGGAAAGTTCTCCAACGAGATAATCTTCTCTCCCAAGTAGCTTCTTCCTCGAGAATGTTTATCCCACTTGTATCTTGTACCACTTAATTGTCCCGCTTCTAGTAACACGGTCTTTCCGGTCCAACACTCGAACGGGATACTCGAGAATAAGTCAAGTCGGGTTCAAGTTCAATTCCCTCAACATCAACAACCTTATCGGTCACCGTAAAAACATTTCTTGAGTTGAGATACATGGAATACATTGTGTACAACACAATTGTTCGGGTAATTGTAAACGGTATGCCAACTTTCCACATTGACCCATAATCCGAAACGGCCCAATATATCGAGGTGCTAACTTGCCTTTGACTCCAAATCGAGTAACTCCCTTCATCGGTGACACTTTTAAATAGACATAATCTCCTTTATTGAACCACAATGGTCGACGCCTTTTATCTGCATAACTTTTTTGACGTGACTGTGCCACTTTGATATTCTGTTGTATCTGTTTCACCTTCTCTTCTGTTTCTTTGACAAGATCCACCCCAAAGAATCTTCTTTCCCCAGGTTCTGACCAATTCAATGGAGTTCTACATCTGCGGCCATACAATGCTTCAAATGGTGCCATCTTGATACTTTCCTGATAGCTGTTATTGTACGAGAACTCTGCTAAAGGCAAACATTCATCCCATTTCTCTGGAAAATTAAGAACACAAGCTCTCAACATATCTTCAAGTATTTGATTCACTCTTTCAGTCTGACCTCCTGTCTGAGGATGATAAGCTGTACTATGCAAAAGATCAGTACCCATTGACTCATGTAATTGTTTCCAGAAATTATTCACGAACTGTGTACCTCTGTCAGACACAATAGTCTTGGGTACACCATGAAGACTTACAATACGCTCAAAATACATTTTGGCATATTGTATTGTTGCATATCTCTCTTGAACTGGGATGAAATGCGCAGATTTGGTAAGTCGGTCTACTATGACCCGAGATGGAATTAAAACCTCTAGGCTTGTCTTGGGCGAGACCCACTATAAAGTCCATACTAATATCCTCCCATTTCCAAGCTGGAATAGGTAATGGTTGAAGTTCTCCTGCCGTTTTCAAATGCACAGCTTTCACTTTCTGACAAGTATCACACTGAGCCACATATCTAGCAATTTCAATCTTCATCTTGGTCCACCAAAATTTCTGTTTCAAATCATGATACATCTTATTACTTCCTGGATGAATAGACAATTTTGAGAGGTGTGCTTCATCAAGGATCTTTTGACGTAGTTCAGGAACTTTTGGTATGACCAACCGATCATTATACCACAACACATCTGCTTCATCAATAGTGAAACAAGAGACTTTTTCTTTTCGAACTTTCTTTTTGAGATGCTTAATTCCCTTATCACTTTTCTGAGCTGCAATAATTTGATCTTGGAGTGTTGACTCAACAGTAATATTGGACAAGCTTCCTTGTTGCACCATTTCTATACCCAATCTTTCTAACTCATAACATAAAGAAATGTCCAGAGGTTTCACTGTCAAGCAATTGCAATGACTTTTTCGACTGAGTGCATCGGCAACTACATTTGCTTTACCAGGATGGTAATGCAATTCCAAATCATAATCATTGATTAATTCTAACCACCTTCTCTGCCTCATATTCAGCTCATCTTGTGTAAAAATATACTTCAAACTCTTGTGATCTGTGTAAATATAACATTTGTTACCCAATAGATAATGTCGCCAAATCTTCAGAGCATGAACAACAGCTGCTAATTCCAGATCATGAGTTGGATAATTCTCTTCATGTTTCTTCAACTGTCGAGAAGCATAAGCAATAACTCTCCCTTCTTGCATCAAGACACATCCAATACCATTACCGGAAGCATCACAATAAACATAAAATGATTTCTCAATATTTGGTCGTGCTAAGACTGAGCAGTGGTCATTAACCTTTTCAATGTCTGAAAAGCCTCTTCACACTCTGGTGACCAAACAAACTTAACATCATTTTTCAACAACTCAGTGATAGGTTTTGATATCTTGGAGAAATCAAGAATGAAACGACGGTAATAACCCGCCATTCCCCGAAAAACTGCGGACTTTGTGTACCGCGTCGTCGGTGGTTCCCAATCAAGTATATCCCGAACCTTGCTAGGGTCAACAGGCGACACCTTTTTTCGATAAAACATGTCCCGAAATTTCACTTCTTTCAGCCAAAAGTCACACTTACTTGAACTTGGCATACGGTTGATGATCTCTCGTACGTTGCAAAACAATTCTAAGATGTTCAGCATGCTCTTCTTCATTCTTAGAATACACCAAGATGTCATCAATAAATACCACTACAAATCTGTCAAGCTCAGGCATGAAGACAGAATTCATAAGATAGGAGAAATGAGCTGGTGCATTGGTAAGTCCAAAAGACATGACCAAATACTCATATAACCCATAACGAGTGGTAAAGGCCGTCTTTGGAATATCTTCCGGACGTATCTTGATTTGATGATACCCAGATCGGAGATCAATCTTAGAAAATACCTTTGCCTCGGCTAATTGATCAAACA
The DNA here is from genome assembly GCA_018135685.1 of Themeda triandra. Lineage (NCBI taxonomy): Eukaryota > Viridiplantae > Streptophyta > Magnoliopsida > Poales > Poaceae > Themeda > Themeda triandra. The sequence continues at coordinate 915,742 of JAENPR010000185.1, read as the reverse complement.
GAAGATCAATACGAGGTAGAGGATATTTGTTTTTGATAGTCACCTCATTCAAAGGACGGTAATCAACACACAATCTCGAGTTTGATCTTTCTTTTTCACAAATATTGCAGGACTTCCCCAAGATGACTTACTTGTCGATAAAGCCTTTGTCAAGCAATTCTTGCAATTGCTTCTTGAGTTCTGCTAATTCTGTGGTGCCATTCTATAAGCTCTTCTAGAAATTGGTGCAGTACCAGGTTGCAACTCAATCACAAACTCTATATCCCTGTCAGGAGGTAACCCAGGCAAATCATCTGGAAACACGTCTGGAAATTCCTTAACAACTGGTATATCTTTAATTTCCTTTACTGAAGTAGCACAAACCTTTTCAACTTTTCTCTTGAGAGTAGAAAGTTGGATAAGAAGCTGAGAACTGCTATTAGGTAAGTTTACTTTTACTGTTCTATTCAGCACATCAATGACAACTCCGTGCCGACTCATCCAATTCATCCCAAGGATCACATCTATATCCTGATCCTTCAATACTACCATACTAGTGGGAAAAGTATGCCCACCTAGATTTATAGGTACATCCTGTACCATCTCTTTAGTGCACAATCGACCCCCAGGCGACTGTATAAAGAAATCCTTTTTGGTTTCCACAATAGGTATTTCATGATTCTTAACAAATGTACCATTGATGAATGAATGAGATGCACCAGAATCAAAAAGCATAACTGCGGGGAAATTAGCAACAGGAAACGTACCCATCATGATAGGTTCTCCTTCTGGAATTTCTCCAGCTTGAGTATAAAACACTCTACCAGCCTTCTTCTCATTTTTCCCCTTCTGCACATTATGATTTCCAGCTTGTTCGATTCTCATTCTTTGTGGTGGCGGTGCATAAGCCACAGGAGCATAAGAGATATCTTGCCTTGGATGCGGATGGTCCCTTGAAAAATGGCCGGGCTTGCCACAATTATAGCATGGGAGAGTCGTAGGCTCGGGAATTTGGGCTTCGAATACCGGGGGCATTCGGTTGTCGTGGATAAGGAAGAGTAGCGGCGGGACGGACAAATGTCCGCTGTGCGGGCTTGGTGCTTGTGGTGGACGGTAAGGTGGACGGTAGTGATTTTGAGGATGATAGATTATTTTAAAGGCGCTTTTGATTACCACGAGAAAATCCACGAAAACCCAGCTTTTCTTCTTCTTTGATTCCCGATGCTTTCGATTCTTTTCTTCAAAAGTGATAGCAATATTCACTGTCTCATGAAAAGTAGTATTAGGAGTTCCGTCATCATCCTTTCAATTTTACTGTTTAGACCCCTAATGAAACATTCCTTCTTCTTGCGGTCGGTGTTGACATGATCGGGGGCATATTGGGACGGATGATTGAACTTGCCAACATCTTGCATAACCGACATATCGCCCGTTGGAGAGCTAGAAACTCATCAAGTTTGATACGCATAATACCCTCGGGAATGTGATGAGCACGGAAACCCTCACAAAATTCAGCCCAAGTAATACGATGACCTTCGGGTTGTTCGGCAACAAAGTTAGCCCACCAAGTCCCAAAGGTGCCCCGATTCTTTGTCGCAAACAAAGGGCTTCGATATTCTGTACACTCAATCGGCCCAAATTTCTGCTCCATAGTGCGGAGCCATTCATCTCGCTCCATGGGTTCATCTCGCCCGGTGAAGACGGGGACGGGGTGTCGTGAAATCCACATATGTGGTTTCATCTCTATTATTTCTACCACGATTTCCATGCTTGGGCATTCGATTCGATTTTGAACCATGGTAGTGGTGGCATTAACTAAGGCTGCAATAGCTTCACCAAAGTGGGTGGAACAGTGGCGGAAATGGAGCACCGTTATCGGACATCTGTTTCATAAACAACCACACTTATTCACATAATTTATTGAACTAAACAAACTGATGATACGAAGTTTAACACACTTATGATACATTATTTTTGATACACAGTCTACTCATAGACTTATCAGTCCAACCCGTACTAAGGCTTCATGAAAAGAAAAGAGAAACTGCTATTTTACATAACCCTCTGCATCTTCAAGCATCATCATCACTAGGGACAATTTGACCATCATCCCCATCACTGACAACAGGGATCACATCCTCCTCTTCAGGATCTTCCTCAGATTCCTCCATTACCTCTTCAGGATCTTCTTCATTTTCAAAGTTATCCACATAACCTTCTTCCGGCTCTTCCACTATGTCTTCTTCATTCTCCTCTGCCATTGGAACATCCTCATATTCATATCCAGAATCTACTACAAGTCCCAAATCATCCTGTGCTGCCTGACGCTGATAATCAGGGTCCAACAGACGAGCCATATGAGCACGATCAGCATTTATCTCATTTGTATGATCTTGCATGACTTGTATATACCCTTCCAGTTGAAGAATTTGATCCCTAGCTTCATCTTCACGCTGCCATGCATCATTTCTCATCTCCCTCATCATATTGAGTGACCTAACTGAAGTATCCCGGTCTCTAGTAACCTCAGCAAGCTGCCTAGTCAACTTCTCAATCTCAGACTCAGGGGTAGGATTAGGATTACTGCTACTTGCTCCTTCATTCCTTGGGGCTAGCTGATGTTTTGGAATTCCTTTAGAACCAGTCCTCTTCATCGGAGCCCATTGACCCTCAACCATCCTATAATAGATAGAATAACAGATAAGAACAGATGGATTGGGATCAGAAGGTTAGCATGAATAGGATTGATACTACTTAACCCAAACCACTTTAAGAAGGAAGGTAAACTAAACAAGTTAATTAAACATGATGCATGAATCGAACTTACGATCTAAGCATAAAAGGTTTTTAAAGAAACACATGCGTAAAGGTAATTTTTATAACATAGGGCAATATTATGCTACTCCATTACCACACTTTTACAATAAGAATAAAGGTCGATTGAAAGAATCATAGATAAGGAATAAGCAATTTGGACTCAAAATAGTCAAGTTAGGTTTTTAATTGATCCAAAACCTTTTGAAGTTTTCGCAATGAATACTACAATAACTCTTTTAAATAACGATCCGGCTCGATACCAGTGTGGCGAGAACCTCCTAAATAATATGGCCCACATGCATTTATCATTGTCTTAACGGACTTCGATAGCAATGCATGTGTGCCATAAGACTTAAAAGGATCGTCGGGTAGATTCCCGAAACTTCCACGATTCTCCAAGCGGGATCAATCATTATAAAGAGACATTGCGTATTACAACAGTTTATTCAAATAATATACATCGAGTAAAATAGCGGAAGGATTACAATAACATAGGTTTACAAAGCATTTGGTTCAAAACTTACAAACCATATGTTTAATTATTACAAACCATAATAGTAGTGGAGTAGCGGTAGATAGTTTATTTACACAACCGGTTGATGAGCTCTACCCAAGAGCCAAACACTCTACTTGTCATCACTCTCCGCAACGATCGTCATACAACGGGATGCGCAAAAGGTGCAAACCTGCTCCCGATGTTCACACGCAACAAGGGTTCAACAAACCCGAGTACAAAAGTACTCAACAAGACTAACCCGACGAAAAAGAGGGTGAAGACTAAGAAATGCAGTCGGAGGGACAAGGTAAGGCTTGCAAGAATCAAGATTTTTGCGAGAAAAGCTTTTGAAAAACCAAGTTGTAACTAAACGAGTTCTCTTGCCATAGCTCAAGCTGATCAATCAACCTCAATTAAAACATAACCTTTAATTATGTAGTTACTACGATGATGAGCACCGATCGAGTCTCCTTCTCCGAGAAGCACGGCGATTCGAATCCATTTATACCCAGCTGGGACCTAGATCACCGATATACCGGAGACTCTAACTCCGCTGCATACCAGATCACATGATATACCGGGACAACAACCACAGCCATATATCAACCACAACACTCCGTGTGTGGATTTTCTAGGGTCTCGATATCACCAGGTCACCAACGAACGGTCCTTAGGACATCAACAGACGGAAACACTACAGAGGGACTCCTTTCCCAATGCAAGTTAGCCGTCCGGACTCAATTTAATTGCTAACAAAGTGATTCCAACAATAAAAGCCATTCTCATCTTTTTCATTCTTGACATTTTAAAAACTTAACTAAATAAGCGGGGCTAAGCAATTCTACGCACTTTCTTAAACGGGTAATGAGGAATACGGAAATAAAACAGGTAATGCAATTGGTAGGTTTCACTCAACTCCTAGCCTTTAATGCAACAACTCAAAGCTGAGAGACAAAAACTTTATAAAATCAAGGTAAAGGTTTAATGCGTCCGGGCTTGCCTTGGTATTCGGGGTAGACGATCCGGGCTTCCCGAATCAACTCCCGGCTCCGGGTCTGCTCTTCTTTGATCTCTCGATTGACAACGTTAAACCCTCCGTTAACGGAAACTACTCGATCACATAATATGATTTAACATGATGAAATAATTAAATATGATGCTTAAAGAATAAATAAATCAACCATTAAATTGAGTACAACTTTCCTTCACGAAAACGTCGCAACTAACGAATCTATCTAATAAAATAAATAAGTAGAAATAAATAACAAAACAAAATTTGTCAAAACAATTCCAAAAATTAAACTTAAACTCCTCAGACCCTAAGAAGGCTACAAAATAATTTTCATGATTTTTGGAATAACAAATAAATAACTAAAAATTAAGGAAGACTTATTTTTCAATTAAAAGAGCTAATTTTTGAACATAGCAAAAATACCCAAAATAAATATTTTAAATTTTTCCTATGCAGAGGATACTCCAAAGAGCTTTCACAAAAATTTTCAGGATTTTTGGAGCTATGGATAATTCCTTATGAAAATAACAAAGTGCTTTACTATTCAACTAAATAGAAAAGAATAAAACCTAAAATAAAAGAAAAACTCGACCTGGGCCGAAACCCAGCCCAACTGGCTCGGTTGCGCGCGCAGGAGCGGGCCAAAAGCGGCAGCGCGAGTAGGCCGGCCCAGGAGCGCAGGCAAGCCGGCCCACTCCGGCCTGGCCGAGGCCTGGCCTGGCGGTTTTGCAAATAGAACCTCGGGATTTTACAAAAATTTAAACTGGCCCCTGACACTATTCTATGAGTCAAGCGTTTTTGCACCAAGGTCCCTAGACTTCTTCCAATTCTCGGAACATGGTCCTCGCGAGGCGAAACAGTAGCTCGGCGGCCCGACCGGCTCGGCCTCGCCGGCGGTGAGGTCCCCGGCGACGCTAAGGGCATCTACGGCCTTGCCACGACATGGCGCATCCGCTAGGGTGGCTAATGGAACGGCGGACGCAGCGGAGCAAGCACCACAGCGGCGGCGGCGGAACTACGCGACGGCGGCTCGGCTGGAAGCTCACCGGAGTTTCCCCCGACGACGTTGGCGCGAGCAACAACCACAGTACGACAGCGCGAACGCGCCTAGCCTACCAATTTACTCCTAGCAACGACCGACCATGACTCAACACGTGTGCCGGCGGACCTACAGGGAGCGGCGACGACGACAGCCGTGTTCCGGCCATGACAAGGCGATTTCGGTCTAACTGACAACACCGATACACGCAGGAGGTCACCGCGACTCAGATGCGCATGCTAAGAAGGACAGGGAGACACCGGAGCTAGGAGCTCACCGAGAGCAGGGACGGCGGAGATGGTGGCGTCGGCGTGCTCCGACTGGCAAGGTTGGCGTCACGGTGATGACTGTGCGCCAAAGCGGAAACCAGGGAGAGCATGAGACTCAACGCATCAAGGCGAACACGACCATGAAGAAAATGAAAGAGCTTAACCAACGACGGCGGTGCAATCGCGGGGCGACTCCACGGCGGCTCTGTTGACCGGCACGAAGAAGATGATGATGGGGTGGCGCTATGAGCAGCAATACTTGCAATTACTCGACCCTAAGCGATCGCAAGGATGAGTCGGAGCTGCTGGCAAGACAAGGCAGCAAGAGGTGAGGTAATGGCGGTGAATTTTGGCGGCGGCACGAGATCGACGGCAATGGCGAGCGGCGGTCCGAGGAAGAAGAAAGGAAACGGCAACGGTCGACCTCTTTTAAAGCAGGAAGGCGGAGGAGGAGAGGGCGACACGCGAGCGGCGATGCTTCTGGCTCGAGCGCGCGCCCCGGTGGACGGATCGCGCGGCATGGCGGCATGGCCGCCGGCGGCCACGTCGAGGAGGAGGAACGAGGGGAGGAGAAAGCGGGGGTGACGTCGGCGCTACAAAGCATTTTTTGAAAACAGCAAAAAAGATCTCCATTTACTCCAAAAATTAAATGGAATCATGAAAAACTCCAAAAACAAACCCCCACTGAATTTTTGTAATCTACAACTTTGCCAAAAGGAGTATTTTAAAAATCTGAACAGAAAATTGAATTTTGAATCAAATTAGAAAAGGGGACAAAACCCTAGAATCTAATTTTTGCAATTACTTTTGATTTTTCAACTAAACTTGAAAATCTCCAAAACTATGAAATACTCAATTTTTCAAACTGAACATTTTCTCTATAAACAACTTTTCAAGATTTTGCATAGTTTTTGAAATCCAGTTTAAAAACCAAAAGGGGACAATTGTCGGAAAATGGTATTTTCAAAATAATTTGAAATTCTTTTTGGAAACTTGAAAAACTTTGAACAGCAAACTTGTTGCTCTCATCAAGATGCTCAATAAAGCTTTTGGACCAACCCCTAATTCTTCACGGATTTTGAACTACCGAAAAGGGAGTAAAACGGGTTTTCGGCAAATCACCTTTTCACAAAAAGCACATTCAACATATGAATTTAAATTTGTTTTAGTTGATGCACATCAAAGTGAACCTAATCATGGATGCTTTGCGATGCATTATGATGACATGGCATGTTTTAGTTAATTAAACACCAGAGGTGTTACATTTCTCACCCAAGATAATGGAACACCGGAGGTCATCCTGTCCTTTACGCCTTCTGGTGGTGGGGGTGGTGGCGGTACGCCGCAGAACTCGGCCACTGCCTCCCTCCAGGCTTCAGTGTTGACGGTGCCCGACACAGGTACACCGCTCACACGAAGTGCTAAGATGTAGCTCACATCTTGCAGCAATGGGGCCATCTCCCCACAAGTCAGGTGGAAGGTGTGGGTCTCCGGCCGCCAGTGGTCCACTAAGGCCGTGAGGAGAGCGCCGTCCATCTCCCGGCAGCCGCATTAATTGCTCTTGCCAGATGCAGAAAGCCCGCCCTTTGAAGAAAGGTTTCATAGCGAGGATCCCATGGGAGGGGTTTGTGAGTGCGGATATGCAAAGGTGTCAAGTCCTGCAACCACAGTGATAAAAGAACAATGTTAGATGTAAACAAATATAAAAAACAAGTAATAAGAAACCTTACTGTCCCTCACTTACCTTGCCCTCGTCAAACCTCAAGTGCGCGCGGTGTTCTTTGTCCACCGCGGGGTCAAGTAGCTCCCAGCACGGGGGGGCCGCCATCCTGAAAATAAGGATCATGTCGACATTGTTAGATATACATTTAAAAGAAAGTACATGTAAAGTAAACAACTAGTATACATATAAGTTGAACAACAAGAAAGAAATTTGAAGTAAACAGCAACATAACCAGATCAATAAGTACCTTTCTACGTTTCGAACCACTAGGACCCGCGCTTTCTCTAGCTACTTTGCTTGCTTTCATGGCTCTATCATGAGTGGTCACGGTATGACCGGTTCTGTGGCATTTGGAGCAACGGACCTGTCCAGGAGCCTCATTGAAGTCTCCATAGCCATACTTATCGCGACCATAGCCATTTGATTCGTCCATGTCTCCTCGGAGTCGCTTTTTCTTCCTCCTACCCTTCTTTGTCCTTACAAGTTCGGGGTCAGGAATATAATCAAGCCCTAGATACGGTGGCCAGTGTGACGGATCTAGGTAAGGCTCGAAGCTAGACTGCCACACTTTGAGAGTGTTTGACATGAGATAAAGTGGAGACATGTACTTCTCAGCTTCATGATCTAGTCCCCTATATGTGCAAGCCGTGATGACATGAGAGCGGGGGCATGATACGGTGAGGAATGTTACAAACCGCATTCAACTTTCTCAAGGTCCACCTTGTAATTCCCGCCCCGTCTTGCTCGCCACCCGGAGTAGTGCCTCCAGCTGAGTATATGTTGTATACCATTCTTGATGGCCCATACGTATCACCCACTTGGTTGTTAGATATCATCTCTGCAATCGCCAAGTGCTTCCTACCCGCTTTGCCCCATGTTTCTTTGGATCGATTGGCTTTGTTCCATCGATTCACAAAGTACTCGTTGCACTTCCTGAAAGAGTACTCCACAATGCCGGACACAGGGACTGCACGAATGCCTTTAAACACTTTGTTGAAGGGTTCCGAAGAGTTCATGGTCATGATGCCGTACCTAAGGCCACCTCTGTCAAATGCTAGCGCCCACTTCTTCCTCTGCGACATATGATTCTTCATCCACTCATGGGCATCTCTATTGAGGACCTTATCCAACTCGCCAAGTTTCTTGTCAAACTTCTCCTTTGTTCGACAACAACATAGGGACTTCAACTTCTACACAATTTCTTTTTTCTTCTGCCGCTTCCATATGTTGGCAGCAAAGTGCCTCATGCACCAACGATGCTCAAGTGGAGGCCGCCCATCTACCTCCTCTTCGGCAGCTTTAAGCAATCCGTGGTGTCGGTCAGAGATCATGCAAATCCGGCGAGAGGTCCGAATGACATTCCGCCGCACATGCTTCAAAAACCAAGACCAGCTATCATCATTCTCACCCTCTGCCAAACCAAACGCTAATGGGACAATCTGATTCTCCGGGTCCACTCCCACCGCAATCATCAACACACCACGGTATTTGCCTGTAAGAAATGTGCCATCAACCATGAGCACGGGCGACAATGCTTGAACGCCTCAACCGACCGAGGAAAACACCAAAACAGCCTGCGCGAGAATAGGCCGGGGAATCCCGTTGTCATCATCCACTATGCGCCCTTGATGAACATGCCATCTAAGCCCGGGATTAAAGTGTTTCATGGCACTTAGAATCCTAGGCACTTGGTTGTAAGCCTCCTTCCAGTCACCCCACAACAACTCTATAGCATGTTGCTTTGCACGCCATGCCTTTGAGTAACTTACTCTATAGCTGGTGAAGCCACGTATGGTCTCCACGAGCGACGAAACAGATGCGTCGCTGTCGGCCCTAACAACAGCAACAACACGACGCCCGAGGTAACGTGCTGTGTTCTGTCCATGCACTTTCTGTACCTTCAAAGACCGACATCTGTGAGGTTGCTTAACATTTCGAATCACCCATTTGTCGTTGCTCATCTTTCGAACCCAAACTCCCCAACCACACCCAGACTTGCACAGGACCGTGTACCGCTTCGCCTTGTCGGAGTGGGACACACGGTAAGGCCTGTGCACCATGACAGCGTAGTCCTGCAGAAAATACTTGACATGGTCCAGCGTGTCAAAGACCGTGCCCACCTGGATCTCCATATCCTCATTCTCTGGCACCTCATCTTCCAACATCGACAACCCATGGTCGCACACCGCCTCGTCCACCATACTAAGGTCCATGTAGTTTGGAACCAAAGGTACCTCAACATGGACGGCCCTCAGCATCCTTCGTTCGGCGTCATTCAACTCCATCCTCAATGACCCGTCCGCTGGGGCTCGTAAGGACTCCTGAAACCCTGCTTGACGGCATTCGGTTTCATCCTCACTAGTATGGTCCGACCCATTGTCGGCACCCATCAACAAATCATCGGACAAATCATCCGACAAATCATCATATGAAGTGCCATCACCTTCAAACTCACCGCCGACGACCAAACCTTCATCCTCCGATCCTTCCGATATCGTGTCATACATATCATCCTCATCATAGTACCCTACTTCATCGAAGTCATCAGCGATGGCACCATCTTCAGTCACTGCATCAACTTCTCTATCTGGACTTGGTTCCAACTCTTCCACTTGGGTAAGGTTGTCAACAACCTCCACATCAACACAATCCTCATCCTCAACCGCCACCGCAACCCTACTTCCCTTCTCCACCACAACTTCCAGGCATCTAACGTTGCTACTCTTCACAACGTCTACGTAGTCCTTCCATTCTTTCTCACAAGAGAGGGGCATCATGAAATAATGTGAACGCTCCTTGCCACAATCAAACCTCCCTCTAAAACTTAGTGGCCAACCAAATTTCTCACGACACTTGCTAACCAATGCAACAAACGTTGGAGGTCCACTAAAGAACTCCACTTCTTTTTTCATGCATTCAAACTCCCCATCTTCTTTCACTATGCCACCATAGTACAAACACACTAACCGATCCATCTACAAAATACAAAGCAATCCAAATCTATTACTATTCATATACAACGAACTATCATACCCCAAAATTAGACCAAATTCATATGCAACACATACTTCATATCAATAAAAAATATCAACCTATCTAAAACCTCCATGCATCAACTACCTAGGCACATGCTGCACATAGTTTCGGGCAAATCCACAACCACACCACATCCTTTACCGACTACACGAATCAAATCAAATCAATAAACGAGCCAATCGTCCAGCATTGTCCCAATTTCATCCTAACCCTAAAAGGCAAAGAAAATGCAAAAAAAGAAAGAACTGCAAGGGGAGGAGGTACCAAACTACCTTGCCGAGTTGGTTGTAGTCGTGGAAGAAGAGGAGACTGACGAGCTAATCGCCGGCGGGCCTCACCCACGCAGCCGCGCCGGGAACAGAGGCAGGGGCGGCGCCACCTGGCGACTGCCAAGCCCGCTGCTTCCCTCCTCCAGGGGCGGCGGCGTGGTCTACCCCTGGCCGGCGGCGCCGCCGCCCCGGCGTCCGCGGCGAGCCGGCGGATTCCAGCCGACCTCGCCAAGGAATGGCGCCGCAAACTCGGGAGGAGAGAAGGAGGGTGGGGCGGGCGGCGGCGGCGCAGCCCCAGGCCGGCCAACCCCTCTGGCGGCGGCGGCGGGGGAGCAGTGGAGGCGGCGGCGATTGCGCGGCGGCGCCGGTGCGGGAACGGCGCTGGAGGAAGAAAAGGAAAGGAGAGAGAGAAAGGAAAGAAAATGGGCCGGGCCGGCCTATTCTCATCCTCCGACTCGTCGCGCCAAGGCCACTGGCGCGACGCAGCGGGGCCCAGCGCAGCCACGTCAACCCTAGATCCCCGGTCGCGCCAAGTCCGTAGGCGCGACGGGTCGGTGGGGCCCGCAACCAAACAGGACATGGGCCGGCCCATCACCGCTGGTACACGCCCCCGTCGCGCCAATGCTTGTGGCGCGACGTGTGGGCCCAGGGTCAACGCCCTCGGCCACGCGTGCACCTCGTCGCGGCTTTGCATGTGGCGCGACGCCGTGTTAGGTCGCGCCTACAAGGTTGGAGCGACTGGGAGGGGTTATTTCATGCAAATATTTTTCCTGGGGGGATATTTTTGATTATTTGTTTAAATACAGATTAAAAATAAAAAAAAAATCCGCGGCACGGAGAGGCGATGTGGGTTCAGCCGGAGAGCACCCAGCCAAAAGTCTGACTACCCAGGATTACTAGAGGTAGAAGATGACTAATGTAGGGTGTTTTTTAAAAAGTTCTATCCTAGTCAGCGCCTCCTAGTCCTAAAGGGATATTGGACCTGCAGTGCACGCCTGAACAAGTTTAGGGAGGTAAATTTCGACTTTGAGAATTCGTGGACCTAAGTGGCACGGAAGCAACAAGTTAAAGGGTTCTTTGGTGTATTTTACTCTATAAAGTGTGTCCATTTCTGTATTGGGGTTGTGGTTGAGGTGGTGGGTGGGGATGTGGGGTCAATGAAAAATAAAACTTGTGTGAACATTGCATATTAGAAGCGGAATGGTCTATCAACCCAAAGCTGTAGCTCGAAACCTATAATTTTAAATTAACATGTGTGTTTGAGATGATTGCTCGAAATATTTACAAAATGAGTACTAATCCTGGACATACATTGTAACTTGTAAGTTATGCGTAAACATTTGTTGGAATCCAAACTGACCGGAGCTATTAATGTATCTATCCCTAAAAAAGATAAATATTGTTACAACGGTAAGGGGCAGTAGAACACCAAAATTGAAGGTTGTTCAGCCTTTTGTTCCCTATATAATACACATCATCCACCCTTGCTGCTGCGTCAATGATGCAATACCTTGCATAGAGCTTCTTGGAGCAATCTTACAAATGCACGCTTGGCGTGAAACTTTCATGATATTTTCTTTGCTTTGTTATCTTGGAAATTTGAAGGGAAAAAAAGTATCGGCTATGTATTCTTGTGTGTTGAGGCTGATTCTTGGGGGGATTTACTTTAAAAAAAAATCTTGGGGGAAAGGAATCCTGCTACACTCGAATACCTGAAACTGAAAACATGCAGTAAGTTAAGCCAATAAGTTTGATATTGAGATGAGAATGTATCTATTAGATTTGAAGATTCAAGAATTACTTGAAGCAGGCATTGGGGGAATTAAGTTCCTAGGAGGCATTGGGGGTCTTATTCGAATAGGTTTGCTTTCTTTTGCCTCAACAATCACCACATCAGAGGTTAGAAAGGACTTAGCAACCACAGCAGCATGCTCTATGCAACACCTCACAACCTGGTAATATTAGTGGGTGTAAGCAAACAATCCTCCAGCACCCACTCAGCATCAACAATATAGTTTAAGGTGATAAAGATGTTTTTAGACACCTATGACTATTTTGCTACCTTTGATGCATCCAGTATTCCAGCAGCTATCAAGTCCTCATAGCAGTTCTTGGCAGCATTGTACCCATACTTTGCATCATCATTCAGTAACACCTTTGAACAGCATAAGTCAAACACATGTTAGCTAGAGAAAATGAGCTCAGACAAACATGTGTGCACAGCTATATTGTGCGTTTGTGTGGTGGTCTGTGTGTACTTTGTAATTTAAAAATATGTGTAACTTGTACTATAACAGATAAGTCTATCAGTGCAAATAATAAACCTTATTAACGACAAAGTCGCCATTCACCCCTGCATTGTTTGCTATTAGAGAGGTAGGGTAACTCAAGGCTTGTTTGAAGATGTCAGCACCAACCTAAAGATGGACAGCTCAAAATTAGAATTCATGGTAGAATCATACCATTTTATCAATTTTCTAGGTTTGCATTGAAAGAAAAGACCTTGACACTTGACGGTGATTACTAAAAAAATCAAAGTTACACAAGTTTAAGGATCTTCTGATAGCTCCTCAAATTAACAATATTTTTAAACATATTACCCTTTAAGGTAAATACAGGAAATTATTAAAGTACCTCTTGCTCTATATTATCCAATGATGATTCTTTGATTGCGTCAATCTTCTCTGATAGTCTTAATAGGCTACATCCACCGCCAACTACAACACCTTCCTCAATAGCTGCCTGAATTATCCCAAAAGGGTGGTTCAAACTTAGGAACTTGTAGTTGAAAAACAACACATGAAATGGAGTAGATAGGATTGATCAGGTTACCCTTGTTGCGTTAAGTGCATCTTCAATCCTCAGCTTCTTATCTTTCATCTCAATGAGTGTTTGAGCACCAACCTGAATTTTAGGCCAAAAATACAATTTTTGGCACTCTAATTGTTTTTTTCTACACTTTTAATGTTTTATTTCGTAAACTGAAACAATGTGTGGTACCTGGATGATTGCAATTGCACCACATAACCTTGCTATCCTCTCACCCAATATCTTCTTGTTGTACCTTTCCTTAGAATTCTGGGAGGTCAAAAGTAAAATATTTTGCAGGATCCAGTAATAATGAACACATGGTAGATATAACATAAAAGTTCAAGGTATGACCGGAACAATTGTACCTCAATTTGGCCTTTTATCATAGCAACCCTATTCTCAACTGCTTGACGATTGCTTCCGTCGGTAACAATTAGCGTTGAATCTTTCGTGATTACCACCTTAGAAGCAAAACCAAGAACCTCTTTTCCTGCCTTTTCCAGTATATGTCCCATGTCATCCCTCACTAATGCACCTGAAAACCAACAAGAATATGTTAGCCACTGTAATTGCATTGGTTAGGTTAGTGATCAGGTTTTGTATTTGTACCTCCTGTCATTATTGCAATGTCATCCAAGCATTGAGTCTTTTGTTCCCCAAAAGAGAAGGCCTTAACTGCTGCAACCTTAATTGTCCCTTTCAGCTTGTTTTTTATCAAATCAGCCATTGCTTGTTCTTCCACATCCTCAGCAATTATTAACAGAGGATAATTTTCTTTAACAGCACTGTCAAGTATCCTTATAATCTCACTAGCATCAGCAATTTTCCGGTCCACCAATAGTATCTGCAAACGCAAGATGTAACTCTTCTAATTTTTTCTGCAGAACATTGTATAAGAGGAACAGAGCCCTCACCTGACAGTCAGTGAACTCCACCGTCATGTTACCACGATTGGTAACAAAGTAAGGAGAGAGGTAACCGCGTTCAAATTGCATTCCTTCCACAATCTCCAGACTGTTCTCGGTGCCTCTTCCATTTTCAATTCTCACCATTCCTTTTCTACCTACTCTTTGAAAAGCATCAGAAATCATATTTCCAACAGCATAATCATTTCCGGCACTAACTGCAGCCACATGTGCAATTTCATGGTCTTCAATCTAGTAAACAACAGGTTACACACCTCTAAGATATCTTTACAGTGGATTAAAAAACACTTATACAAACTTGAAAACCATACCTCCCGCGACATCAGTCTGAGTTCAGACACCAAAGCAGCAGCAGTCTTCTCAATGCCACGTGCAACCTGAACTGGGTTCATTCCAGCTGCAAGAACCTACTTTATGAAACAATCATAAGAAGCAATGCAGGATCAGGACTCAGAATCTTTGTATCAACAACTTCGTCATAGCAACTTTTTTCGCTGTTTTAGAGCCCACATTGTATACAAAATAGTTAGAGAAGAGATAGGCGTACCTTCATTCCTTCAGCAATGAGGCCTTGAGCAAGGATTATGGATGTGGTACAACCATCTCCGGCAATATCATTGGTCCTTGCTCCAGCCTGTCGGACCAGCTTCACTCCAAGATTTTCTAATGGATCTTCCAATTCGATCTTGAGCGACACAAAAAACAGGACATGATCAGGAAAGAACGAGAAGCATCTCATATATTAGGTGCACGAAGCACACAGCAATAACAAATTGCAGTTTCCATTTGTTTTCAGAACAGGGTGAAAAAAGATCTAATATTGCAAATAAGATAACAAGAATGAAGATCAATCAAGAATTAAACAGTAATCAGTGGAGTGAACAACTCGTTTTGTGCCTTGATTTCATCATGTGATTCGTTCAATCCATATCAAGAATAACTGCATGCTGTTCTTTCGAGGAAGAGCTAATTTCTGGAAGCATGGCGTTACCTCCTTAAGGACGGTCTCCCCGTCATTGACGATCTTGGGAGGGCCATACTTGTTGCCAAGCACGACGTTCCTCCCCTTGGGGCCCAGGGTGACCCCCAGCAACCGCGCCACCAGGTCCACCCCGGCCTGGAGCTTCTTGGTGGCGGAGAGGTCGCGGTTGAAGTGCAGGTCCTTGTACACCGGCATCGGCGGTGGCTTCTTGGGAGGGGAGAAGGGCAGCGTCGGAGGCTTCATGGACAGAGGCGGAGACGGGGGCGCCATTCCCATTCGTGACATGGTTCTTCCACCCAGCTGCAAGGAGGCGGCGGTGGCGGACACCGAGTGGATGGGATAAGGCTGCTGCTGGTGCTGGGAGGAGCCGGGAGCGCGGACGGAGGAGGGCGAAAGGTTTAAAGGCTGTGTAGACTGTAGAGTAGATATGCCGCCATGTCGTGGGGTCGCGCCAAAAAGGCGCCCTTGAAATATCTCGCTTGTTCCGGGCCTTCCGGCGTCTCCTTTTCCGTGCCTACGATGGCGATGGCCGGACGCCGAAGCAGGCGTTGCAGCCGAAGACATGATTGTGAGCCGTAAAAGGCCGACCTTAGCAGCGAGGAAGCTCGGCTCGGGGTCGGTCGGCCCGCCTGACCCAAGTACGACTAAACGCATCCATGCCCAGCGCCCAGTTCAGATTTTTTTTTTAATTCTGCAAAAAAAAGGTCGGTTTTTTTATTTTTTTATTAATCCTTTTTATTTATTATTCTAATAGCAATTGTTCCTAAAGAAATTTTACACATCTGACCTTTCGGTTGTGTTAGTGCATAGCGCGACATATTATTGTTGTGCCACATGTATTGGTGCAGCAACAACTGCCACGTTATACAGCGTTTTCCACATTGAATACCTTCGCCACTTGCATTGGAGTGGCATTATTGCTTTGTCGTGTCACCCAAAGTGGCGTGACGAGATTGAATCTTAGAAAAATCAAAACTTGCTGATATGACGCCGATGAAGATGGACTTTCTAGTTTTAGTTTTTATTTGAGAAAGTTAATGCTAAAAAAATATAAAATTTTAGGTGCATAATAATCATTCTTGTCTGGTGTCAAATGAAGATGCATTTTATATCAAAACGTAGCTCATAACAAAGTGCACACATCCCAGTCATATTTAATGGTGCATGGGGGTGGGGGCACATGCCCTAATGCCAAAAAACAATTTGTCTTCGGCGATACTATCCACCATTCTAGACAGTTTCCTTAGATGGCTAGCCAGGTGCTTGTGGTCGAGTGCCCACGGCCACTCAGAGCATCATGAGTAGACCGTTGGCGAAAAGGTGCAATAAACCTGTGAGAGTGTTCCAAGTAGCTAACACCAAGGCGGCGACGAAAGGGTGGAGTAGGCCACCGAAGACATGGCCAAAGAAGATATAGTATCATAGGTTCTTGACAAGGCGACTACAGTCATCGAAAAGATGGGGGCCAAACTTTTAGGGTCCCCGGCTCACCAGTGGATGCGAAAGACACAAGGTTGTCTTAGATTTATTCAGACACTGTGGAATGCTAAATAAAATAAATCGTAGTCTTGTCATGCATGGCTATCTTCTGTGGTTACTAGATCCTACTTTTGTTTTTCTTTTTACCCGTATTGGGCCTCATATTGTCAAATTTTACCGTCGGACCTCTTTTCTCTCTTTTTGCTTTGTTTGATTTGATTGATTTTCTCATTTGAGAAGACTGCCAAACTTGTATTCCATCCGTTTGCCAAAAGAACGCAGAGCTTATTTTGAGTCAATCAAATAGTATATCTCACTGGGAAAAAACATATTCTCCGTTGCAGGCATTCGGGCAACCAATGGGTTGTGGGTGCATACCGAGCAAATGAACATAATAATGCAACGTGGTGAAGAAATGCTGAAGCAGATTCGGGCCATTCTGTTCCATTATCCATCCATCCATCGACTAGGCAGCTGAATAGCCGCTCCAATACTTCGGGGCCCAAGTGCAGTGCCGCCAACCTGACGAGCTCCATCAGAGTTGTCTACCTGCAATGCTGCAACCGTTGCAAAAACAACAGCAAGGCAAACACAGCAGGGCAACAGCCACCATCCACAGTTTTTTAGTTCACGGCAGAATCAATCGCAGGAATGTTCTGACAAACGAAAATACTAGCGGTTATGGTTTAATTTAGGCCTCTATTTTACTAATCGATTGATAGGAAAGCGAAACACATTTGAACTACGTGTGATCAAAGCGTGAGAATGACCAGAGCTTTCACAAATATCCGTGGAGGAGGAGTTGATCCCAGACGTACCCGGACACAGGTACGGCGACTTCCATCAGGGGGGGCCGTTGTATTGGTGCCATATCACGCACTCACGCTAAACTTCGGGGTCGACGGGCGTGCTCGCACGCTGGCAGAAGCCGCAGAACACGGCCGAACACCAGCGTTGTCTAAAACGGAGCAGCGCAGCACTAATTTTTACAGGATTTTTACCGGGGTGCTACCAGCACTTCGCGAGGTTTTCATTTCAATAAGGCAGGCAAAACTGATCCAGAGCTGCTTAACTAGGAGTGCTTAAGGTCACTCACAGCCACAGGTCGGTCTCATAAGTCAGAAACCAGAGCATACGAGCAGCACCAAATCAGGCCGCTGCCCTAGGACGACAACCGGCAATTCTGATCCTACTCCACCAACCCCTTGACGATCGGCCATGCATCAAGGCGCTGAGGGCAGCGCTACACTGTCAGGATCACGACGGCTACTGCCATTGCCATTGCCGCTGGCGCCCACGTCCACCAGTAGCCCTGTTGACCACAGCCAGAAACAAACGAGGAGCACTTCATTAGGAACAGCACGAGCAATGAAATTTCAGCTACGGCAAACAAGCAGATCAGCCAGGACAGAAGTAGTGGGGAGACACTCGTCAGCACCCATTTCTAAAGAAATTTCATTAAGTGTTGGACTACACATCTGTGGTCCTGGTGCGATTGTGCAAGCGGCCAAGCGCTATGCAGCATGCAGGTACTGTACCTCCAAACAAGTAGCCCACTGCAGTGAAACTTCTAGATCATTCAGGCATGGGCTCGGAAATATGTGGTGAAAGTCATATCTTCGGTAGAAACACGAAAAGTAACTCAAAAGATATATTTTCGTAACACAAAAATGTTTGAAACTGGCATATATATAGTGCATCCAGGTATGTAGCCACATAGAGAAGTGTACTTCTGAATTAGTTTTCATGTTACACATATTATCCAGGTATGAACAAGTGCAGATGTTCAGATCATTCAGGCATCCTTAATAAACTAAACAAAGACGCCATGTACGAAGGACATTGAAAAAGCGACGGCAGAATCGTGTTGATGGTGATTTAGCGTCCACATCATCCTATCCACTTAGCCGATACGCAGGATGTACGGGCGGTGGGGGATCAGGGAATATACAATTTATTTAGTGTTGATCATGCAGCAAATTTTCTAACACCGTCTAATTTCCGCGCAGAAAATAGTCAACCTACGACGTTTACTCGGATGATGACCATTGCACGACATTCTCGAGCGATAAAACAGCTAGTACGCCTGATGCAATCACCTGAAGTATCTTCTCCTTTTTCAGAAAGACACCAACAGAACAGATAAAAAACCATGATCCCTACAAGCATTATCAAAAAAAAAAAAAAAAAAAAAAAAAAAAGAACAATTGGGGAGAGAAGGGCAGAATCAGAGCTCACCGGAGGGTTACGTGCCGAGGCCGAGATGTCGTAGTAGCCGCTGTTTCCGCCGCCGCTAATGTTCCCGCTGCTGCCATTGCCGTTGACATTGCCGTTACCGCCGAACCCGCCGCCGCCGTTGCCGGTACCGGTACCGCCGTGACCGAAGGTGGAGTTGTCGCGCGGTAGCTTGAACGAGAGCTCGTACGCCGGCGTGCCGTCGGGCTTGAAGAGGCCGTAGTAGCGCTCGGACGCCAGGCCGGGCTTGAGGTTCTCGTTGAAGAGCGCGAAGACGTAGGCGCGCAGCGGCGCCCCGGGCCTGAGCGGCGTGCCCTTGCCCTGGGCCACGAGCCGCATCGCGTTGCTGTTGTACCGCGCCGCGTTCTGCGGCGTCGCGGCCGTCTCGTTGGCGGCGCCCGCGGAGGGCCAGCCGGTCTCCGAGACCCGCACCTCCACCACCCGCGACGCCGCGGCGTTGGCTGCCGCGATGGCGTGGTACACCGCGTCCACCTGCGCCACGAGGAGGTTGGGGTAGTGCAGCCTGGAGCCGGGGTCCTGCACGCCGGCGAAGCCCGGGTCGAGCAGCGCGTAGTCCAGCTGCACGCCCCTGGGGTCGCCGGAGTAGGCGAAGTAGGGGTACGCGTTGACGAGGAACGGCGAGCCGGTCCTGGCGTGGTAGTCCAGGATGGGGCAGAGGTACGGGAGCAGGTCCCGGCGGAATGCCCCCGCCGAGGGCGGGTACGACGTCCCGAGCACCCCGAGGTTGTGCGCCGTGGTGACGGTGATCTGCTTGTCGAGCCCCAGCGCGGCCACCGCGCCGTGCAGGGACTGCATCGCCGGGAGGAGCGTGCGCGACAGCGCGGAGCTGTTGGCGCCCGTGAGCACCTCGTTGCCGACGGCGAGCACGGCGATCTTCGTGTCCGGCAGGAAGGGGACGAGGTTCTCCTTGAGCCACCGCGCCGCGCCGCCCGGGTCGGCCACGGCGGCCAGGCACTCGTCGGGCACGCCGACGATGAGCTCCACCCCGGTGCGGGCGAACGCGCGCAGCACGGTGGGGTCCGCGTCGTACATCCGCACGCGGCCGATGCCGAGGCCCGCGAGCAGCGGCATCACGGACTGCGGCGGCGGGAGGTCGTTCCCGACGCGCCCGTAGTTGATGCCCAGCAGCGACGCCGACGTGGCATCCGAGGCCGGCGGCAGCGCCAACGCGACAACAGCCGCGCACAGCACGGCGAGGCGAAAGCCACGGGGGCGCCCCCAGCCGATCTGGAGCAGGCAGCACGGCGCCATTCCTGGAGCACAGTGGTGACTGCGACTGCGAACAGATATCGCACGGATGGCGACCGCTTGGAGGCGCTCGAGGAAGGAGGCGCTCGAGGAGTCAGAAGCGTACAGTGCCCGGAGAAGGAAAGAGTTGCGTCTGAAACGGATGGTGACCGGCACGACACGTTGATGGTGCTCCGCAGCAGTGGGTCCCAAAATCAGTGATACGGTGTCACACGAAATTTTGTACAGGGCATGGCATATCGGTTACAGTACTAGCCTTGGGCCGGGTGGAGTGGAATCCAATGGGCGACACGAGAGACCGTCACTCGTCTTGGGCTGCACTGGCTGTCGCAACGGCTGTATTTTGGGCGACGCTCTCCGCGCATGGAAAACGCTTGGTGCGTGGGAAGGCACGGCACGGTGGTCGACGGTGGTAGGTGGAACGTGAAGTGGCAGCCACTCTTCGCTACGGACGCTAGCAGCGCGCCGCCGATCACCCCGCCGTCTTTTTTTTTTTATTAAAAGGGCCGAAAACGACCCCCGTCATTTATCATTGATAAAGGACCAGGTTTTGGTAACATTACAAGACCGTAGTGGCATAGCCACTTTACCAGAACGTTCAAACTGAGCCACAGAGCCGAAAAAAGTCTAAAGTTCTACGCCGAAACCAGCAACTCTAATAGCGACGACTAAGCAATACTAAAAACACTGAAATGCCCAGGATAACAGCCATCTAGCCGTCTAGGCATGGAAAACCCCGCCGTCTAGCCGTCCGGTTACTCTTTACTATTTTCCTACCATTAAATT
The DNA here is from genome assembly GCA_018135685.1 of Themeda triandra. Taxonomy (NCBI): domain Eukaryota; kingdom Viridiplantae; phylum Streptophyta; class Magnoliopsida; order Poales; family Poaceae; genus Themeda; species Themeda triandra. Next base: position 894,614 of record JAENPR010000185.1, on the reverse strand, counting down.
TATGATATACTATCTGTAGGAGCATATTGCAACGGAAGTTTAAAGAAACTAACTATAGTAACAGCTGCCAATGCAAACTAAATAACTAAGAGGCAATATATAGCCAACGTGATCAAGATCAGGCATAATAGGCGTACAACCAAAAGTGTTTTCTCGAGCAATACGAACAAGAGAACACAAGCCAAATCTCAAATCATCATATCCAAAATAGAAGAACCTCCTTCCAATTTACTATAGCGAAAGTGAAATTACGTAACTCGGCAAAAACAAACTTAATGATACAGATAGTGAATACACTGCCGGTCAACTTAGAGTCGTCCCGACAACTTGAAGGGCTAGCAAGATGGAGTTGGACAGCCATGGCCTTGGTCGTCCATGTCGTAATGAAGAAGATGAAGTTTTTGTGAAAACACCCCTTTAGTTTTGGTTAATAAACATGTAGTTGTTCATTAAAACAAATATTCATGGTTTAGTCTTTAGCACTTAAAAAAGGTTCCTGCAACTATGAATTTTTTGTTGTCTTACAATCTTACTAAAGGCGTGAACTTGTTTTCATTGCGTTCATTGTTAATTTAGCCTCAATGTTCGTTGTATGACATGTTTTGAATCATATCGAAATTTATTAATGAATGATTATTTAAATGTGTTTTCAATATAAATGAAAATTAGGTTTATATCCCTCTCTTTCATATAAGAAAACGAGAATTTAACTAGTGCATAAATGTGTTTCCAATTATAATATGCTTAGTTTTTCACTTAAAAATTGTTCAATTTAATTACAATTTATGCATTCATGCGTCTTAATGAAGTGGTGAGAATTTCTTATGCCTTAGCAAGAGAGAAGATAAGAGCTTGAGATTCTAGCATGCGTCCCTCTTTTTTTTTTTGCAAATGTGCCGGTTTATCACATGACTGATTACATATGGTTAAGGTCCTGTTGGATGTTATTGTATTAAGAAACCATAGTATAAGGAAATTGTAGTTTTAGAACCGTTGATGTCTAAAATCGTGGTTTTAAAAAAGAGGTCTAGAGTAAGTGCGAGGTAAACCATCATAAAAATTATAGCTAACACCCTTTTTTTGAGCAAGAGCTAACATCTAATTGTCAGTACAGCTCTTCAAAAAAAATTGTCAGTATAGAAGGTTCCATCATCCTGCAAATTGACAGCGCTGCCAGTTTGGCACCACTTCAGGCCATCAGGCCGGCCTGCGGATGTTAACACGCTTCCGATCAGTTACACGGACTCACGTAGGAGCAAAATGGGCTTCTACTCAATTTAGCCCATCTTTCTTGGGGGCACAGTGGGGCTATGTACTGTTTGTTCCTCCACCGATTTATTTTGGGCCCCAAACGATCTAGCTAGTTCGGTCCACAGTATATAGCCCGTTTCGCAATGGTGCTTTCTGGATCGTAATGGGCACAAACTTTCGTTAAAGGTTGGGCCATAAGAAAACGGGTCTAACAGGTTTAACAGATTAAACTCTATGATTCTTCTAAACGAATAATGATAACCACATAAGATCGTCTAAAAAAAATGTCCTCTGTTTGAGCACTTCCCGAAAAGTCGCTAAAAAGTATTGTTCTCTGATTTGTTGTGAGAGAAAAACATTGTAGCATGGCTAATAAACAAGGCTAATAAGTTCAAACGAATATGACCGCGCTTCAAGTAATCTCATCCACAATCTTGACTAACAGTACTAGGCAACTGTAAGTACAGCTACTAGTTCTGCCTCTTGAGCAAAAATGCTGATTAAGCTGCTCGATTTCTCTGTTAGGTCTTAATGACATGTATTGCTGGCTTGGTTAGAGAGCCATTATGAAACAATTAGTACGTTGGCATTAAAATTTGCAGGTGAGGGCCGCTGCCCAGTCAATCATCAATCACCCTCACATCAGCGGTGACAGTTTTCGCTGTTCATTTCGCTCCCGACACCGAGCCAACAATTGCTGACATAAAAATTCAGTGCCATGCTCGTTGCCGTGCAAACAGCAAACCAGCACCAGCAATAGTACTGTAGATCCTGCAGCTGAATGGCCCTAAAATCCAAGCCCTTGTTTAGTTCACCTAAAACTCCCAAATTTGACACTATCGCGAAAAGAAGATTCCTCGTCACATCAAACTTCAGTACGTATGCAGTTTTGTTGTGCTTTTGTGAGACGAATCTTTTGAGTCTAATTAATAAATATTTGCACAATATTTCATAAATATAAACGAAATTGTTAGAAGACACTACGATTGTGTGAACACCCGAATTTAGCATCCCAAATTCGGGATCTAAACAAAGCCTGAGACTGTGGGTGCACAGCTCGTTCAATCAGCAGAGAAAAGACAGTTAAATATCTGAAGAATACTATCTTCAGTTAAAACAAAGTAAAACTGCATGCTCTAAAAAGATCTCGTGATTCATGGACCCCTCTGATTATCATTTTGCACACATGTTTTTTTTTCGAACGACACATGGTTTATAACTTACTAATCCTGATAAATCCGTTTCTTGCTCCTAAATGAACAATCACTGTTTACCTACAGTCCTCTCAATCAGATCAAGTGTCATCTGAAACTTGCAGTTCGGAGAAGCACATCAATACATAAAACTGGAACTGACAGCGTGTACTGATGTATTATATTCTGTTCATACTACTCACGTGTGGACACCGATATACAGCCACAGCAGCAGAACTTCATCACCACAATTTTTCTTTGTGCTGATCCAGTCTTTAAGAAAAAGGTTTAATCTGTTGGAACAAGCCCATCAGTTGATTAGCAGCCTTTCGTTGTGACGGCCATTAGTTAGAGCGTTCCAATCTCGAAAACGCTTGAGAATGGAATCGTGCACTTCGAATCATTCTCTATTCATGCAGGACGAGAGGAACAAGTTGTGTTGTTTACTGGAGTACTACTGCTCTTAATAAGAAGGTTTATGTCTGACAGAAGTTCGTCCAACAACCAAAGTGTCGGGGACTATAGTTAGGGGGGTCATTAACCTGGGTAATGAGATGAACAGTACCATCATTGTCTTCCCCTAAATTCTATTTAAAAACCAATCCAAAGACTCACCTCGAGCTGTATCGGTCGGCCCACGAACGGGCTCCAACGGCCCAAACCAAACAAAACCAATGACCACCATCCACGAGACCCCTCGAGAGGGAATTACGTAAACCCCGGATCGAATGGGGTGCCTCGAGCGGACCGGCCACCCTCAAAAATCTCCTTGACATCCGTCACAGAGCATTTAATGCCTCCAACCACTTCCGCCTAACTACATGACTACAAAGATCGATCCACAGTGAGCAAGGTACCTATCCCATCGCCTTTACCGCCCATACCCTACGATCCAGGATGCTCGGTGGCACTATTGCACCATGCTGAACACCGTATCCCGTACAACACCCTCGGAACGCGTCCACCGTACATTTGACCCGGATTTCCCGTGGCTCAGTCACGTCATCCCGGATGCCTACCCCTCGAATCATACCCCTCGAAGCGGTTGATAACCGCTCAGGTAATGATGGCAGCTGGGAAGCGCACGTCGCCTGCAGTGACCCGTCTCTCCCACCTCGACGACCGTACGCAGGATTCCAGGAGAAGGACGGACAGGCCAACATCGCCCACGCCGCTACAGGCTTGGACCGGACCAAAGCAGGCCTCTACAGTCTCGACGACGCGATCCACGCCCATACCTCGACGTCATCACTACCACTGCCCTATCTACTGTGTACACCCGGGCCTCCCTTTGGCCTATAAAAAGGGACGCCGGGGCTTAGTGCAGGGCACGACACAACACATCGACTCACACACACTCGCTCTCACAAACACTCAAGTCTTTACGACTCGCTTGTATCCACCCCTGTACAAGCACGGTGCAAGATAATACAAGGCTCCCCTCACTGCTGGATGTAGGGCACCCTTTGCCCGAACCAGGATAAACATTTGTGTCCTTCTTGCATCACCATCCGGATTAGGGAGCACGCATAGAAATTTACTCGTTGGTGTGATACCCCCCGGGGTACGAAACACCGACAGTTGGCGCGCTGGTAGGGGTGCTTGCGTGTTTCGCCCGATTCCCGCCATTTTTCCGGATGGCATCACCCACTTCCTCGCTTCCGTGTGCCACGATCATCTGGTTCAGGAGTTCGGAGTTCGTGTCGCTCGGCTTGGGCCACGACATGACTCTCCGCTCTCGGTCGTTGACTCGAGCGGAGGCCGCAACACGCCCCACGATCGGGAGGGCGGCTGCGCCGACTGCGCCACCACGCCTCTCCTCCCGGGAGGAGGCGTCGCCGACGCCACCACCGGGCCGCTAGCCCGCACCCGCCGGCGTCGTCGCGTTTCCCCGTCCTCGGCGTTGAACGCGGATCTCCCCGCAAGGGACCCGCTTGGCTCACGCCGGGTCGGGGAACGCGCCGGGCGGGCCTCGACCGACCAGACGCCGACTTCCCTTCACTATGCGCACGTCAAGGGAGCCCGACGAGGCCCCCTCGGCACGCGCGCCACGATCGGCGCCTAACCCGCCGCGCACGGATCTACGGAGCCCGTCGACAGCTTCTGTTCGGCCTCACCAACGCTGCCACAACGTACTCTGTGGCGATACACGCCACCATGGGCGCGCACGGGGACGGCTCGGGGGCTCTCCTGTGTGCCCCAGGCCCGAGGAACTACACCCACGGTACCATGCGACGCAGCTCGAGGAGAAGCCACGCTAAGAGCCACGCGCCTTCTACTCCGGCGTCTTCGACCTCGACCTCGACCACTACGACGTATAGTGAAGCCGGGAATGCACGGGCTGGCGGACAGCAGGGGCCCTACCCTCGCCAACACATGAAGCATCAAAAGCAGCTACGTCACTCTTATCTCTAGGCCTCGAGGCCTCGTACATTTTCGTATTTATGTACAATTATCGCATTACGAATAAATAAAAAGTCCGCGACCCTAGTACTTTTATTTTTCATTCGTAACTTTAGGCAGATTCGATTCTGACCCTTGACGCCTCTCTTCCTTCTGCTCCTCGAAGTACGCTTCACGACAGAGTAGGAAACGCGCTAGAGGCTTTCAAGGGTCGAGGGCTGCCAAGCCGGGACCTCTCCTACGCCCCCGGGCTAAGGTACTCCCACTTGCTCCCCCCCCCCTCGAAGGACTCGAGCGCGATTCCAACGCTCACGTCAAGAAGCAGAACAGTCAGGCCAGTGGAAGTAAGAGCGGCTCGAGAAATAAAAGTGACTAAGAAGCATCCGAGATGCATTTTAGTTCATCTCTATTTCCGTTCGTAGCCGTAAGGTAGACTCGGCCTTGCTCCCGCGAGTTGAGCCTCCCCGGGGCTAATAAAGGGCACCCCTAAAAAATCCCCGAAAAACTCAAGAACTTTTTTCAAAAAACTCGATGTCCCTCCTTTTACTCCCATGTTTCGAGCACGCTACGCAACTAAAGTAGGAAGAACGGCTCGAGCCCCTAAGGGACGGAAACGATCGAGTCGGGGCTCGCCCACGCCTCCGGCTAAGGCACCCCCACTCACTACCCCACCTCTCGAGAGGCTTAAGTTCGCGTCTAACTCTTAAGTCAAAGAAAAGGCTCAAGCGAGGCGAGAAACGGGACGAGTCGAGAACAAAAGAAACTTCGCAACTTTCAGCTCGAATGTATCTTTTGTACAAAAAGTGTTAAGAGCCCTCAGGCCGCGACGCTACAACAATACTAATGTAATTCTTTTACATGGGCCTTTTTCCCGCATTTGGCTCGCGAGCCACCTCATCATCACCGAGCTCAAGCGGGGAGAACGTCGTCCTCGAACCTCTACGCCGGCCTCGCCCGAGCGCCTCGCCGAACGACGTCGCCTCTTCTCCGCCGTCCGGTGTTCCCGCCACGGATCCTCCGTGACCCGTTGTCCGACCGACGGCTTGAACCGCTCCTCCATCGTCGTCGGTATGGATGTGATGAAGTCACTCCCCGCTCCCGCCTCGATGCCAAGATGGCGGGAGAGCACGTCGAGATCGCTTGTCTCGAATCAAGGCGTCGCATCGTCGCGCTTGAACGCGGTGATGTCCACCGCCCGTGCCCCCTTGTCGTCGTACACCTCGACGATGTCCGGTTCCTTCCCCGTCGTTGGGTGTACGGGCGCGCTCCTTCCGCACCACCTTCCGCCACTTCGCGTCGTGCTCCGTGACTGCGAACGTGGCCCGGCTCCGCCAAAGTTCCTCGAGACGGGGTCGTTCGAGCGGAGAGTTTCCGTCGTTCGATCCCCCTGCGCGACCGAGGCTTCCGGCCTCGCGCGATGGACACGCCCCGTGCACTCGAGCCACCCACGGTCGAGATCCTGTGGCCCGGGATCGCAGTTCCTCGTACGTGCGAGGCCTGCTAACCCGCGGTCGAGGGTCCTCCAACGGTCAAGAGAGGTCTTGCGATCGAGACCCCGTACGCGGTCGAGGCCGAGGTCGAGGCTCGACGCGCGTCCGAGACCCACGCAGTCGAGGCCTCCAAGCGAACGGTCGAGGCCGTCCTCCGCGAGGTCGAGGCCGAGCGGACGCGCTCGAGGCTCCTCCCTCGATGGTACGTACTGGTTCGGTGGTCGGGATGGCTCGACCCACCGCCAAACTCTCAGCGGACGGGGTCAAGTCCTTCCGTGAATCGCTCGAAACGAGCCGTCCTGCGGTCGAGCCCTACGGCACGGTGTCGAAGCCTCCCGTTCCGGTCGTGACCCAGGCCACCCGACCAGCACTCGGGATCGAGGTCCTGGATGCCTGGCTCGACACTACTTGCTTGCATATATATACACACGTGTATATATAGGCATGCCTCATGCATAAGCGCAACGGGTAGACCAAACAACCGCAGCTCGGGAGCGGCCATTTCTTCGGGCCGGGAGAGCTCTAGCTCGCTTTTCGCAGCGGTAGAACTCCACCGCACCGGGTTCGAAACCATACTCGAGGCCGTATTCGAGGCCGTGCTCGAGGCCGCGCCGGCCATACGCGGTCGAGGAAACGCTGTCTGCGGTCGAGGCCGCTCACCTACACGCGATCTCGGCCTCGAACCCATCTCGCTCGCCCGTACGCTCGCCCCGCGGTCGAGGCCGCTCGCTTCTGCGGTCGAGGCTCAAACCCGTTTGCTCGCCCGTACGTTCGCCCGAACAGACGTTCCCTTCCACTATAAGGTAACATGGGACAACGGTCCCACCGTGCAGTCTCGAGGGAGCGAAGGCTGACCCACGAACGGGTTCGAACGGCCGCCCTCGAGCAACCGAGTCAGGGGCGACCTAGTGGGGAGCCAACACGAGGCCACGCTCGAGAACGAACTCTCGAGGCCCCCATGGACGTATCCAAGGCCAAATACAACGCAACCAAGGAATCCCTCGATGGGAGGCAGTCAAGCCGCCGGCCTCCGTCGAACGAGGCCGGTACCCTGGTCGCCATGTATAGTGCTTCTATGAGAGTGCTTCCGAGCCTCGTAGTCGTTTCCCCTCGAAAGGGAACGAACTCTCACTTGGATTTTCCCGTTATCAGCTCACCGAAGACGTCGAGGCTCGTCCGATCGCGGATAGCACGGCGCTCCTCACCCCACGGTCCGAGCGCAAGGGCTCGTGGGAAGAATGCCACGAAGTAGCAAAACACCAGCCACACGGGGCTCGGGGGCTCGACTACATACGGCACCCCTTGACGAAAGAGGATAAAAAACGATCAAAGACCGAAGGCTCCAAGCCACCCTCGACAGGTGCTACAACTCTAGTTAAGTTAGACCCATCGAGAAACACGAGAGTTTAGCCCCTAGAGGAGTCCTACTCACTCCCCCTAGGGCCTCGGGGGCTACCCCGGGGCTCGCGCCCCCCACGGAGAAGTAAAAACCAAAACTCCTCGAAACAAAATCACCCGCAAACTCGGTACTTCAACTCCACTTCACGTTAATGAACCCCCACGAAAACTACGATACGACCCCTTGCATGAGTCCTTACACTCAAACAAGGGCTCGGGGCTCTTGTCGGGGACTATAATTAGGGGGTCATTAACCCGGGTGATGAGATGAACAGTACCATCATTGTCTTCCCTAAATCCTATTTAAAAAACCAATCCAGCACTCACCTCGAGCAGATCGGGTCGGCCACGAACGGGCTCCAACGGCCCAAACCAAACAAAACCAATGACCACCATCCACGAGACCCCTCGAGAGGGAATTACGTAAACCCCTCGATCGAATGGGGTGCCTCGAGCGGACCGGCCACCCCTCAAAAATCTCCTGCACATCCGTGCAGGGAGCATTTAATGCCTCCAACCACTTCCTGCCTAACTCCATGACTACGGCATCAGTCACAAAGCAAGGCACCTATCCCATCGCTTTACCGCCCATACCCTACGATCCGGGATGCTCGGTGGCACTATTGCACCATGCTTGAACACCGTATCTGTACAACACCCTCTAACGCGTCCACCGTACATTTGACCCGGATTTCCCGTGGCTCGATCCACGTCATCCCGGATGCCTACCCCTCGAATCATACCCCTCGAAGCGGTTGATAACCGCTCGGGTAATGATGGGCAACAGGAAGCGCACGTCGCCTGCAGTGACCCGTCTCTCCCACCTCGACGACCGTACGCAGGATTCCAGGAGAAGGACGGACAGGCCAACATCGCCCACGCCGCTACAGGCTTGGACCGGACCAAAGCAGGCCTCTACAGTCTCGACGACGCGATCCACGCCCATACCTCGACGTCATCACTACCACTGCCCTATCTACCGTGTACACCGGGCCTCCTTTGGCCTATAAAAAGGGACGCCGGGCTTAGTGCGGGCACGACACAACACATCGACTCACACACACTCGCTCTCACAAACACTCAAGTCTTTACGACTCGCTTGATCCACTGCATGTACAAAGACGGTGCAAGATAATACAAGGCTCCTCATCACGGACGTAGGGCACCTTTGCCCGAACCAGGATAAACATTTGTGTCCTTCTTGCATCACCATCCGATTAGGAAAGCGCGCGTAGAAATTTACTTCGTTGGTGTGATACCCCGCAGGTTAAACACCGACACAAAGATTCTTGCGCCCGCCGTCCCCCTTGATTGCCGTTTAAGAACAGAATTTTCCTGATTAAACTTTAAGACTTGCGATGATTGACTCCATCCAAAGTGTGACGTGTTAAAAACACGCTTAACGGCGTGCTCTTAAAAAAAAGTGTGACATGTTGACTGTCGGTCATCGTTTTCTGACTAAATGATTCCACGCCCGTTGAGTCAGCTTGTAAGATCTCGTACCACGCCACGTAGCAACGGCCCTGCCCGGCAGCACGTACGGTGGACACAGACACTGTGACGCACGGCGGTGGTACATACTGGCTCCCAGACCAGACCCGTGTGCGGCTGCGACGCCGACGGCCGAGCTCTCGTCGTCGTGCCACGCTTGTTCACCGGACCCCTTTATCCGAGGTGAATCGAAGAACAGACAGCGGCACAGCGTTGCCGTGCTGGCGTAGCTTGCCGATGCCAGTACGCGTGCCGGCCGTTCTGCCTGATGATGAAGGAGAAACCCAATTCTGCCTGATGATGAAGGAGAAACCCAAGCTCGACCGGTTTTGGCTGCCATCTGCCGAAGCCGAAGGAAGGTGCTCTGTGTTCGACCGTTCCAACGACATCGCCGCCGGGCACCGACACTAGCTTGCGGTAGAAAACACACCGACATGGCGACATGAGAGCTGGTAGAGAAAGAGGACGATGCACGGAGACTACTGCACAAAACAACCTACCCCACCTGCCAGCCATGTCGTCCTGTGCGTGGCGTGATCGATCTCCCGTGCATCGTACTAACGCCGCAGGAGCCAATAAGCTAACCGTTTATACGTACTAGATTTCTAAGTCCGTGAACTGATCTTTTCATGCGAGCACGTTTTCGTGAACAATCTTCCTGCCGTCCAGGATATAGCGCAGTTGGCAGCGCCCCAATGACGGTAAGCTTGCGTCATGAATTCATTCATGACTATACTGGGCGTCCATGTCCATCCATTCATCTGGGCATGCAACTGGCCACAACTAGCCCCCCGCTGACACCCGGCCGGCCGGCGGGCGCCGCGCGGCGGCCTGGCATAGGCGGGACGTTGTTGTCTGCGAGATGATTGTCTTCGTTTCACATCGCTGTCGCACGCTCGCATCGATCTCTGACTCTGACACGACATTTACTCGCCAACAGATTGCGAAGCGTGTCACGCTCGTGGAAAGGTGATTGTAGAATCTCACCGCTGCCTCCAGCACGAGCCTCTGTCGGCAGTGGCACACGAGGAGGGTCTCGGAACTCGGACGACTCGGAGCAGGAAGCCGACGCACGGGCATCGCCTTGTCGCGGCGTCGTACATGTCCGGCCGGACGGTTCTTGCACAACTTCATGCGTGAGCGGTCATTCGTAAGCACCAGGAGGCAAACAGTTTTGTCCCAAGATCGCTTTAGATTTTCCTGAAGAAGAACGAAGAGTCCGGAGTAGCACTCACACTTTCAGATGGGATTATATATGCAGCGCAAACAAATCTGGGTTATTTGTCATGAATGTGATCTCTCCTGGACACGGGAGAAGGTTTGCTGTCGATGTCCACAGAGGCATCTGGTATAGTAGTAGTCCCTAAATGTCACATATTAGATTCTTCAATGAATCTTGAAGTAATATATACCCCGTAGTAAGACCTTTCAGATCGAGTGATAGACCGTTGCATACTTGCACGAGTGAGACGGGCCCAACAAACTAGTGTGTCCATCTTACCCAAACTTCCCAATCATCAAGTTGGTTACAGACTACCAGATTTTGGCGCCAAGGTGAGCTGGTTCACTCAGTCTCCCCTTTAAGCATGACTAAACAACTCGCATTGAAGGCATCGAGCAGCCGTAACGATGTTGCTTTGGGTCAAGTCGAAGCACCAGGTACGGTGGTGCTCCGTGCAGTTCGAAACACAGTTCTCCGATGACACACTTGCGAGTTGGATTGTGTAAAAGACGTACCAGCACACACCTCGAAACACTACTCACGTACTAGTGTCTACTGAAAGAAACGCACGCTTTTTTCATCAGAGATCAGAGATGCTATTTACCGATGCTGAAATGCAGTTCTTTTCCATCCCACGCGCCGAGCTCGCTGATTTCCTGTCCGTCCAGCCGGCAGCGGCAGATCGCCACTCGCCAGCGCCCAGCGACGGCCGGGGGACCCCCCTAGCCCCAGCCACGGGTGAAGGTCGGATGTTGCCAAACACACGTCTCGGAAAATTTATGGCGCACAGCGACTTTTGGGTGAGTTTCTTGGCGTTCACGCACGCGCGCCGGCGAGCGAAGCACACACGAGTGCCGGGCCCGGCGAGCGGCGACACGAGTGCCGGGCCCGGCGAGCGGCGAGCTTCGTCCTCGATCCCGTGATCGATGCCAAACAGTTTCGCCAATAATCTGACCCTTAGCACTGCAACCGACGCCACTGTCATGCAAAGCAACCATCGACTCTGTTCATTCGCATGGGGCCACAGAGGCGCCTGCGTGTCAAAGTTTGGTCTACCCCGGCCGTGCCGCGCTGCCGGTTCCTCTGGCCCCATCGTATAACAGGGGGAGAGAATTTCCTCTCCTGCACACACATCACCATATGCATCCAACGATGCATGCATACATGAACACATGCGCTTGAGATCATAAAAAACTTTTCTCACGTGTCTTCCCAGGTACTTGCGGTCGAGCGCTAGCCGCTCCCTTATGATCCTTCTTGCTATACTTTGTGTAGATTTCTTGGTTTTTTTAATTACTCAATTATTTGCATTCTTGCACACCAATGAAACTTCACCATTTAAGAAAATACACTTGTCTCAGCATAATTAAACCATTCACCATTCTGAACCTGATGCACTAAAATTTAAATGTAAGAAAATTGACTTTTTTTAATAAGATGAGAAAATGTTCTTTGGGCGTTACTCAAAATTTAACATAGGCAAATAGAAAACCACGGAGATTAGCATGAGCTGGGTATTTTGCAATGCCTTCTCAGTTTTGCTATGTACCGGGTTTACTTGTAAAAACTCTCAGTTATATATTTCGTGATCAAAGTCTGACCCATTATTCATCTCAATTATATTGTGTTGTTGTATTTTTGCTGCAGCGTGGTATAACAAACATTTACATAACATGCATGGATAGATAATAATATATCGGCAAATACAACCCACAAACCTCATAGATATGTTCCATCGAATACACATAAGCGACTAATATTATTTTATTCCAAAGATGCATTGGCCAGCATATCATCCACAACTCCCGGAAGGGAAAAAAAATACTATCTCTAAATCGTACACGACGACCAAGCCTCCACCACAAGTGTCTTCATCTAGAGCTTTTTCATAGCGGTCTTCGTCGCCAGCATCTACATACTCATCGTTCATGGCCATATCGACGAATACGCCAATAGATAAAGCTATGTCTTCCCCACCAATAGATAATGCCCATATCAGTTTATCCACATCTAATTAATGGTGCATTGGTTAAGGGGGGCATATGCTCCCACCCAACGCACCAATGCCCATAAAATGCCTCTAAGGGCAAATTTATCTTTCCCACAAATGCGCAAATTTATCATTACGAATCTTCCACAACTCCTGTGCAGCTATCAAAGTTGTCTCGGTGAAGAAAGGGAAAAGCTTTCCTAGCTTGGTTGGACCTGTGTCCAGCAAAGGTAGAGATACAACCCAATTGATTTGTATCGTTGCCAAGCACTCCTTGGCAAATTAGCAGTTGAAAAGTAGGTGGTCAATCGTTTCTACTTTTCCTACATAACACATATAGTTTCACTTTGGATGTTCAGAGTTCTTCGGTGCAACATGTCCTTAGTATTAAGCCGATCAACTAGAACTTCAAGGTTACGAGGTCAATGTCGATTTAAAGAGTCCACAATTATAGTAGGAGGCCCTTTGTATCCACATGCTAGTAGATGGTTGGATAATGAGTTGAAGGTGCATATGAACTAGCACTTCTTAGTAACTTCAAACCAGTTAATAGAACTAATGTTTAGCCGTCCTTCTAACTAATAATTGGTAGTTCTATTTGTATTCACTAGTACTAATTTTAGTTGTCAATTTTTAGTGGTAACAACAGATAAAAAATGCTCTAAATCAAATGTTGCGAGCATTGTAATTCGTTTCACAAATATAAGAAATGAAGTTAAAAGGGAAAACGGTGCAAGTTGTATTTCACCATCTCTTTTGCTTCTTGTACTTTTGCTCCTAAAAGAAAGGAGTGTGCACTTTCCGTATCGGTGATCCTAATTCAAATTATCCAACCGAAGACGACGGCGCGGTGGTTGAGCGGCGCCGAACAATATTTGTGTACTAGTACATGCACTTCTGTATAAATTTGGATCCTCATTTGATTGCTGTCAAGCTTGAAATCATTTACTAAAACAAAAAGAGGCCTGGCTCCTAGAAAGGAAGCCGAGGCCACGTCACCTTAAATATTTCGCTCCGTTCCATTTCTATCCTACGATCTGCGTTCGTTCATTTTGGCGAAGCGATCTCCGCTTCGCTCTAGAAGACGTGCTTATCGCTTCTCCGACTTCGCACTCCGGCTTCGCCTTCCGCTGTACGCAATTATTGCTTGCCTCGGCTTCGCCGATCGGGATTGCCCTCTTCTAGCGTCTTCCTCCTTGCGTTCTTGTTGCCCTCGCCATTCCCTACGCCCTGCGCATCGTTCTTTCCGTCGTGTGCCCTCACATCTTCATCTGCGTCTTCTTCTCTGCCGTCATTCTTGTGTTTCTATCGTTTCCAATTCGTCAACGGCAATGTCGCGTGCCTGCTGTTCCTCGGCCCTTTCCGGAAAGGGATAGCATCCGCGGTGCGCCGCGTCCTTCTCTTTGGTTCCCGTGCTCGCGGATCTTCGCTTCTCATCCCGCCCACACTTCCAAAAGGGGATCCAATAAGGTATGTCGGATCTGCTTTGCGTGCGTTGTTAGGGTCCATTTGTTCGAATGGTGAACCAGATTTTTTCTAGGCCGTTGGCTCTACGATTTCGCATTCTATTTTCGGAATAGGTAGATCTTTTTCGTGTCTCACCAGATTTTTGCTTTTCCCCTTTGCTCCATGGCAGCAGGTTTCCTTCTCGTTCTTCTCGCCTGTTCCGAAGAAGATTTATTCGCTTGCTTCCTAGGTCAGTTCGCCCGGCCTCCTTTGTAAACAGTGGATCACCACTGCGCCTCTCCACGATTAAAAATGTCATGTCATTGTGCGGGTGCTCTTCCTCCGGTACCCAAGCTCCGTGTCTGTTCCCGATTAACCAGAACCGCTTCGTTGCCGGTTTCCACGAGGTACTGCTATTCTATCTTCTTTTAATTTGCCGCGTATTTATGCAAGGTGTCTCCTGTCACTAATGGACTCATTGTGTTCGTGTAGGCCTGTGTGCGTGTGTAGTGTGTGTCAAAAAAATTTTAAAACGGTGTGTGCGTGATCCATTTTGGGGTCCACTTTGTGCATTGTAGAGATATGTTCTATTTTCGGATATCATATTTAGCTATGTTACGGCGATTGTGCGCGGTGTTCGTTGCCTTACGCTGCTGGCATACATGAGATAATAGATGACGGAGTTAGTTTGTACGGTGTTGAAGTTGGATTGCCTTGAGTTCTGCTGCTGCGGTCAGCCTCGAGCTGTTCTTGGGCTCCATCGATTTGCAACGGGATGCTGCATATGAATCGAGCTGCCCTCCAAGCTCGATGGCCTTGCAAGACACATTCGGTTTTATTGTGGTCGACTATAGTATACATGGTCTTCTGCTATATAGGAATTTACTCAACCATCTAATTCCTTTTGCAAATAGAGGCATTCGGTGGCCGAGGTCAATCGTTGCGTTGCCAACGAACGACCATGTAGCCCAAACATCCGTACTTGGGAACGGCACACAGATGATAGATGAGATAGATGCTTTTCCCCATAGAGTGCCGTTTAGCTTACTCAACAGATGTGTGTTTATGTTTCAATGTCGTTTGCAAATTTAATTTATGTATTTCAAATAAAATGGTCTTTGAACTGGTTCGTCTCAAGTTTTCGTGATCGCACGTTGTTGCTCCTTGCTACCCCAATTGTTTGTTACATCTAACTAAGATGGAAAGGATCCTCCTCTTGTCTTGGATATAAAATTAGTTACATGGTCATTGTCGACGATGGATTTGGCATTGCTACGACAATCAACTTGCCGGTGCGTGAATTCGGGGACATGTTTGTTTCTCTTTTCCTACCAAGCAATTTGTCCCTTACACAAATAATGTTAACTTCAAGCGTCCTCTGCATTCCATTACGGCCCGGCGGTTCGGCGCCGTTGGTAACTACTACTACAACTACGGCCGCTACCCGCACACGGGACGTAAGTATCCTCCGGTCTTTGAGGCCATATTTAAAATAGTATATTAATTATATGCCCTATTAGTATAAAGGGCGCTAGATTCAGTTTGCTTCTTATCTTAAGTAGGTCGGTCTTCACGTCATTCTACGGATCATTCTGATCCAGGACCATCCACCCGTCGCAATGCGCGAAGACGAAGACGTATGTTCTTTTCGATTACTTCCTATGTGCACTTGGTCTATCTTCATGTTATAGAGAGCCACACGCTCGAAATAATGACTCCAAATTTAGGCACAAACACATCCTATCTTTGCTTGAGAGAATGGATGCGGCGCGGCCCGAGTGCAAAGGAGAAGATTTACGCTTCAACAAGACACGAATGGTTTGGGAGGTAATACTCCTTAAGATTGGTCACTTCGGGTCCTCGGCTGCACTTTGTCAAAAAGAACACTCCAATTAACTGTGCTATGGAAGAGGGTACTCTAATGGATCTAAGAATTATTGCATTACACAGTCTGCCGCTTCCATACGGAGCGCTAACCTTCAATGTGGCCAATTCGATGAAGCCTTCGTGGGCTGCACTTAAAGGTACATTTTTCAGCGATGTACCCGCACTTTAGATGTGCGCCATACGGTTTGGCCACAGGTTTAATTCCTTCCTTGATTTTAGCTTTCCTTCTTTCCTACTTCTTTGCGTATCATACCTGCGAGATCTTATTTCGGTGGACTGATCAGGAATGCTCCAACTGTCACGCCCTTTTTTGGTACGCGAGGGAGTAGGAAAGGATCCGATTCTGACAGGTTCTCATCATCTACAACAAGTGTTGCCGAGGTGGCAAAGTTCAGTTACCACAATTCATGCCACGTCCAGAGCCTTTGGCTTCGTTGGCAAAATTTGATGGTGGTTCTGCATCCAACAAGTTCATGAAAAGCATAAGGCAGTATAATTGTCTTTTTGCCTTTACATCTATGGGTGCAGACATAGATCGAAGTATGAATGATGGAGGAGGTCCTCCTGTATTTAAGATTTGTGGCCAGATTCACCACCGCATAGGCTCCCTCCTGCCTCCGGAAGGTGATCCTCCAAAGTTCATACAACTCTATGTTTATGACACTGCAAATGAGATTACCAACAGAATACAGGCACTCAATACCGCTGAACGGCGCGGTGCAGATATAGATCCTGCTGTTGTGCAATCATTGGTCGACATGCTTGATCGTCATAACCCTTTAGCAAAGCAATTCGGAATGGCAAGAGATAGGTTAGGCAAGGTAATGATGAGGAGTTTGTCATTCGGCTTGTTGGTCCCATGATGGAGACCCGCCACAATACAGCTTACCGGCTACGATGAACCCGGCCATGCTTGTTGTCGGCGATTTAAGCCCGAAGCTTATCAACGGGACATAATTATTGAAACCAAATCCAATGAACTATGAAGCAGATTTCAGCTCTTCATCCCGCTTTTATGGCACTACGGTACCCATTCTTTGTTCCCTTATGGGGAACGTGGGTTCCAGATTGGAGTGCCTTATGTTGGGTTATCGCCTACAGAAGAGAATGCATACACCAAGGTTACAATGCAGGACTACTTTTGCTACATGCTGCACTACAAAAAAAACCAACCCAATCCATACCTCTTATGGAGCACATCCGATCGGGCTATGGTAGATGCAAGAGCTTGTATTGATGAAAATAGATTAGGCTTCCTTTTGAACAAGTAGAAAGATATAAGGGGAAACTATTCAAGGTATTTGTGATGCTATTATAAGAGGGTCTACACATGGTGATGACATGGGTAAAATGACCGTGTTACTCCGCCTCCTTTATCGTGGAAGGAGATACATGATCTGATTATCATGATGGTATAGCCATTTGTAGAGAATATGGTCCTCCGTTTCTTTGTCACCTTTACGTGCAATCCTAAATGGTTTGAGGAGATTAATGAAGCTATCTTTGACCGTGGCATGAAACCTAATGATCGATCTGATGCTATTGTAAGGGTGTTCAACCTCAAATTAGAAGAGCTACTGCATGACATCAAAACTGGGGTTGCCTTTGGACCCTGCACTGCAGGTATAATACTTTAACCACACACACTACCTTGTCCGCTTTTCGTAAATAGGTAGCTCCTCCTGCTCTATGCTTCACTCTTATGCTGCGCACATTTTGCCTGCAGTGTTGCACACAGTAGAGTTTCAGAAACGAGGTCTTCCACATGCACATATCATTCTATGGACTGCTGCAGACACATCCAATCCTACACCTGGAATGATTGATAAGTACATATCTCGCTTTGAGATTCCGATCCAGAACAGATCCCCTGGCTTATGCTTTAGTTGCGAGCATATGATGCATGGACCTTGTGGTGCACACAATCCAAAATGCCCATGCATGAAAAAAATAAATGCTCAAAGCGTTTCCCAAGCCATATCGGGAAGAAACAACTATTAGCTCGAGATGGTTTCACTACATATAGAAGAAGACCGTCGGACCTCTATATTGAAAAGGGTGGCCCGCGTCGGACAACAGCTTGGGTTGTGCCATACAATTTAGGCCTTCTAAAAAAATACCAGGCTCATATAAATGTCGAATGGTGCAACAAAACCACATTTATCAAGTATCTCTTCAAGTATGTTACAAAAGGTGCTGATTCAAGCAAAGCATACTTGAAAAGAGTTAAAAGAGGAGATCCTGTACCGTATGATGCTCAGAGTAAAACAGCTAATGAGATTAAGGAGTATCTAGATTGCAGATATATATGCCAACGGGATGCTTGCTTTGGAGAATATTTGGTTATGACATACACAGGCACCACCCGGTGTAGCGGATGCTGTACATCTTCCAAACGAAAACTTTGTCACTTTCAGTGCCAGACAGAGGATGGACAGAGAATCTACAATAGAATTCCTGAAAAAAACTATGTTAACGGAGTGGTTCGTCTGCAATCAATTCAATCCTTCAGCTAGAGAACTGACTTATCCTCAATTTCCTTCCAAATGGATTTGGGAACATAAGGATAGAAAATGGAGACCACGTAGGAACAACGAGGGTAAAATTGGCAGACTTTACTATGTCCATCCATCAGCTGGAGAGCGATATTTTCTGCGTCTGCTTTTACTATCCGCAAAAGGGTGCACAAGCTACGAGCAACTCAAATTCCACAATGGGCAGTACCACCCTACTTTCAAAGAGGCATGCAGGTCGCGTGGCCTCCTTGGAGATGATCTAGAGTGGTACAATGCATTTGACGAGGCCGCTTGCCTGGTCCACATCTTCACAGCTAAGGAGGATGTTCGTAATGATGTTGTTGTACTTGTGAAGTAAGTGATGAAAAAGCTTTCTTTGAGAGGGTTTGGCGTCATCCGTGTGATGATATTCGGTACCAATATAGAGAGAATATTGGTGACCCTAATTATGAGCTGCCGGATGGTTTGGCCAGAGATTACCTTCTCGATGAGTTGGGCACCCTGCTAGCACAGAGTGGAAAAGATATTCGCCAGACGAACCTTCCGCCAAAAAGTCATTCACCCTATCCTCAGTTCTACAACCGTCTCATAGAGGAAGAGTTGTCTTATCCTGTGGATCCTAATATAGATATGTCTAATCCTACAGCTTCTCTCAACCAAGGGCAAATTCATGCATTCAACACGATTGTTGAACGAGTGCTAGCTGAGGAGCCAGGCTTCTTTTTCTTGTCTGGTTATGGAGGAACAGGAAAAACTTACCTATGGAACCGGATTGTGTCCTACCTGAGAGGAACTCAAAAGATTGTGCTGACTGTTGCATCATCTGGGGTTGCGTCTCTGCTCCTTCCAGGTGGGAGAACAGCCCATTCAAGATTCAAGATACCATGTGAGATCGAAGAAGACACTATATGCGATATTAGCAGAGGATCTATGCTCGCTGAATTAATAGAGCTCACAAGCCTGGTAATTTGGGACGAAGCTCTTATGACTGATAAGAAGGCATTTGAGGCTCTCGATCGTGCTTTCAGAGATGTTCAAAAAGTACAAGATTCAGCAGCTGCTGACATTCCTTTTGGCGGGAAGGTCGTCGTGCTAGGCGGAGACCTCAGACAGATTCTACCCGTTGTTGAAGGAGGCGAGAAACTTGAAATACTTGATGCCACCATAACTCGATCACGTCTTTGGGCCCATGTTGAAATACTAACTTTGACAGAGAACATGCGTCTACAGTCATGTACCTCTGATCCACTGCAGCAGTTAGAAATTGCTGAGTTCAGTGAATGGATACTGAAAGTAGGTGAGGGTAAAATTCCAGCCTTTGCTAAAGAAGGAGAATCTGAAGCAACGTGGATTAAAATCCCCCGTGAACTGTTGCTTACCACAGAAGGTGACAAACTTACATGTATTGTCAATGCAATATATCCAGATATACAAACCAGATTTTCTGATGTAAATTACCTAGGTGAAAGAAGTATCCTCACTCCTACAAATGAATTGGCAGACGTAGTGAACGATCACATGGTGTCGTTGGTTCAAGGAATGGAGAGAGAATACTTAAGCTCGATAGTATTGAAAAAACAAAAAAAACAGCGGGACAAGATGAAGCGTACGAAGCAATGTACCCGGTTGAATTCCTCAATACTCTAAATGGTAATAATTTCCCACAAAGACCGTATTGTTCTAAAAAAGGGTGTTCCTATCATGCTTCTACGCAACCTGAATCAAACAGCGGGTCTGTGTAACGGTACCAGGCTTATTGTTACGGCCCTTGGACAATGGAGTATAGAAGCAAGAATCATAAATGGACGCTTCAAAAATAGACCTTTTACCATCCCTAGAATTACCTTGCTTCAAAAAAGTAAGAGGTGGCCTTTCATCCTCAAACGACGACAGTTTCCAATAAGGGTCTGCTATGCAATGACTATTAACAAGAGTCAAGGTCAAACTTTGTCCTACGTAGGAATTTATCTGAAGAGACCTGTTTTTTCCCATGGACAGTTGTACGTTGCCGTGTCACGTGTGACATCAAAAAAAGGACTCAGACTTCTTATTGAAGATGAGAATGGTAACTGCACTGATGAGACTAAAAATGTCGTCTACAAAGAAGTCCTCAAGTACCTGCCAGTTTGATGGTTCCTACCTAATCATTCAGTGCTAACTTTGTCTCTTCCATCTACAGACAACCAACTGTTATAGTTATTAGTCCCCCTAGCTTTATGTTTGTACCCAGTTATTTGCTTCGTGAATGCCAGAAAAAATGGCCTTTTGTATAGAACATGTAGGACAACATCTCTTCTACCTTAGCTTCTATATGCACCTGGTATTTGATGGACGGTTGCGAGAAAAATGCCATTTTGTATGTAACTGTACAAGAACAGCTACCACGCTGATTATTACCATATATATTAACCATACTTCAATCCCTATGTTTTCTGCCTTCGTTCTACATACCAAAGAAGGAACCATTATTCACTTTACTACCAATCTGCTATGTTACACAGTAACAAGTGCTGTGCTTATTTTATTTGTCGCCAGATGACTCGAAATTTAGGTAGGCCTATTATGCATGACTGACCCTGATACTTCCAACTACCACACCTTACACAATATATATTACAAGTTATTTTTGAATTTCCTCCGAACTCTCTCAACTTGCATACAACTATACATATTTCAGCTGATGCACTGGTTTCTTCTTTAAATCATACCTATTCTAATCAGAGAAATATGGAAAAAATTTGTTGCTCCTTTGTTTTGCAGGCTGCCATTGCCAACCAAAGATGAACGAAACAATTTCCATTGCAGCTCTCACCAAAGGCCGTGAAAAGAGATCTCCGACTGTTAGAGTTGTGAGGAAATGGATTGTAAGGGAAGAAACTGGTCGGGTGAACCTCTATATGCTGGCATGATCCTAGCTGATGCAGCGGTATGACATAAGCCAAATACTACATCTTTTTACTGTACAGTACCATTTTTATACATCTCACAAACCTAGAAAATTATGCGGGAGATTCTATATATGCTGAAATCCCTCAAGCGCCATACCCATCAAAGAACCCAAGTTTGATGTTGGCAAAGTTTATGTCCTTCAAAAATTTACAAAGGACCGCTTCAAAACAGATTTTCAGAACCATCGGAGGGAGTTAATGTTAGAGATTTCAAGATATTCGAGATCATGAGGTTGCCCAAGAATATCCACCCACTATTCCAATATGTCTCGTGAAATCACACCTTTCAAAGATATTGTACCAGTGGGAAAACCATCATCGATTACATAGGTGCATATTTTCATTTGCTTGAACTACAATATTTAATTGACACTATCCATTTGGTCTTCTCCTATACATTAACAGTTAAACTCTTTGCAATTTCACGCGCGACGCTATAGGATACATCACCGAATACTCTAAACTGGATAGCAGGGTTCCAAAAGGAAAAGAAAAAGTGACTCATCTTAGAAAAGTGATTCTTAGAGACTTAAGGTAAACTTCCTACTTTCATTGCTTTATACAATGCTCCTATGAAAAACTTATTATTATTGGTATTTTGTTCTTGACAGCGGTAACGATATGAAAGTGACTCTATGGGGTGAGTTTGCTATAAACTTTAGCCTTGAAGGTGTGTACAACGAACAAGCTGGAAATGTCGTTGTTTGCCTTGTAGTTGGTTGTGCACCTCGTCGGGAATATAATGACCCGGTATACATTGACATTCCCTATTCGCCTATTCTCAAGCAACAATTATGCTGCTACTTATATGAAAAAAATTATATACGATTACGCTTTACTTAAGTGGTGCTTCTCCATTTGCTTACTATCTCAATCCACCAATTCAAGAGGCTTCACCCTTCTATGCTAGGTTCGTATTAATTAGACTAACCATTTGTGTCTACCATCCTTTGAAGAAGATAGTACTAAACAATCTTCTCGATTCCGGGTTCAAAGATACTCCCATCTTCATCAAACGACCATCAGAAACACCTCAACCGTCAAATGTGGCAATGGTTGACAAACCGCTTCAACTTATGACTGTCGCTGCACTTAATGCCATAGAAAATCCTTTTGACTTTGATGTAAGCATCTCACACAGTCATCTACATACATGCATCGATGTTTATAAATAGTTTCAAAATTCACAGCTCATGCATATGTATAATCCAAATCTACTTGGCATACATTATCATGACAGGATGGATCATACAAGTGTGCCGTCACTATTGACTCTATTCTCAACACTAACAGCTGGTGGTACAAAACTTGCAAACGTCATAAAAAAAAGGCTACTCAACAGAGCGATCTCAGCTACTGGTGCCCTATATGCAATGAACCAGCTACTTACACAAGGTAAATTAAAAGAATATACTTATTGCATCGCCTGTACAATTCATGCAAATTGAATTCTTGCTATGCTTCGATTTACATGTACATTGAAGACAAATTTTAAACAAAGCTCATTGTCAACAATTCATGCAAATTGAATTCTTCCTATGCTTCGATTTACATGAATATTGAACAAATAAATCTTAAACAGGTACTCATTGTCATTCATGGGAAAAGATGATACTGCTGAAGCAAGATTCTTTGCATACGATGAAAATGCAGCAAACATTGTTGGCAGAGACTGTGATGCTATCATGAGTCCTCTTGGCCAATCTAAGGGTTTACCCCAGCAGCTTCTTAATATTGTGGGAAAAGATATGTCTTCTCTGTTGACCTTAGCAACTCTGCAATTAGACAATATATTGTCAAAGCTGTGCTCCAGCGGCCACCAAAGCGCTCAAATCAAGGAGATGGAGCTGGCTCCTCAACTCGAGTGGACCATTAACACCTCAAACTCTACAGTCACCATCAAAGCCAATGTCTGCACTCATGCTCAATAGTCCACGACATCCTCAGGACATCTTGCATCTTGCGCCGTCATCACACATGGTTAGTATAACATTACCAAGACTACATTTGCTATCCACTGCCACGACTACATACAATCTGAGCAGTTTGTTTATGTAAACACAGACGCCGCTCCCATCTATTGAACATCAGGAGATCTCACCAAGGCTTCATGAAAAAGGTATAACCTTTAAAATAGCAACACACTGCATGTGTCATTACCTTTTCACCAATAATTGATCTTTAAAAAAAAAAATCCCTGCTATAAAAAAAAATGCTCACAATATTCACAACAAATGCTGGGTATAAATAACCAGCGCATGCAGGAACCTATTTGGATCTCCACCTACTGGTGACCTGGTAAACATTCTTTGCACATGCATCACACCTTTTTTCACATAAACATATATCAAAATTCACTTTAAAAATACATTTGACTCAGGAATCTGAAGATACTGCTGCAAGAACTGACCTAGCAACTACTGCTGACGAAGAATCAGAAACCCCACCGCGTCAAGGCAAGAGGTAGCATTATCTGCAAGATCTCCTGTACATTAAAATCATACTCATCGTCATGCATAAATGTCAAACTAATCAATGTTCGTATGATTATACAGAGCTAAATCTGACACTTCTACAAAATCTGGAAAGAGTGGAGAGGAGAAGTCCACAAACTAGCAGCACTCTTCTAACAGAAATGCTTTTGCAATAGCTATCGTACTGGCCTGCCAGAGATATGTGCCGTTCAAGATCGCCACCAAGCTGGTGCCTGCTTTTGTACTAATATCGGCGCCAACCTATCGTACGATTTAAATCAACACTACTATGCAAAGACAGACTGTCCAGGATTAGAACTGCTGCCGTGTTATATTCCTATGTATCACCACTGTTTAATTGTCAGCATACAAACTACGAACGTTGAATCTTGCAGTATCTAGAGTAGCCAAGGCACAAAAAGAAGCTTCAAAATTTCAGCATGCAACTGAACCAGTATCTGTAATATATTCTAGACAAGTAATTTACGTAATATGAAGTACCGCTGTATCATAGAGTAGACCAAGACATATAAACCAGTAACCTCTTAAATATATGTATACAGATATGTGTCTATGTGTCTATTCCTAATATAGAATCCAACTACCAATTCACATTATTCGTCAAGATTACTCGAAAAAACTATAAACATCAACAATTATTCTTCAGCGATACCAGCGCGCGGAAGCGCGCGCCAATCCACTAGTACTATTATTATCATCGTATGGCTCAGCCGTTCAGTATACTAACTTCCTCGATCGAAGCTGTCGATCGATGTCGATGAATGATTGATGTCTCAATTTTTGGTTGGTGCAGTCGGTTAAATTGACATGTACGAGTCTTGCGGCTGCACGTGTGGTAACACGGTACTGTGGCGGTTTTCACGACCACCAGAGTACTTCTGCTACCAACTACTAATAGTACTGTACTCCGTACTCGCACGTACAGGGTCCACCTGCGATATAGGAGAGGTCGAAGGAAACGAGCTGGTTGACGGGTAATTACTGCATGGTAATTCGACTATTCGACACTGTTTGGGAGATTGCAATCCAACCCGTTCATTGGCCATTGCTGATCTTCATTGGCCATTGCTGATCGAGTCAGTATACCACAATCTACAGTGTGCAGGTCGAGAACTGCTTGCTACCGTGCTACGACCAGTAGCATCCAATGCATGCCCACGTCTTGCAAAAGGAACAGAGGCCTACCCGCCTGCTGCCGGCCCTAGGTGGTCGTCGTGCAGCGGTGCAGTGCAGGGATTGGATACGGGGTGGTGTCGTGTCCACGGGAACCCGGGCCGAAACCCAACCACTTCTTTGATCGAGCAACGGCCGCGGCCCCCATCTTCGATGTTGCTGCGGCTGCTCGTGGTGCTAAACGCCAGTCCTGCCTGCCCGCTGCTCGCCGGCCCTTCGTCGCTTCTCGCGCCTGGAGACAAGGCTGGCACCCATCTCCATGCACGTCGGGAGTTGATCGCAGTTCAATCATCACAGTATCACAACATCGGGTTCCGCTGAGCGTGGGGGACTGGCTGTCTGGCTGAGGCTTCAGCGGACCGCTACTACAGGAACAGTGGTCGCCGCGCGCCGGGGACCCTGGCCCGGTCGCCACGACGGGCGTATGCCCGTGACCGCGTCGATGCATCATCACGCTTTTGAAGTCGCGCGTAATTAGAGTGGCGACGACTACCAAGTACCAGTACATGCGTACTGATCGAATTCAGCTCTGCCATCTACTCCTAGGGGCGCCAAAAATACGAACAGTACTTTCCCGTGTGTACAAGCAAACGGTACAGTAGTACCGGTGGTGCAGCCGTGCAGGCACACGGCGCGCGACGTGACGGAGGACCGAGAAAAAGATGACTATAGTATAGCTACCTTTCTAGAACCTGAATGACTAGATATATATAGGCTCTATTATTAGCACCAACTTTCAGCTTTGTTATGCCCTAGTCGCCTACTGATAATGCACCATGCCACCATCCCATCCCATTGACCATTTCTCATGCTCTGTCGTGCACATGCCCCTTCTGTGATTTTGTCCATGCACGCGCCCACTTGAACACCTTTCTTTTGTCGCAAGGAAGAACCACACAGACGACACCCGAGTCCCAGCACTGTGAGCAAGTTCTGGGCCGGCGGCCGGGGATGGTTCGCCGCGCACGCTAGCATGATCCTCGTCTGACAAGAAAACTTGTTGGACACTCGAATGAGCATTATTATTCTTATTCGCCCATGTGTATACATATACTTACGAATATAATAATGCCACGTCCTTATCGTACGTATGCTCCCTGAGCTGGCGGTGTGCGACAGCAGGGCAGAGAACGGCCCGAGCACACGGATACGTACAGAAATGGGATCCAGCATGTATATCACGTCATAAATTCAAAATGATAGCTGTCGTACGCGTACAACTACAAGTGCATCGAGCTAGTGTACGCATACCACTTTCTGGGCATTTCAGGACCATGTACGACTACAGATAATATCAGGTCGCGCTGGCACATGCACTGCGGGCACCTTTGTCAGCTTCGTTCCTCCTAGGACGGTATGAATGCACATCACAGCAGTACAGCACCAATCTCTCGACTATGCAACGAGGCGCCGACTGATCGATAGGCATAGGCATTTCATGTCCCCGGTCCCGGGCTCCCGTCCGTCCCGCTGGTGCACGGCAAAGAGACCCTAGGGCGCCCAATCAAGCAGCAGAGCGGACCATGGAGAGATCGGTTCTGGATCACCAGCCACCCGTCACGTACACGTCCCCATCGTCCTACGCCGCCCGTGTCATTCGCACCTGTGTCCGTGTATGTTTGGACGCGTGTGGACTGTGGTCCAGGGCTCCAGGGCACCCCGACGCGCACGTATCTTGCAGTACATGTCAGCGTGCAGCAGTCGGCGTCGACGCCGAGGGGGAGACAGGGAAAGCGTGGAGAGCTACCCGTAACCTAACGGCGGCGCGCGCGCAGGGGCGGATCGGACGGCGCGGCCGCACCAATGGCCGGGGACCGGGTCGTGCATGCGCCGCGCTCGCGCGAGGAGGTGGTGCTGCCTGGTGGTGTGACAAGTTAACAACGCGCGCCGGGAGTAAAGATAGCCGGGACGGCGACGCGGCAACCGATTCGGCACGATGGGGCTGCGGTGCGGCGGCCGCGGTGCTGCGTCGCGGGGAATCCGAAAAGGAGAAAGGGACGCGCGCGGCCGACGGGGTGCGCGGGCCGTCTGGCTCGTCTCCTTCGGCTCATTCCGCGCACGCGCTGCCCCCGGCTTTCGACGAGAAGGTATAAAGGGATCACCTATATATCAGCCGTGGTAGTAGTAGGCTACTAGGCGTGTGTGAGTGACTAGGACATGGGGGGAAAGAGCACTAGCTATAACTTTCCAACCGGGCTAGAGCA
Organism: Themeda triandra; assembly: GCA_018135685.1. Lineage (NCBI taxonomy): Eukaryota > Viridiplantae > Streptophyta > Magnoliopsida > Poales > Poaceae > Themeda > Themeda triandra. The sequence goes on along the minus strand of JAENPR010000185.1, from coordinate 867,507 downwards.
CGATGAACGCCAAAGTGGCAAAGAGCGAAAGATGGATCGACGTGCTCCACAGAAGAGAGAACGTAGCGACCCAGACGAATTCAGCAGAGCCAGGACAAAGCGATAATGCTGTAGAGTGTAGACCTCCGATGCAGTTGGCGAGCTGTTCCATCGGGGAGCCATTCCTGAATCTATTCTGAGACCATCATCGATCGATTGCAGCTCCTCACACGCACACTACACGTCTTCGATCAATTTAGCATGGCATGAGTAGCATTCACAGGGAGGGCCATGGAGAGCACCCCACAGATTTGGTCATGCATCATTCAGCTCAGCAATTCACCTTCGTGTCCTCGCTCTCAGACGTAAATCTTCAGTAAGAGCGCTTTAAGGCATGCAGTACTCTCTGCTTTCCAGTTTCAGCCACGCCAAGAAGTCAAGCTCTACGCTCTCTACGCTTGACCAATATATGCAGACGTACTACGTTCGTTCGTGCCGTCGCTGTCTACTCGTTACTCCTGCTTGTTGCTTTGCTATCAGAGGGATCCAGGAGACTGTTTACGCATACTATTCTCTTCTGTTGCATTGCATTTGCATATCTACAGTGTCCAGGGCTATACTTGTAGGCGGGAGCCCATCTGTCGTAACTCATGCATCAGTTAGTCATCCCTCAGCCTCCCTGTAGAGAGAAAGCTACGCCAAGCAACCGCCTATTCAAGAGGTTGCCTGTTCAGTGTCACTCCTCGATGATGGCCAATCCCCAGTGCAAAAACAGGGCAGAAACTGCTCGAGCGCGCCTTCAAAAATCTTTGGAGTGTTTGCGTTAAGTGGCCATCCTACCCAATAAATAATATATTCTGTATAGGCACGGAGCAAAGCATAAATCAAATATGGAAAGCAAGATGTCCTGGCCTCACATAGTCACAATTGCTTTTCGAAAAGATGCGCACACTTTACTTTTCTTCGTGTATTCGGCACTTAGCTTTCATATATTCTTTTTCGAGGAAAAAAACAATCCCTTGGCCTTTTCTGTTTTTTAGGTGCCTTGATACTTCAGTTAAGTCGACCTATTTGATACTCCAACACATATGTGGAAACTGCCAGTAGCGTAGTACCAATCAAAATGCAGAGTCACATTTAAAAAACTACAAATGCATATGCTACGTAACATTGCCATGATCCTGACTTAAAGTCTATACAAATTACACGCTCATCTACCTAGGTTAGTTAGGTGGTCTGAGTAGCACTCCCATAGAAGCGAGTTTTAGGTTAGGGTTAAAAAAAATCTCCTCACTTGTCTCACACCAAAGCACGGGTGGCCCTCATCCGGGCGTTGGGGCAGGGGCTTAGAGGGTCTATAATTTGTGTGAAATGTCTCCTTCTTAACACAATATTAAGTGCTTGTCTTATCCTCCGCCGGTCGAGGTTTTTTATACAAACCCATGCCAGTTTTCATGTCTAATTTTTTCTTGACATGCTAGGAAAACACATCTAACAATTTTTATAGAGGAAAGTACCATGCCATTGCTTTTTTACTAAAATTGTGCCATACATTTTAATACACTCTAGGTCTCCAGCCATCATTAGCAATAATAGGCATAAGATATGTTCCATTTATGATTATTTCCCATCTTTGCTATTACAAAAAAAAAACCATTATTATTATTTCTACAATAGTCATAAGAGATGCCCAATTTCTCCTTTAAAGAATGTTGTAAGCAATAGTTTTCTTTGTGAGAAATATAGTGCTTAAGGTAAACTACTAATACAGATCTAATGCAAAAGTTTAGATGTATATGTAATGTGTTACATTATGTATATTTTCTATATTGATGGAGATGATATGGTTTTAAAAGAAGAAAATGGTTCTAGCGGATACTATTATGAATGATTATTAGAATATATTGAATCGTTGTGTTTTTAGTTTCATGAGGAGCAATGTCTGCGTTGTACTACTATGTAGTCACATGAAAAAAGAGCTACTTAGGCCCTCCATGGAATAGTATTATAAAGATTGTTTACTATAAACATATTACATTAGGTTGGAGTAGGTCAATAGCACATCCATTTGTTCTCATTTATTATTTGATATTTTGATACTGTCTTCGTTCAAAATAAAAACAATTCTATGTATGAATCTGGATAATTTGTCTATCTAAAATTACTGGACTTTTTAGGTTTTCAATCTATAAACTTTCACAATTCGCATGAAAAACAAATATTACTACTTCCTTCGTCACGAAAAGACTACAACTACTATATATTTGCTCCAGTCAAACGAGCTTTAAGTTTAACCTGAGCAGTCTTAACATTTACAAATAAATATATTTAGTTTGGACTTAATTCAATACTATTTTGTATATAAATATTAGTTTTTTTATATGACTTCACTCAAACTTTAAACTAGTATTTGATATCTCGAAAAAGTAAGAATTGAAATGTTTTAAACGGAGGAAGTACTTGAGAAAATAGCATAGTTGAAGAATGTATGCACAAAAAAGGTACTAGTACTATTGCTATGTGTAGTAATAATTTACTCCTCGCTAACATCAGCAGACATTCATTCATGTCCGTTTGAAAACCTGAGCAACTACTGCGGTGCAGCTGTGCACTGCTTCACACTCTGCGCGCCTTGTCCCTCCGTCCGTTTTAAAAAAAGCTGTAGTAACCGCTGGCCCTGCGGTCAAAGCCTGTCCTCGGCAGTTCTTTTAATCACTTGGTTTAATGAAGCTGACTACGGGGGTTCTTTACAGCTAAGCTCGGAGCACCGTCCTGGCTGTCCGCAGCGGCGGTGCGAAACTACTCCGTTCCGTCCCCTTCCTGCATTCTTCTTTCTAGGACGCACGGACCACGGAAACACGGAGAATTATTCCTCCGAATGTAGGACAACAGCTCGTGCAACAGCGAAATGCCGTGCCTGACGAGGTTAACGCAACGTGATGGTACTATAGTACAGCACTCCTACCTGTTACCACTACACAACGCAGAGAAACAGAGCGGATTAGGAAAAAACTAAACGTGGTGGCTTATGATCAAATCAAGGAAGGAGCACACACATGGCAGACACAGACAGGAATACAGGATAACATCTCATTCCCATCGAGTGCTAGCATAGCACTCCATTGGATCTGGGCAGGCTCTACTGCTCTTGAAAGGCGCAACACTTGGTGCAACCCCCGCGGTTTCAGCCCAATCACCGCCAAATCTTTTGGCCGCAACCCCACAATGCACGCCCCCAGCCATGATTACGCGGGCAGACGCAGGATGGTTTTGGTCACGGCCACCATGGTCCTCGTGCAGCTCTGGACACTGGACTTCTGGTTCCCACGGGCAGCAGAGCACCGCAGGCCGCCCAGCTTGCCATGGCAGGTTGCCATGCATGCTTTCGAGGCAGAATTCGTTGCGGGCGAAGGGCAACGGCTCGGCATCGGGGCAGGCGCACGGCACGTCGGCACCCGCTTGCATCGCATCGGAGCCGTTGGTTCCGTCGTCCGACGGCGCAGGTTCGTCGTGAGGTGAGGGGTCTGCGCCTGGGCGTCACTGCGCGTATTAAATCCGTCGCTGCTGCCTCATTGTGAGCGCCTCCAGAGCAGCGTTTTTTTTACCGGTCGGTACCCGGGCCGGTCCGTTCCGGTTCGGTCCGGTTCGGACCGGCCCAAATTTCAAATTTGAAGTTTGAAAAAAAAATGCTGAAAAAATTCCTAAAAATAGCTCTTGAATTATGGAACCCAATGGTGTAAAATTTTTTCAAATTTGAGTTCGTTTAATATTTATTTAGACGTTTAGAAGTTTGAAAAAAAGAAAAAGAAAAAAATACACAAACGCCCGTGAAGGCCCATTAAATCATGAAGGTCGAAAAACATACTAAACACACTCAAATTTGAGTAATTTTGACATCATTGGATTCTACAAATCATGAAGTATTTTTAGGAATTTTTTTAGCATTTTTTTAAAAAAAATAAATTTGAATTTTAAAAAAACCGCTCAAACCGCTCAAACCGGGCGGTAAACCGGACAAACCGCCGGTAAACCGGAAAACAAAGCGGTTTACCGGTACAAACCGGGACAACTGCGCCATTCAAATTCAAATTTGAATTCGGACGTTTTTGCCCGGAACCGACAAACCGGCCGGTTTACCGGTTCCGCTCTCGGCCGGTTCGGTCGTCCGGTTCGGTAAAAAAAACACAGCTCCAGAGTCCAGCCTCCTCCCTCGCTGACTTGGTGGTAGCTCAGGTGGCGTTGTTGGCGTAGCCGGTTGTAATACGTGCCACCTACTGAGACAGAGAGCAAAATTTGGTCGCTTGCGCAATTTGGTCGCTTGCGCTTGGATGGACGTGCTCGATCTCGGCAAATCATCCGAGTACAGCCGTACTAGCTCGTAGCCGTTCGCTTCAACCACTACTAGTACTTCTAGTTCCTTTCCTTTCGTTTTCACTATCTGATCTGATTCTGATTAGATTATGGATGCCGGTTAGCGGTAATGCATCGTTGCACGAGTGTATTTTATAGGGACGTGCCGATGACATGCCACTGGACTCGCTGTCTGACACGGATTGCACGGCTTACGTGGTCATAGTAAAATGTCACGGGCACATGCACAGACCTACTAGTAGTAGAAGCCAGGCTAGTCGATTGGCACTGCTGCAGCTGCCACTGCCACGCCACTGGTATCTTTGGATCCCCTCCTCTTTTCCGGCGCCAGGACTCAGCTGGATATGATCTGAACGACAAGGAGCTTGCCACTTTCCACGGCATCCCCACCCTACCTACCGGCCTGCTCAGCTTTGTTTACTTTCACACATGTGGAAAACAATCAAGGCTTAGCTTGTCTATTACTGTAATGGCAATGCTAACAGTTAACAGGGGCAGTCAATGTAGGAAAGCGCAACGGCGTTGCAGGAATTGGTGGAATCTTTTGGAGTTTTGGCTGATTTCCGAAGGAAGAGAACCAACCAAATCAAGTGACACGCCTGATTGAGCTGTTAGCGTGTGCTTAAGAGAAAAGATCAACCACACCAAGTAACACGTCATGGTTTGGTTTCTTCAGAACAGAGAAATCAGGAAGTGTTTGGGTGACTAAATTTTGCCTGTCATTATTCGCTGGAAACGCCCATGAGTGATGAGTAATTTCCACCTTTGTAAAGCTTTTTTTTTCCTCGTCATATCATATCCTTTTCGATCTACGCACCGTAGGGGCCTTTCTGCTCACGACCATAGGTATTAGTAGGTGGTGAGCTGTTGCGAGTTCTACCCATCAGATTTGTACTGATCCCAGTTTCTTTAATCAGCACCAGAAAACCAGCATTAACATGTTTACTTTTGCTCCGAACAAACGCAAGGCATCGTCGTTATAAAAAAAAAAGGGGCAGGGCATCCGACACGAACGCTAATACCCTATATGGCCTATAACAATATTTTTTTCTCCCTGTTGAGATCGATAAACAACTGAACCTGTTGCTGGTGCTGCTAAGTGCTAGCAAGGACGGATGCGATGCGATGCGATGCGAAGCGACAAACAATGCATCAATTGCTTTGTGTTTCAGTTGAGTTCCGTGCATCATCCAATGCACACTTTGAAAAGCTGAAGGAGACCTTTGGAGGCTAGCGATGTTCCAACAGCCGACTGCTCTTCTTGGTTACACTCGCCTTGATTATGTTATGCCATCCTCCATGCAAGGTTTTATAAGAAAAGATGGCTCGGTTGAGCTGTTAGTAGCAGATAGGAATGAACGAATGAATGGATGATATGGATATATAGATCAGAGACAAGTGTCATAAATTAAACTCGCAAATGTATTATGTACATATCCTACCTACCGATTTGATCGGAGCTCTTGTCTGGTATGTATTCGGTGCTAATGACCCTTCCATTTTTTTAAAAAAAAAACTAGGAGAGTTCCAATGCATGCATACTCCTGCCGGAGGTTAGACAAGATCAGACGGTGGAGACCGGAGGGGCTAACCGCGTGTGATCCAATCAGGCGTCGTGTTTCGGCCTTTGGGCGGCAGTTTGCTCGCATGATTTGCGTGGACAATACGGAGGAAGCTGCTGCTGGCTGCTGGCCTGCTGCTCCGCATCTCGGCTGTCGATTGTCGTGGACGCGGCGGTTCCAGCATCAGAAGATTACACATGCTTTATTTCTCATTTTAGTTGAGCCATTACTAGTAACCCAGCAAGCCTACCTTTACTAGTTGCTTTATTTCTAATTTTTGCGAGTTCTACACATCAGATCAGATCAGATTAGCACGAAGTCTGCCGTTGAGTAAAGACGTGTTAGCAGAGGTATACGAAGCAGCCAGGCTTTGCTGGCTGGCTTACACTTACTACGTACAGCTCACATTAGGAGACAACCCAAGTGGTGACGTCGTGGGCTGTGACCATTTAGTACCACCCAGTGGTAGAGTACTGGTATGACTTTGTGTAGGCAAAATGATTCCGAACTACTACTACCCCCGGTAGAGGAGTGCCATCACACACATGATTGCATCTAGCGTGAAAGTTGCGTTGGCTGGTATTGCGAGCAAAAAAAAATTTGACTAGCTTTGATCTTTTCCTCCAAAACCAAAAACTAGCCTCAAATACTATTTACCGTAGATCATACTACTGCTGTAAGAAGAACTCGTACTATAACTTGTCAAATTTTTATATCCATTTCGTCACTGTTCCAACGTTTCTGTCGGTGTCAGTTGTCCCTCCTTTGAGGTGATGTGTAATTCTCTGCTGCCATCACGCACTAACCTCTCTCCCAGATGACAGAGGAGAGCTGCAGATCGCCTCTCTCCCAGATGACAGAGGAGAGCTGCAGATCGCAGAGCTGAGAGAGCAACTTTTCCCCACCCCCCGCTCTCCACTTTCTTCCCATCTCCGCCCTCCCTCGCTGGACCCTGCCATCGCCCGCCCCCGCTTTTGAGCCCACCTACCGGCAGCGCCAGCGCCCTCGTAACAAAAAGCACCCGGCGCACCGGCACCTCCATTCCCCCACCTCTCCCTCCTCCCCCTTCAAACCAAAACCCAAACACCACTCATCCAGCAGCAGAGCCGAGAGCCCGCATTGCCGAACCGGGCGAGCGAGCCGCATCGCTGCCGCAAGCGCGCGCCCCCACACCGCGCACGCGCCGCGCCGGGGAAGCGCCACCACCCTACGCGCTTTGGCCTGGCGCTCGCTAGCAGTAACAAACAGGCTAGCAGCAGCCTCCAGCGGGCGGGAGGAGGCGAGAGATTCCAAAGGGAAAAGAGGCCCGGGCGGGAGCAAAAGGGGGAGGAGGCGAGGTGGTGCGGAAGGGGGGAAAGCGGCAGTCCAATCCAATCTAGCCGGACCACGGCCGACGCGGGGCAGCGCACCTGTGACTGGCTGGAAGTGTGCTCGGCAAGCGACGCACGCACGCCACCGACACTCCCCCGCGGGGCGGCGATCGGAGCCGCGCGCCAGATCCAACGCCCCCGCCGGAACCGCGGCGGAGTCCGGCGACCGCGGCCCCGCCCCGGATCTGCATTCCGCGCACGGGGCTCCCCTCCTGACCGCCTCGCGCCCTCGTCTCCCCAGGTAATCAATCAACCGCTCCCTTTCCATGTGTGCTCGTTTGATGTGTTTCCCCTGTATTTTCCGTTCGTTGCTATGGCGCGGTTGCTCTCCCCGTTCGTCTGCGCAATGCGTGTAGCGATTTCTACCGCGTCTCGTTCGGGATTTTTTTTTTTATCATCCGCTTTGGTAGCAGAGCCTGCATCCGGAGTACTCCCTCTGTTCATGTCGGATGTCGCGCTCTCTGAAATTTTACTGTGCAGTTCCTCCACAGTTTCTGAATATTGCGCACCGCTCGCTTTGTTGTTGGTTGAGGCTCCGCCCTGCGGGTTCTCCGTTTCGTGTTTCGTTGTCCTTTCTGGAGCGGTTGCAGCGAGGATCGCTCACGCGGCGGCTGTTCCACGCGGATGGTAGCGCTCCGGCAGGTCGTCGTGCTGCGCTCCCTGCCTCCATCTATGCTCCAGCTTTCCCCACGCTGACGCTGGTCTGCTTCTGATGAACTCACTCAGTACTCTCTCCTCACTCAGCTTTGACTCCTCACACATGGAACATTCCAATCCATCAGAAGAAGCCCCATCTCGCGCACTACTGTACTCAGATTTTTATTTTTATTATTACCGTGCTTTTGTAGTTTTGTTGGCCGTGCAAGGATACGGCCACTTCACTACCCCACGGGGATAACTGCTCCTTCCAATTATTAGTAAATAAAAGACGGAGAGATGAAGAGAGGGCGCGCCACAAGAACACCGCGAGGACAGTGATGCGGCGGGGCATCTGGTTAAAGCCAAAATCCACCGAGCGGAGACTGCCATGAATGTCCGTATCGAGTTTGAGGTAGTAGTAGCTCCGCGCTTTTAAGCCGCGTCACGCGCGCCTTCTTTTACGGCCGGAACCACCCAGTTCTTTTCACCGGGACGCAGATTTTGCTAGAACTGACGGGGGCAGCAGTAGGCGTGCGGTCAGGTCAGGTCATCCCTGCCGGATACTAAACATGTGCGACCGCCACGCCGGCAATTACTTCCGCGGGCGTCTTTGGTGCCCGTCTTAACTCCGGTTTCTTGCCCGGGCGGCCTGCCTGCGGCTGCGGTTGCCGTTCGAGCTCAAGCTAGAAACAGCCTGGGCGGCGCCTGTCAGCTCTCAGCTGCACCCAACGCGCGATTATGGTTACGGTCCATGAGTAGAAGATACGGCGTCAATTAAGCTCTGGTAGGTGCGCACGCATGAGTGCTCGTATAAGACAATACACTTACTTGCCCGCGTCAATGCCGGCCTAGTTCTGGCATGACGGTGATCGGATCGGGTGCACTGTGCTGTGCTTGCAACTTGGCCCTTGCGTGGGGGCCGCCCGCAACGACGCGTGCTGATTGTACCGCGCGATCTTGCTTGAAGGATTGGTTTCCCCTTTTATGCAGGGATTCGATTCTCTTGGCCTGCCTGACCCTGACCCTGACCCTGCCCTGTCCCTATGTAGCTGTGACTCCACTGTGGCAGAAGCTTCTGCCTTTCGATGATTGGAGCTGTACGTCTCCTGCCAGTCGAGTGTTAAGATACTTGAGCTGGTGAGGTGGTACGTCTGGATTTATGAACCCTACGCGGCCACACTGGGGACTGATTGGAGTAGCTGATTGTATTATTGGTTTTCTTTTCCAACCATATATAGTGGAGCGATTATTAACTAAGTGAGTAGCACTTGCCCAACAACGCGGTGTTTGGGGTTCTTGCTGGCAGACTGGCTGTGTCTTGTATGGATATGCAAGCAAACACATTAGCTCATTTGCTTTACTGGTTATATTCAGTTTGGGGTTCTTGCTGGCAGACTGGTAGTGTCTTGTATGGACATGCAGAAAATACATTAGCTCATTTGTCAGAAGGCTAGAGTAATATGTTAGTTTCCTGTAGTCCTACAGCTTAGCTTCACTGGCTTTAATGTGTGGGTTATGCAAGGTTGCTTTAGCAAATTTGGTTAACTGATCTCAGTTCAATACTGACTGATTATCTTGTGGTGTTGCTTTGAAGATAAGTTTATTGGTCGAGGTTTTTTTTATCTCCCTGTCATCATGCTACTAGCACTGTCTGTGGAAATCTGTATGCAATGTCACAATGTTCATGTTTGTTCATTTTTCTAGAATTTCACAGTGGTTTCATGACATGTCTGTATTTATATACTTTATATGGTTGTCAAATTTAATGAATAAATAGTTTAACCCCATTTACTTTTGAGTTTTTCTCCTACCTATAGGCAATTTATCGGTTTCGTAGCTGATCACAAGTATTCACATCTTATTAGATACTCTGCAAGCAATGGATCGACGCAGCTGGCCTTGGAAGAAGAAATCATCTGATAAATCATCAAATTCGGATGCGGTGCAGAATTCTAATCACGCAGAACAGGTTTGCCAAGATTTCTTTTATAATATTGAGTTAGATTGATCTAAGTCTCCGTATTATAAGATAATAGTATTTAACCTCTCGTATTTTCTACTCCGTCCATTCCAAATTGCAAGTAGTTCTAGCTTTTCTAGATACGTAGCTTCCAATTTAGAATGTAGAGGTTACCTAAGGATGCCAGAAGAAAGATTTGATAGGTGCAATTGCGTTGGGGACTTTTCTGAGTTAACTGATGCCACTTGGTTGTTGGTTATGCAACCATGTTTCTTTAGTTCGTTTTTTTCCTTCAGCAATAGGGTACATTGTCTTGACTCATTGAACATATGCCCTCTAACCTGTGCCAAGATGTCCCTTGATCTGTTCACTTCTTTCTTTCTCTCTTTTTCTCTTCATCTTCTTTGATAAACCTTGGTGTTGCGGCAAAGGGTCACATACCATTTGGCATAGCATTTGGTGTTGTGTCAAAGGGTCACATACCATTTGGTGTTGTGGGCTTGACGGCTTGTGGCAAAGGGTCACATACCATTCTGCTAAAACAAGCTCTGTTCTCTGCAGGAAGATAAAGCTCCAAAATTTGTGCAAATTTCACCTGAAACATATGCACATCTTACTGAGTCAGAGGAAAGAGTAAAAGTTTTAGAAGAAAATGTGAAGGTCTTGAATGAAAAACTCTCTGCGGCACAATCTGAGATCACAACTAAAGATGCTCTTGTGAAGCAGCATGCAAAAGTTGCTGAAGAAGCTGTATCAGGTACACATAAGATGACTAATTTTCCTTTTGAAATATATTTATATTAGTTGTTTTCCTTTTTTGGATAGAATAATTTAGCAAGTTGGTCTGATATTGGGTTATGATTTAAAAAATAGGCTGGCTTCTGGATTGTAGGTTGTAACAGTCTTCTTTTTTATATGGAACAAACATTCTCTAGATAATATTTTCTCTATTTTTTTTTTGAAAGGATGAGTTTAGTTTATGAGATTACTATACTAAATGTAATCGTGACATAATTTATGTTTTGGCATGCTAGGTTGGGAGAAAGCTGAAGCAGAGGCCTCTGCACTGAAGGTTCAGCTAGAAACTGTTACATTGTCTAAGCTAGCAGCTGAAGAAAGAGGTGCACATCTGGATGGTGCATTGAAAGAATGCATGAAGCAAGTAAGGACTGTTAAGGAAGAAGGAGAGCAGAAGCTACATGATGTAGTCTTTGCAAAAACCAAACAGTGGGAGAAGATAAAGGCCGAGTTTGAAGCAAAATTACTTGAATTTGAACAGGAACTCATAAGGGCTGGTGCTGAGAATGATGCACTCACAAGATCACTTCAAGAGCGGGCAGAACTGTTGATGAAAATTGATGAGGAAAAAGCTCAAGCCGAAGCTGAGATTGAAATCTTAAAAGGCACAATTCAATCAGGTGAAAGGGAGATAAATTCACTAAAATATGAATTGCATGTTGTCTCCAAAGAGCTTGAAATCCGCAATGAAGAAAAGAACATGAGTGTGCGCTCAGCTGATGTTGCAACTAAACAGCACCAGGAAGATGTCAAGAAAATATCAAAACTTGAAGCTGAATGCCAAAGATTGCGCGGCCTTGTTCGAAAGAAGTTACCTGGCCCTGCTGCACTTGCTCAGATGAAAATGGAGGTGGAGAGCTTGGGTAGAGAGTATGGAGACCACAGAGTACGAAGATCCCCTGCAAAGAACACTAGTTTCCATCGGCCTATGTCTCCTATGTCTCCTGTTCCTGATTATGCAATTGAGAACATACAACACATGCAGAGAGAGAATGAGTTTCTGACTGCTCGTTTATTAACAATGGAAGAAGAAACCAAGATGCTTAAAGAGGCATTGGCAAAGAGAAACAGTGAGCTGCAATCTTCAAGAAGCATGTATGCTAAGACAGCAGGAAAGCTCCGAAGCTTGGAAGTTCAAATGTTGACTGGAAACCAACATAAGAGTCCATCAACTCCAAGCATGGATATTCACTTTGATGGTGCACTGAGCCAAAATGGAAGCAACCCACCTAGCATGACTTCCATGTCTGAAGATGGGGTAGATGATGAAGGAAGTTGTACAGAATCTTGGGCCAATGGTCTGGTATCTGAGCTCTCTCAATTCAAAAAAGAGAAGGCGGCCAAGAGCAGCGCGACAGAAAGCTCCAGTAGGTTGGAGCTCATGGATGACTTCTTAGAGATGGAGAGATTAGCATGTCTGTCTTCTGAAGTTAATGGCAATGGCAGTACTGTTGACAAAATGAAGATAGATGATGTTGGGGCTACTTTGTCTGGCTTTACTGAAAAAGATGGTGTTAAAGATCTGCAGTCAGCTTCTCCAGTGTCAGAAACTCCATCTAATAAACAGCGTCTGTCTGAGAAATCTTCGCTTTCAAAATTCCAGTCAAGAATATCTTCCTTACTGGATTCTGAATCACCAGAGAATAATGCTGGAAAGATACTTGATAATATCAGAAACATTCTCAAGGATATTGAAGATGAGGCAGATTCAGTGAATGCAAATGGGAGTCATCTTTCAGACAGGATCTTAAGTTCAGAGAGCAAATGTAACATGGATCAAGAACTTAAGAATGCTATATTGAAGATTCAAGACTTTGTCAAGTTACTTGATCAAGAACTCTCCAAGTTTCAAGGCCAGTCATCTGATTATGATGGGCTATGTGAGAAAACACAACAGTTCTCTGCATTAGTTGACAAAGTTCTGTCAAATGATGATGTCCTAAATGATATTATCTTGGCACTGTCTGTTATCTTGTCAGAAACTAGCCAGATTAAGTTCACATTGTTGAGAGACAACAGCAATGAAGCAGAAAGTAGTAACTTAGATTGCGTTGATAAAGTGACTCTACTTGAAAATAAGGTGCAGCCTGAGCCAGTAAAAGACAATGTCTCTGGTATCTGCCCACTGTTGCCTCATTCATCTTCTGATCCTGAGTTTGAGGGGCCTGCTGATGCTGGATTTGATGTTAAGACTGCAGTGAAGGTATGCTCGCCAGAGGAATATGAAAAACTTAAATCTGAGAAGACAAATTTGGAGGTAGAACTAGCGAAGTGCAACAAAATAATAGAAGAAACAAAGGTTAGATTAAGTGATATGGAGAAAAACACGGAAGACCTCACATCTAAGTTGGCTGACAGTGAGAAATCAAATAGCTTGAGTGAGACACAGTTGAAGTGTATGGCTGAATCCTACAAGTCACTTGAATCAAGGAAAATTGAATTAGAAAATGAGATAGAAGTGTTACAGTCCAAAATAGATGCTTTAACAGCTGAACTCTCTGATGAAAGACAAAGTCATCAGGAGGACTTAGTTAAATACAGAGATCTCGAGGAGAAGATGGAAAGGTTAAATTCAATCAAATGCTTTGAAATATAGACTGCCTTCTGCTTGATTTCTCTTCTGACTTTCTTTTGTGATGTGAAGGTATGAGATGGAGAGGAGTTCAATGCTTGTGGATGAGGACCCAGACACCAACTCAAAGAAGGTACAGTACTTACGTTTTTCCCATTGCTATTATCTATGACCTTCATTCATCTGTTGTATTTTAATCTTGATGAAAAGTACTGGCAGCACACCTTATGATGCGTAAGTGCTTCCAGATCAATAAATATGACAGCACTATATCACATAATGTACTCAAGCACTAAATTGATTTGAAAGTTTTTCAGGCTTACCTTGAACTGTAGTTTGTTATGCCAAACTACTAGACTTTTCATGATACCAAATACTTTCAGCAGCTAATTTTGTATTTAAATGATGACAGGAGAAAGAGATAGCCGCTGCAGCAGAGAAGCTGGCAGAGTGCCAGGAGACTATATTGATTCTTGGCCGTCAGCTGCAAGCTATGCGTCCTCCAGCCGAGTCACTAGGCTCTTCACCTAATCGGCAACGCATGGAGGAGTTTCTGCAGGATGCTGCAGGAACAACGGCAGGAGAATATTCCCAGAAGCCTTCAGGCCAACCAGATGCAGCCCAGGAGATGCTTGGGACAGGAAATGTGTCTCCGGTCAATGGATACAAGACACACATGATCCCTTCTGATGCGGATGGAAGCCCTTTCCTTTCTCCTAACAGCTCCAAGCGCCCGAAGCATCGATCGAGATCCTCTTCATCTTCCTCATTCACTAACCACCAGTTGCCAGACAAACAGAGCCGAGGATTCAGTCGGTTCTTCACGAAGACCAAAGAGTGAAATTTCTCGGGATGGCAGTATCAGGTTTGTTGATTATTGGGGCCAATTGGGCGGTATGGTGGAGGTCATGAATTTCTGTAGAGCTAGTGAGGCAAGTCTGCTTGTGCGTTCTCTCAGGTCAGGTTATGCCTCTGGGTTGCTGGAATAATACTCAGCTTGCAGTCGAGAGGGTTGTGGCGAGGGTGTGTGGGTAATTTAAGTTGTCAGTCTCTTCTGCTAGAGCTTTTCTGGGTTGCTGTGTGTTTGAAACCTCACTAAAACCTCACTGTACATGTGCTTACTTGCTTGAAGGAGCATGGCTGTTGGTTTGTGTTTAATCTTCTGGTGAATTAGCCTGTGTGTATTGTCCTTGTACTGGTTTCATGTACAGTTAACCTGCGCTAATTTCAAGGGTATTGATGTACGTATTATATTCTGTTGATCAGTCTGCAATCCTGCAGGCCCCGTACGATGCTATAGGGTTTGCGTGGTGTCATTTTATACAGTAGTCCCTTCTGGGCTTTCAAAAAAAAAACAGTAATACCTAAACCACGTGTACACCTGACTGAATTATAGAAAGTAGCCTATTTTTCAGATTATATTATCATTTGAAGAGTTAATTGAATAAAACAAAATGGCTAATCCCATCTAAGAGCGTCTCCTGATCTCCAAGAGTTTCTAAATTTTACTCTCTATAAATCATCATTTGGTAAATTAGTTATCTTGCATACGTTCTAGAGAGTCATTATTTGGTAAATTTTACTCTCCTGAAACATTTCTTATATCTTTGTATGGTCCAACAGCTTCTCTATATCTTGCATACGTTCTAGAGGGTCATTATCGTGTCACCGCCGGCGACGACTCCGGTAACTCCTCCGTCCCTGCTGATCGTCGAGCTGGGGATGATGATGAAGAGATGAAGGCGGGAACCCAGAAGGCGCCAAAGGCTGCGTCCACTCCACCAGGCCGAGAGATGACCAAGAGGCCCAGGAAGCAAAGCACCAGAGTTACTGGGCCGGACTGGACGAAGTGACGATCTGGCCCTGCATGGCCCAACTGAGGACGCCACGGCCCACGGCTCCTCTTGCAATGAACTGGAGAGAGAGAGAGAAGCTCAGACACGAACTCGTATCACAAGCCGAGCCTGAGGCTGCGGCGGCGGCGACGAGCTTGGCATCGGCCGGCGGTCGGCCGAGGTACTTGTTTATCGTCTCAAGTTATAGTTAATCGAAGCAGTCGTGTGACATATCGCTACCTATTTTTTGCTAGAGAGAATCCAGAATAGATGATGTCTCATCCAACCAACAACAGAAAAATGAGCAGCATGCTCCTTTCAACTTTGCCCTTAGTCAAATACGCCCTACCTACATAGCCCATGTAAGCATTTTTCTCCTAGCGGAAGAGACGACACCTCGTCCACTCTAACGTACATACTCCCGATTCAAAATTCCAGGGCGGATGGGGTTTAGATCCACTTATAAAAGCTGTTTCTGACAGATGCAACCCAGTCAGCAACCATGATCAACATTCAAGTTAGTACAACAATGTGCACTGAAAAATTTATAATGCACTCCCGTCCCAAAATAATAGGGATAAGCATATTTTATTTATATAGGAAAAGGTCAAATTGTACAAGCCATGACCAACATATTCAAATTATACACAATGTTTAGAACATACAAACTTGCATCAAAATGCATGAGATGATATTGATTTTTTGGCAAATAACAACATATATTATAAAAAGAAATTAAGAATGAAAATATATTTTATAGACTTTTCCTTCGATCAAGGTATCCCAGAACAGTAGATCTGGTAACACGCCAAACTCGCAGGAACGGTATAATGCACCTGTACAAGTCCTTTGTGCAAGGGTACAGCATGATCACAGGAGCTGATCGTGCTGCTGCTTACACACAACCACATTCCATGAAGGAGAAACGCTAGTCGACGAAAGCATGTACGAAATGCCAAAAAACCTAAAGAAATCAGTACATACTGGAACATAATGGGCACAATTTTAACTAAACTACCGTACATAATTGAGTTCTCTATAGTAACATACACTCCTCCCGACGTGAACAACAAAAGAATGTCAAGAAAAAATTGATCTGCAAGATCAGTTCGGCACAACAATAAGAACTCCCCCCAACAACTAATTGATTAATAACAGAACAAAATGGGGGCAAGGAGGAACACAATGGGATTCCACAAAGAAAAACTTACACGGTGATGTATACTACTATGTATAACAAGATGCTCAGCATCAGCAGGACTGGAGCACGAGTGGGCCAACCCAAGTGCTGAACATATCACTCAGGGCCACCTGTACTTCACTAGAGCCATGCTCGCAACTTATGAGCCCAGCGAGGAGGGGGAAGAACTGGCCAAGGTTCTTCTCGAAAGCTGAGTCACCTAGTCCACTAATAGCTTGCAGGGTTGAGACAACAAGAGGTGCTCTTGCCGCAAGTTCCCTTCTCTTCGATGAACCAACAGGAATAAGCCAATGGCCTAGTGGTTGTGTGCCACTGGAAAGCTGAGAAGGTCTTGCTGTGCTCAAGTATACCTCAAGGACCTCCTTGCACAAGCCAATAAGGTGACTCTCCACCACCTCTGTGCTTCCATGATCAGGAGAGCTGTCCAAAAATATGTTCTGAAGGATACTGAGGCAGAGCTGGTATGACTCGTTCTCAAGGCGCAACAATGGCGGGTCCTGCATTTGCGTCATTGAGCCCAACTCTTGCAACTTGGAACGCAGATCACTGTCACTGTTTATTTTGTGAGCATGTGCGGCAACAGTGTGCAAGGCCTCGAAGAGGATTACTGTGTTCTGTGCTGATAACTGTGCTCTGTACATGTTGTATACCTCCATCACAGCCTACACAAAAAATGCATAAAAGTAAATACAGATGGCACTATCATATAGAAATTACCAACCTCATTTTCGAGAAGTTAAAGCAGATATCGCACACAAATTACAATTGAAAAAAAAAACTAGCAAATAAATTTTTGGTTGAGCAGATAAGAAATGGCTGAGAAAGGCTCAACAGGAGCAGGGGAATATTCTGAATAAATTTTACTTATTATGTTTAGTTTGTCTAATAATATATTGTACCTAAGGAGATCACCATCATCAGGAACCTCAAAAGAAGCTTCAAGATAAGAGGCCACAGAACTATATTTTTTCTTGTTTTTCCAGTACAAATATTTTATCCAATGTTTAGTTTGTCTAATAATATATTGTACCTAAGAAGATCACCATCATCAGGAACCTCAAAAGAAGCTTCAAGATAAGAGGTTGCAGAACTATATATTTTCTTGTTTTTCCAGTACAAATATTTTATGGATTAATAGTTTTATAAACCCACACCTACGATATCAACCCTACATATACATGATGTGGCATTGCCAATTTATCTCAACTACCCATTCACAGATGCTGTCCCAGATTCAAATATTTCAAGAAAATCAGAGCTCTGAAAACAATATGTATCCAGAATAAAAGCAAATACAAGCCTACATACCTGAATCAATAGGAGTTGTACAGCAGCTCGACATTTGGCATCACCAATTGCAAAGTATAGATTCCTTGATCTAGAGGATTCTTCATTGTCATCCGCTAATGGTTGAGATTCATCCTCTCTGTTATTGGCAGAGACTCCATTTTCTGTTGGCGCATTTTCCAGGTAAGCTCCAGACGAAACATAAGTGAAATCAGGCAGTGTCTCAGTGGCAGCTTCTTTCAATGACAATACAACCTCTAGCCATTTTTCATCCACAAACATAGATCCAGCACTGCTCATCAAACGAACAAATGCAGCAATACCTATACCAGCAAGACTCTGATGAGGACGCTTTATGAAACTTGTCAAGAGCAGCAGAACCTTCTTTAGAAGAGGATTAACTGTATCATAGAACTTAACAAAGAGATCTACAACCAACTGAAGTGCCAAAGTGCATGTCTCGTATAACCAAGCATCTTGATCAAGTTCTGCAGGATCATTTTCCACACTTTGTCCTTGTGGAGAACTACCAGATGGATCAATAGCATGACGTACATAATCAAATATTGGAAAAAGCACTGAATCAAACACCTTCTCCCATAAAGGCAGAGAGAAAAGATGGCCATGGTTTCTTAATGTGTCAAATAACACTTGCAAAGCACTTTTCCTGATTTCCGGTCTCAAGTCAAAGGTAAGTTCAGACAATCCTGCAAGGTTTTCAAATAAAAGCTAACATTAACAAATGCTCCAGAAATATAATAATTTCAACAGCAAACAGCAGAAGAATAGCGATAGAAACAAAAAGAAAAAAATATATAATTACCTGCTAGTAAAGGAAACCAAAAGTGTATATGGTCTTCCTTGTCAACAAGAACTGTGCCTTCCTGCTTTCCATCACTAGTCAAATGCGGCGAGGGTGGATTACTGTTTGAAGGATTGTCCTTCAACCTTGAGGATCCAATATCACCTTCGGCCAACTTTGCCGCACAGAATCGAAGAAATCCAATTGCATTAAGACTTATATCCTTGTTAAACCTGCTGTTAGTAAATGCAATAAGACAGTTCACACAATCATTGAATGTCGTTGACTCAGTCTCAGTAATGTACGGAAAGTACTCCCGCAAAATCTTTTCTATAATTTCAAAGGCCAATAGTACAATATTTTTGTGATCATCGTATGACGCCGTCGCAAAGACCTGAAACATGTAAACCAGCAATCAATGTTCAGGAATGAAAACAAGAATGTTCCAGAGATCTTTAGATAAGTGTTATGGTACATGAGTGGAGGTGTCATACCATAAACATACTCTTCCACCCTGACTTCACATGACTAACACGGGCCAATACCATTTGAGAGACACACCTGATGATAAGTTCTCTGATCTCAACAGCTCGGCTCTTCCTCATAACAACAACAAAAGGCTTCATAAATTCATTTTGGAAATTGTAGTTAGCGAGCTCCTCACGCTCCAGGAATTTCATAGATAACTGCCGCAAGGAGTCCATAGCAAATATTGCGATTGAAAGATTTTCCGAGCAGCCAATGGTGACAAAAAAATCAGACAAGACAAGCCATATACTTGACCAAACAAGCCTAATGCGGTTCATATTGTAATGCCTACAAGAGGGCAAAAAGTAATCACACACTGTCTATAAGATAGAATAGAAGTGTAAACAAACATATTGCAATGTAGTAACAGTAATCAAATTCCTTACGCTATCTCGACTATCTTTGTCAAACTAAAAACTCGTGGATCAGAAGCAGACCGTAATTCCTCCATTGAAACCTTACAGAGAGCCTTCACAAAATCAATAATACCCTCGCTATTGAGTTTTTGACTTCTTACAAATACACGGTTCATTTCAGCCATCCCAACTTGCTCCAAGAGGCTTGTCACCTCATTATTCATTTGATCCACACCAGAAGCTTTGCCACCAACACCAACACTGTCATAGGAGCCTCTTTTAGAAGCTGAAGTAGCATTAGGGGCCTTCTTTTTCAGAACAGGAAGAATCGATGACTTAGCCTGTTTTGATTTATCAAGGTCCGGCTGCTGCAGCGCAAAGAAAGTGGCATCTGGAGGTGCTCCCTCTCCAACAAGATGTAGATTTTCAAAACGAGAGACACATGTCAATATATGCTCCCATGCTTCTTGCAAGTAATTTCCATCTTCATCTGCAATTAATAGAATTGCCTGTGAGGCAATCCACCACCACAACAAGAGAACATGAGAATGATAAAAGATTTTTATCATGATTTTCAAACTAAGATATGGAAGACTGCAACTAGCAGCACAACATAAGTCATGCATGTCACAAAATGTACAATACGGCATTCAGATGACAAGTCAGAATGAACGAAGGATTATAATCTGCAAGCTGGGAATTGGGACATTAGCTCCGTGATTGGATGTCAGGAATATTTTGCTCAATGTGACAATGCATATATTACCAAATGTTCAATTCATCACATTATTAAATGAAGCAGCCCTAACTCAGAACAAACTACTTATTATACGAGTGTCACTACTCACTACATCAATCAAGCTATCAAAAAATATTTTTCCAAATTTAGCATGGGCCCACATGGCAGATAAATGGGTTGAATTTTAAACTTGTCATCAAAAGGAAGCACCTTCTAGGCACCATGGTTTCATTTAATATTAGTTTTGATCTTTTTAACAAGCACTAGGAAGACAGAATGCTCCAAGTCAAGAGCAGATGGCTTAACAGTTGCGTCTTAATAAACAGAGCAAACCTTAATGGCTTCAACATTTTTCTGCTTAATATCAGCAGCAGAGTGAAGTGATGTAAACTTGGCAAGTGAAGTGATAAATGCATCTCTTTGAGTCTTCATCGACATGGCTGCAGTAACATGGATTGCAGAGCGAAATCCTTCAAGGCACTGGGATACAACAATTTCATCATCACTCTGGTCAAGTGGAACACTGAATGCTGCAAGCATAGGAGCCCAGCAAACCTCAACCATGAACTTCAAAACAACTACATCTGTGGCTGGATAAAATACAGACCTGATTGTTCAAAAAAAATCCTAGATAAGACATTTATCTGATAAATTAAATGTCAAAACGTAATTCATGACCATAAATATTGTTAGCAAAAGAGAAAAATGTTGAAATAAAACAAGCATCTTAATCAACCTTAGCTGATACCACTATACATCTAACCATCTAAAATAACTTACTCGGACATGCGGGCCTTTTCTTTAAATTGCTCCTGCATATGCTTAATGAGGTCATCACTTGTCTCCATAGATGAACCTCGCTTGCGTACAACAATGTTAAGAATGTTATCCAACCCAAGAATTTTGTTAGAACTTGTTGATTGTTGCTGCTGTGGAACAAATTCATCTTCTTTCATCTTAATCTCCTTTTTCCAAATCCTTTCATACAAGGATCTCATAAATTCTTCAGGTAGGTCTTTCCCATCATCGATACCACGATTGTTTCTAATGAAATCTTCTGGTGACATCTGCATCAATAAACATGTTAAATGATTGTGTAAACCAGAACTCCACAAAAGAACCTTCACCACAAGAAAGTACCTTATTTTTGACCATTGGGTTATGTGCATCAGTGTTAAGCATTATGACTGAATAAGCCAGGACATAAGCTGTGTCTGCACTGGAAAAGGCCTTTGGATTACATTTGCAGTAACGTTCTGCAAACTTTTCCATAATTCGATCAATCTTTTGAGCTTCTCCAGGCAACCTGAAGCCTTGAAGGAAAGCTCTAATTGCTTCATCAAACTCCAATCCTTGAAAATCAAATGAGTCCACATATGCATGCATGACTTTCAGTGATAAATCTTCCCTTTCACCTAAATAATCACCAATCATAGTCTTGTTCAAGCCAGAAGCACTTTTTAGGAATGCAGCGATCTCCTCTGGTGACTCCCCCACCTTACTTGCATTAACGAGGAACTCGATCCCCTTCTTCGGCTTCCGATTAAATAAAGAGATACCCTCCTGTTATTCAGACAAAATTAATCGACCACATAAGAATAAAAGAATCAACAGATAGAATGGAGATTTGAAGATGCAGCAAATTGTATAGCAACAAGCACATTCCAACCAAGAACTGAAAGCAAAATAACTAGTAGTATAGTATCATGCACCTGAAGCTCTATCTTGTAAGCTCGACGTTGCTCCAAAGATGCAGCCTCTGAAATTCCATTTGATAGCTCAGAATGTGAATCGGATGCTTCACTAGACACATCTCCATTGTTATCTGCCTGCGGAAGCTCATTGCCACCATCATTGTCATTCTTCTCTGATTCTACATTAGGAGAAGCAGGATCTGGAATCCGTAGCTGCTTATTCATCCAATCTCCCATGGACCTCAGAATAGCAACTAAGCATTTCATTGCTTCACTTTTCATTGTGGTATCCTGAGGTGGTACCAATGTGGTAGGGACACCAGCAGGAGGTCCTTGAGCTGTCTTTAGTAGACCATTCACCATCCTATTGGTCAAAACATCAAGAAAAATATCACAAAAGAATAGTAAATATAACTAATGCTGAACCAGAGCATTAAGAAAACTGAATGATCCAGTACCTTTCAAATATGTTTGATGAGTGGACATCACAATCATAGTTAAGGAAAATATCAACTAGGATTTGAGAATCACCACAGAGCTTCTCCAGAAAACGAAGAACAATCATCTTTGCATGATAATTTGGTTGAGCAATATTTTCCAACACTCTCAAAATGATCATGGGAAAGAATACACCAATCTCTGCCTTCAATCCTGGTCTGAACCTTGCCACTAAGCTAATAAAAATTGAACAAGATAGCTGAAAAACAATCATATGCGATGAGGCACAGTTCTTTAAAAGTGACAGGCATAGATACTGCTTGATAGCACCGAGAAACCTGGACATGTTAAATAAAATCTTGATCAAACAAGGACCCTCCGAGAAACATAAAAACCAATCAAGAGAACGGGTAACACAGCTTAATAGAATAGTAATGCAACTACTGTGCAACAGATATCAACTACTGATTATATCAAGTAACATGACAGAAGATGCTGTTGTACATGGAATATGGAATAGTATTTGTAGTATTTATTGGTAGGTTGGTAATATTATATTCCCATGCCAACACTTTAATATCAAGCATTTCTCAGCAGAATGATTTCCGCCCATCAAGTAATTTAAAGCCATTTTAGACAAGGGCAACTGAAATAATAGCTGACACTACCATAAGATGTTCCTTGCTAAATTTACTGAAAAATGAAAAACTGCTTACATGATGTAACGGCACTGTGGGAGGAGGGGTGGGGGCTTTAACAACATATTAGGCAACAGTCTATATATATTGTTATATTGCTAAGCTCATCAAGTTTTCTAGTGACAATACTCATAGATTCTTGCTTCTTCTAGCACAACAGTTTGCTCATGAAGGAGGCAACTGTGAATTGTCATTGTGAAAAATGAATGTAGACTTTGCTGCTGAAAGATAACTACCTATTACTATCCAAATTTGAGTTCTGATAAAACCTACTCAATCGAAGAGAAGAAATACTTGCACATTTGTGTATTGTAAGCTAAAACATGTTCCCTACTCGCAATTCCAGCTACATTCTTCTAGCTATTGATCATTTTCTAGTCAGGTAGTTTCATTCAATCGCGAATGCTAATTCTTGTAGTACAAACAAAACCAGATGGAGCATGAATTCATTCAATTAACTAAATAATACAACAAAGTGCATGAAGATTAAAATCAATAGCGGCTTTGGAGAGTAACTCTCCAAGTTGCTTCTTTCCAGCATCAGAGAAAGTTCAATAGGTTTCTATTTCAATGTCTTAGCAATAAGGAGTGTGACACCAGTTCAATCCCTGCCAAATGCAATCAGGAATTCCAATATTTTAAAAAAAAAATTGACATAGGCATACATCGAAACACTATCGCCATATCAATCCAACAGTATTGCTTTTATCAATTCAGTGCCTACACCTTTTGTGCCACCTTTTTAGTTTTCATGCAATAAAGTGGCACACAAATTATTGTTCAATACTGGTAAGGCATTTCAACAAATTCAGATCATCTGCAGCATTAAACTTATTTGTCGAAAGTTTCAGTAAGTGCATATGTTACCTCTCGCTGGTCCGGAACACAGCCCCAGCATTTTCAAGCAAGATCTTGAGAAGCTCAAGAGCAAGGATCTTTCCCCGCATCACTACGGGATCTGCTGGTGCATCCTTGGGTGGTGTCTTCATGGAAAGCTTGCACAAAGCCCGGAAAACTAAGAAAGCATCCCTCCGCAGCTTATTCCCAATTCTCACATCAGCATCATCGTCCAAGGTGCCTACCACTGCCCCCTCGACACCAAGCTCGTCCTTACGACCCTCGATAGCTGTTTTATACATGCTGATCTCCCAGTACTTTGCATCAAGCATGTCCTTATCTGTCGAATCAAGCAAATCTGCTGGGTTTGCCCCTTCCTCTGCAGCTGCTGTCGTCTCAAATGCACCGTCATGGGCAACAGTGGCTCCCGCTGATGAAGTTGTCCGAGCCAGAGGTGTGAGTGCACCATCAAAGTCACCAATGATCTTCGAAATGAATCCCTGTACAGCGTTGGGGTCAGCAGTTGGCGAGCCCGAACCGGCTTCAGGTAGCTCAATCACGTCAGCCACGACTATGGGTTGTACAGGCACGGTCGACGAGTCAGCTTCCATTCGGCGGAACACAATCACCAGCATCTGCACAAGCGAGGCCTTGGCAGTGGCCTGATTGACAGCACTGCGGCTCCCGAGGTACATATCATAGCACGCGCGCACGGCGCGCAGAAGGCAGTCGCCGTGGAGGCGTACAGACGTAGAGGTGACCGCCGAGAGGAGCGTCTTGAGGAGAAGGAGCTCAATGTGCTCGTCATCAAGGCCAAGCGCATTGCAGGCGGCGTCGAGGAGTGAGGCGACGAGCTGCGCTGAGGGATCGGCAGACGGGTCGGCCTCGCCATGGATGTAGGAGTGCGCGATCAGCCTGTGAAGGAGCTCCAGCCCGGCCTCCGCGAGCTTGGCGCTGCCCGAGGCGAGTGCGGAGGTCACAGGGGCGAGGAGCAGCTCCGAGTCCGCGAGCGACAGGCTGCGCAGCGGACCAGGCTGCGCGGACGAGGAGGTCGGCGTCGAGGGGGCGGAGGTCGGCGTGGACGGCTCGGCTGCGGGCGGCGGCGGCGGGGGCCTCTGGAGGCGGTCGAGGATGGACTTGGCGGTGTGCGAGAGCTTGGAGTGCGCCTTGTTGCGCCACGAGGCATTTTTGATGAGCTTCTCGAGGAAGGGCGTGAAGACCTCGACGAGGCGCGGGTCGGACTCCGGCGGGGACGGCGGCGGCGCGGCGGCCGCGGAGGCCATTATTCCGCGGCGGGATCCGGTGGCCGCGGCCGCGCCGCGCCGGGTGGATCTGGATCTGGGCGGGGGTTTGAGGTGGTTTGGATCGGGGAGTGGGGCGTGCCCTCGGGGAGAAAGGAAGGGAGGGACGAGATGCTGAGGTCGTGCGCGTCGTAGATTTGCGATGGCGGCTTCCAAGTGACAGATCTGTTAGCTGTCTATGGCAGGTGGGGAAAAGCGAGCATGGGGCCAACGTGTCGGTGAGTCAATAGTGGGGTGGCAGCTTGCCCCTTGCACACAGGCGATCGACGGGCGAAGACGAATAGACGCCACTGACTGGAAGAGCAGAGGTGAACCGGGGGATGAGCACACTGCACACGGGAGTCGGGACCCAGATCACAGAGATACAGAGTTATATGGGCCGGTATTAGGCCACACTCCAGTGGTGGTTCGATACGGGCCGGGCTTTTTAGCTTGTGCAAATATAAGCCACATTTGCGATAGTTCCATCTGCTTTGTGTAATTCTCAAAAAAAAAAAAATGATAGTTTCATTCCCATTCTTTTTCTAAATGCCAACAGATCATTTTGCATTGCTAAAAAAAACATTCTGCATTATGCTGACAGCGAGCCCACGAAGCGCGCCCTCGTGTGAGGCACGTGGGGCTCGGTTGGGACGCCTGCTGCACCCGCAATGGCGTCAGCCAGTGCTTGTGCATAGGCAGACGACAGTGGGCCCCTCCGCTTCCTTCTTTGAACATAGGCGTTGGCCCCGGTGGAGGCGGACGGGATCGACGCATGCGCCCATAGGGGTAGAGGCACATTCCTGGCGGCGGAGAACGACAGCATCAACAATAGATGACCGGTAACGACTTTTGTTGTGCGCTAGTGTGGCGCGAAAGTTAGATCTGGCCCTGTGTTGCCCAATTTGAGGGGATGGCGGCTGTCGTACCTGTGCAGCTTCTCCATGTCGTCGGCACGTTGATCCCTTTGTTAGGCTTCTTCTGCGGGTGGCAAGACAACGGCGACGACGATGGTGGCTGGCAAGGGGTTCGGCTTGTTGGGGAAAAATTCGTACTGGAGGGCTTCTTGAACGAAAGCCTTTGCGACGGTGACGCCTGTGGGTGCCACTCTGTGATGGACATGGTGCCACCCCTCTAACATTGCCATCAAGAGGTGAAAACCCAAGGGGCATTTGGATGTCTTGTCGTGTTGTCTCGCCCGCCATGGCTTAGCAAAACTAGTTTTGCCAGCATAAGCCAGACAGACCCACTCTTCACCAGAAGGAAGCAAAAACTTTGAAAGCACAGGGATTGAGGTAAGCGGCAATGAAACCAAACGTTGTGGACTTTGTCCAGCGAGGCAAAGTAAGGCCTATCAAGGCATCCAAACACCCCCTCGGTCCACTTCTTGCACGGGCGATGGCAACGGCACCATTGGTGTTGCTCTCTTTCCTGAGGGTGTCACGTCTGAATTTTGTCATGGCTTCAATGTCATTTTAGGTGGTTGCTTTGCACTTCTCGACGCCTAGTTGACTCGTGAAGGGGAAAGTTGAACCTTGTAACGTGAAGGGAATCTAGTTTTTTCAATTGTCTAGCACTAAGATATCCACACTCTGCATCACGAGAAAGGTCATCGTCATCCTTAACATCATCAGGTAACCTATTCCTAAACACATTATCATTAGTAGCCATAGGTTGCATGTTGACACCCGTTTTCCTTGATAGTAACAGCCTCAGGGGTTATGTTAGGCATGATCACATCATCAAAGGTTTTTTTTTGCGAAACATTTCACAATCCCCCCCAGTGATCAAGTGACATCATATCTGTTCCATATTAACAAATTCCCTACAATTTTCGCAATATCTGAACGGGCACAATATGAGCTATTAAGCCCCTAGATTACGCTCAACATAAGCTTTTACAACCGTGATGAAGGTGCTAACACACATCAAGTACCACATATGTCCATATTGATGTCGGGCCATACATTCACCGTCAATCCATCTTTGCACAAAATTATTCTATTTCGCTCACATAAAATCCGGGAAGACTAATTATATGAAAATAAAAATTGGAGCATTCATGAACAACAATGGTAGCTCAAAACAATGGGCTACTAGGTCTCACATGGATGTGCTCATCAAAATTGAAATTGGTAGGCCCTATCAAAAACTTTACTTACTCAATACACGAATAAAGAACCACATACTAACAATCATCAAAACCCCCAAGTAATTTGCTAGGAATTAAAATGGGTTCATAGATACTAACATTCCGGAAGATGGATTCGCCATAATTTGAATGCCTTTCTCAAGATCCAATTGAAAAGTGGTCTATCAAATGGAGAAAAAACTAGCATAAGAATCAAGCAATCTAGGCATCGAAACATCAATCGAAAAATCTGAAGGAGTGTGTGGGTGCTTGTTACTAACCTTAAGGCAAGAAGATCATACTCATGCTTCAAATCTAAGACCCATGAGCATTTTGGTGAAATATGATTGCAACAATAATGGAGAAGAGAATTAGCAAAATGGCCTAAAAAAAAGTTGCGTTTATGAAATTGGCCTCTTTTTTTTTAACTTAGGAATATAGCCTCAAACCAAAAATTTGTTAGGAAGATGGCCTTCCGTCAGTTTTGGGTCCTAGCGGTGTTAACTTTGGGGGCAAAAAAGACTGTTTTACCCTTGAGGAAAAAATAAAAACAGTTTTATTTAATTATTATATATTTTGAGTGTATATATAATAAAACGATAGGGATGAAAAGCTGTCTTTTTGCCCCCAAAGTTAGTGTAAAAATTTCTGTTAGTATTTTTTAATTATATACACTCAAAATATATAATAATTAAATAAAACTATTTTTTCTCAAAGGTAAAACAGTCTTTTTGCCCCCAAAGTTAACAACGTTAGGGCCCAAAATTGACAGAAGGCCATTTTCTTAACAATTTTTTGGTTTGAGTCCATATTCCTAAGTTCAAAAAAAAAGAGGTCAATTTCCTAAATGTGACTTTTTTAGGCTATTTTCCTAGTTCTATCATAATGCTGGAGGGAGGGGTAGGCCTACCCCTCCCTTAGATGAGTGTGCTCGGGATAGGAAGGAGGAAGACGTGAGATTTGTACTATATATGCAGCTATCACTGTTAGTGCTCAAGCCACGAATCAGTAGTGACATATCACTGCCAGTTCATGCAAGGAGTTAACGGTGATAGGGACCTTCACTGCCGATTTTGAAGGATTTTCTAGTTTTTAATTAAGAGCAAATAATGAGAGGTTATCATTGCCGTTTTCAGAAAAACGCACATGAATGAAGTTAAAAACGCACATGAAATCATACACGGATGTTTTCTCTCTACTGCATTATGCAAAATTAAAAGGACCAGTCCGACCATCTGTTATTTCTTTTTTCTTTTGGAAGTCGAATCAGAAAACGAAGTGTGGCTGAGTTTCATTTTAGTATTCATTTTAAGAGTTGCACTACTTCGGCCTTTTCCACGACAGAGTGGAAACCGGCCCCAGGAAACAGGGGGCATACGTAGGTCTACGACTACAAGCAACTGCGCAGGATAGTAACATATGCAAACTAAGGTCTAGTCAAACGAATGCTTGACCGACTGACCAACCGAATGCCTTCCGTCTCATCAGCTCAGCTCAAACTGATCGAGGAGACAGTCATCTTCTTGATCATCTACATGCATGTAGCTTCTAGAGAGGGATAGATATGAATCTCATGAGAAGTGACCCTCTCATATACAGTGCTCTAGCTAGTGTCACCAAATAGGACTGTCTCATTTTGCCAAGTTTTAATAAAGTAACGTCTTTATTTGAATTTGTGAGTTGGTGTTGCTTTCAATTAATCTTAGCTACACTAAGTATAGTATTAAGTACAGTGAACGACTAGCTAATAATCGATTTTAACTGTGTCATGAGTGATGTGTGTTTATTTATTTCTATATTTCAGACACTGAGGTTCTGAAATTCGACCTACTTGTACTGAATAGTTCCTTAGCACATTTTTAACAAAAAAAAACTGATAAAGTCTTCAATAATTACTTACATCGTAATGTACACACTACTCACTGGTTATTAATTGAGCGCTACTATACTAGTTGCAAAAAACAAAAACAAAAAATCAATGTTTACAGATCGAGTTGATGCATTCAGACTATGAAAACAGGAAACACATACCATCGAGATAGATTTTGAACAATTAACAGTATAGAAACCATATCGAGAGAGAGACATTTCTTAATAAAAATCTTGCAATTAATGGAACGGTGACAAAGGTAATAATGTTACTAATACATGTCAATTCTAGTACTACTACTCTCGATCCCCCAGCACTCGATCTTGTTTTGTCTTGGAGCAAATATAATCAAACCAAACTGGAGCATGCATATATGAAGCAAGCAAGTGGGGCGCCATTATTGCACCCCAGCTGGTTAACAACAGGATGGATACGCGAAAACCGGCCAATGCTGCTTACCTACTCCTGCTGGCCATCGCCCGTCACCGACCCCTATCTCCCTCGTTACTGCCGCGCGCCAACTCTCACACCTTGTTCTCCTCGGTTTTTGATCGATCGGCGTTCTACATGCTCTCCATCCAGCTCATCTTGAGTGTGGTGGTGGGGGTGGCGGCGGCTGCTCGAGCTTCACGCCGCCTGACCGGTGGCGGTCCAGGAGCTCCCTCGCCAGCGACTGCAGGTCGTCCCCGCTGCCGCCGGCGCCTGAGCTCTCTGCCATGCCGCCGGGGCCGCCGCCCGGCCTGACGATGGGCGTGCCATACGGCGCCGGCTGCCGGAGCTGCTGCTGCTGCTGTTGATGGTGGTGGTGCGGCTGATGCGCCACCTGGACCGCCCACTGCGGCAGCTGCGGCGGCGGGTCGAAGAGCGCGGACAGGTCGACGGTGGTGGGGACGCTGGTCGACGACGGCAGGTCCGCGATGGAGAAGGGGGCCGTCAGCTGCATCTGCGGCTGGGCCGGCAGCGGAGGTGGGGACGGCAGCTCCAGCGTGGCGAGGTGTGCTTGCAGGTAGGTCAGCTCGGCCTGGAGATTCACCACCTGGGGAATAGAATGATCAAAAGAAGGAGACATTCATGCACCAACAGTAAATTGTTACGTGCAAACTTGAAACCAACAAAGAGTCATCATGTACTACATTCAGATTGCATATAATATGGAAAAGACACATCGATCACACGGATGCAAATATATGCTATGAATGAAATGAAAGGTGTGTCAAAGGACGATCACACGACTGACAAAAAAGAATGCGAGTTTGGATCTTCTATCTAGGAGGACTGCTACTGCTACTATTGCTAGTACTAGAGATCGGCGCTGGTGCTACTATTCTTTTCAGGGCTCATCGATCAGATCGGAAATCTGCACTGTGCACTGCACCACACCACTGGCAGCCAGCAGTAGTGTACCTCCTTGGAATTGGAAGGTTTTGTGCAGAGCCCAAGATTAGAATTTTACACACATGCATACATACGCATGGTGTGTGTACGTACGTGGCTAGACGGATGGAGGAGCGAGGAATCCGATCGACGGCCCGGATGCGACGGATGAGAAGTGCATATCATTCATCGCCGGGGCACCAGCAGCCAGCAGGCAGGCCTCCCGGATTAGCGCTTGGCGTGCTTCTTTTTGCACTGCCGTTGCTTGGCTTGGCAGTGTTGATTTCCTCATGAAAGGGGACTTGCCTTCCTTGAGAAAGAAACACGCCTGGCCGCTCCAGAATCTTATCTCAGAGACGGCGGATTCAGAAAAGACCCAGATCCACACGCGAAAACGAAGGGGAAATCATGCAAACGCTGGTAGGCCTGGCCTACCATACTAGCAGAAGGCATCCACCATGATCGATCCATGCATGCATGCCAAGCTAATAGTTTTCCTTCCGAACTGTTAATAGCGGATTAAAAGTAGCTAGCAAGCGATCGAGCCCGTGGATGGGGATGTATGGATGATGAATCGAATCAAGCAATAGTAGACAATCGATCGATCATCATAGTATAGGTACCTGCTGCTGGAGCGCGAAGATGTGTGCGACGCAGCCATAGACGGGGTCGCGGAGCCTGGCCTGGGCCTCGTAGCAGATGGTGACGACGGCGTCGAGGCGCTTGTGCGCCGGGATCTGGAGCAAAAGCTTGGACACGTTGCTGGCGCCGAACACCTTGTGCACCGCCGCGAAGTGCGCCGCGCCCTGCTCCGAGTCGAAGTAGGGCGCGAAGATGCAGCCGCTGACGCACTTGCGCCGGAGGAACTTGCAGGCGCCGCAGGGCCCGCCACCGCCGCCGATGCCGCCGCTTCCTCCAGGGCCCCCACTGCCGCTGCCGCTCGGGCCGCCGCCTCCGCCGCCAAGCGTGCTGGTGCCGCCTCCGGCGCTCATTGCCCTCAGGTGCCCTGCCCTCTAGAACGACCTTTTATCTACCCTCCCGTCGTGCCTGCCTGCGCGCGGCCCTGCTCCAGTGGCCGGGGGTCGGCGGCCGGGCTTATACTAGTTATAGGCCGGGATAAACAATGGCGAGGGCAACTGAGGAACGGAAGGGAGAAAGGAGGAGGATGAAGAATGGGGGAGGGCTGACAATATAGATAGAAGCGAGCGAGGGCATATGTGTAAATAAACATGGAAAAGTCTCTCTCTTCCCTTTTGGTGTTTTTGTCCTATTGGTGGAAGGTCATAGGCATTTCCATTTTATTTAATTATTTCCAAACCTCGTTTCTCTTTTTATTAATTGCTTATTCCATATAAGCACATATTCGCCTCGAAGTGGCTCTACAATTAAGCCAAGCTAAGCTTATATATGTGCCGCTTTGTTTTCGTGGCATTGATGATGAGACTTTAAAGGCACGGCATGGAAGAAGAAGG
The DNA here is from genome assembly GCA_018135685.1 of Themeda triandra. NCBI lineage: Eukaryota > Viridiplantae > Streptophyta > Magnoliopsida > Poales > Poaceae > Themeda > Themeda triandra. The sequence continues at coordinate 835,714 of JAENPR010000185.1, read as the reverse complement.
AAGCAGCAGCCTCTGCTGCTGGTGCAGCTGGTACCAGTACCACCACCCTCGATCTCTACTCTCTTTCCCTCCCTACACACTTCCCTTTCTGCATCTTTCGCTCTCTTAAGAGGGCTAGAAGATTGCGTGAAGCAAACACGTATGTATGAGACCTCTATCTATCTTGCTCCCTATTTGCATCGGCAATGCGTCGTCAAGCGCACACGAAGAGAAGCCACTGCTCCCACGGTCCCAAAACAAGTATCGCTATAAATTATATAGTTGATCTTTATAATATTTTTGACTATATTTATGAAAAATATTAGCAACATTTATACCGGTAATGAAGATTTGCTAATTACATTGTAAATAATAATATTTTATATATGTTTAATAAAAAACTAAAATAGTTATTCTTTTAGAAGGTAGTAATAATAACACTTATTTTATTTTAGAAGTGAGGGAGTGCTACGTAGACGACACTGTTAATAAGCAGCTGTTTTCTCTGTCTAGAAAAAACATTCACTGATGACTACTGACTCGGTGCATGCATGGGTGTGACTAGTGACTCGGTGGCTCGCCCGCTTGCAGTCGCCGAGCACAGCACAGCTCCTGCCGAGGGGTCTCTGTCACCCACATTCCGCTGCAACTGCAACAGTGTCCGGCCGACTCTCGTCCCGGCCCACGTGATCCTAACATGACATCCTTTCCACTCCACACGCCATATGTGTGCGCTTTTATTGCGCCCACCGATCCATCGACCCATGGATCGAGCTCGCTGACCGCTGGGGCCTGGTCGCTGCTCATGCCCGCTGGGTGATTTCACTTGCCATGCGATGCGGCCTAGCATAGCATGCATGGCGTGGCAGAGGCTACAACGTTAGCCGGGCAGCCGGCAGCCCGGGCGGGCTTGACGTTTCGGTCAAAGACTTGCCCCGCCGCCCGGCAAGCACGCCAGCCGGGCACTGTGCTCTCGTTCCGGCTCACGTAGGCTGATCTGATCGCTCGATGCATGCCGGACCGGACCGGACCAGGCTAGAGTGCTAGCTGCATCTGCTGCATACGGAGGCTACTGCTAGCCACCAAGTACGCCCGCCACGTTCGACTGTAGTGTCAGTCTCAGTCGCCGTCGTCTGTCACAAGATCTTTTTCTTTTCTCATTTTCTGTTCTTTCTTCATCCAGCGCCGGCCCTGGGGGCGGGCAAGCGGGGCGGTCGCCCCGGGCCTCCAATTCCGTGGGGCCTCACCCCAAGTATGTCTGCATATCGTAACGTATGTGTATCAGTTTATGTGGCCACGTACCAACTATTAAGATCCACTAGCCCAACAACGAAGAGTAGCTGGCCGCCTGGGCCGAGGCCTAAAGCAGTTCTGCGTTTGGCGTCCATGGGAAGCCATCCCATTAGCTGGCCGGTGATTTAGATCAAATATGTGCGTCCTTTGCTGGCCGGTGATGGAGTTGACCGTAGCACTTAAGCTTGCTAATTCCTTGCTGCCTTGCTGGCTAGCTTTGACTAGCTATGTTGTTGTTTATTTGTTTGTATTGTTTTTACATATAAAATTAAGTGTTTATCAGTAACATTTCATACATTTTTTTTTGATAATTCGAAGGGGAGGGGAGAGAATCCAGTTAATCGATTGATTTTCATACAATATTGTTGCTAGCATATGCATGTAGAAGGGCCTCTGATTTTCGGTTTCGCCCCGGGCCTCGGAAAACTCAGGGTCTTCATCTATATCTTTCTAGTACGTTACAAGTTGATCATGAACACGGCAAATAATTACTGATGATGATCCGTGTTTATCCGATGCTGATGGGTGATTAGCTAGACTAGAACGGATCGGTTAACGTACAAGCACCGCTATCTATAGCTACTACTATTTCGCAATGATAATGTACAAGATATTTCGGATTTTTTTCCGTAAGAGTCTTCACGTATACATTTGTACGTACACAAGCTTCCCCCCTGCCCTTAATTAATTATTAAAGCCGTTTCGAATAAACGTACATGTACGAGAACACAAAAAGAATGTGGTGACCACGCGCTCCGGCGATCGCACACCGGTTTCATCCTTTTTTTCGTTTCATTCACAAAGCCGGCCGTAGATTCCGAGAACGCTATAACCAAAACGAGTAAACGACCGCCGCGCGCCGGCGATGCGTGCTGCATCACGCAGCCGCAGGAAGTTTTAAGCGCGTCGTCGGCACTTCGGTATACGTTTCGCTAAAAACCCTGCGTTGACCCTGCAGTTAACAAAGAGACACGGATCAGAGCCCGCCGTCACGTCTACTTGGCTAGCTAGGTTTCTTCCAAATCTTCTCTTGGATGGACACACATTAAAGCACGGAAGTAGTAGCTTTTACACACACCCCTACACCCAAAGACTTGGGATGGAAGTATGGAACTGTTAACTGTAGATGTGCCATCTGAAACGGCCGGAAAACGTAGTTCGATCGCCGCGTACATTTTGTGATGGAGCACTGTAGTGTGAATGTGAAGAAGAAGCAAGAGCGTCAACGTACGTAACCTTGCTCCCTCTACTCGCCTATGGCGTGGGCTCGCTCATCAAGACCCGCGGACGCGTGGAAGCGAGAGCTACATCATGCATGGTCATGCCACACTCAATGCAAACAACTGTCGTCGTTGAGTAATCACGCAAGTAATAAAGCTAATTAAACGACTGAAGTGTTCCATCGGTCTATAGCCAGAGGAATAATAAAAGAGAGGCAATGCAAGTCGCTCTTTGTACATATATGAAGATGAAGATAAATATGTACTCTGTTTATTTTATTTTATTTAATTATGTGAGGTGAAAAAGATAGTTGCGCGCGCGTGGTTACTGACGACGATCCTTTCGGTCGTCGTCGTAGATCATGGGGAAACTGCAGGAACGACACAGCAGCAGAGCAGGCTCCATGAAAACAGGGAGCGAGGATGCTCGTAAAGCTGCCTTGTAACGTTGCTCTCGTTCGTTTGCAGGCGGCCTCGACAATCCATGTGATGTCAGGTTCCTTAGAACAGGGTACCCGCGGCCAAAATAGGTATGTGTGGTAGCGGAGTAAATTTGCACCAGCAAAAGATCGAGAGCTGATGCAAAGTATTACAGAGTACAGACACGCGTTTCTTAATTCTCTACCTCGTTTCCGCTTCCAATGGAGAGGTATAGACCACCACGCGGGATACGCAAAGAGCTGACAGTTTGCATAAAGGAGAAGCTGACACGTCGACTAGCTTGATTGCGTGATATGGAGAGTTACCTAGACATGACCATTGCCCATAATGGGCAAAAAGTCAAGTCAACAAAATTCTTAACAGTCACCGTGAGGGGGCCGGAGGTCATTTGAGTTTTGACAATTATTCATACCCTCCCAAAATAATAAGTGCACATCTCATTTACCGAGAAATCATTTTTTTTGTTTGACCAAATATATACAAAGTACAGTTTATTATTAGAAACAAATCTGGTCCGTCAAGAACGAAGCACAATTATAAAATTTGTGCCGTCAAGCCATCTTCCCGAAGTGCAATTTTTGAGAAATAAGTAAATTGGATCTATCTTGTGTCACTAAAATGTTAATAGATGTATTAATGCAACTCAGGTCTAACTGTTACGTAAACAATAAATCTGAACACCTGTCACGATATAGTTCTATACATTTTTCCACGTAAAAATTTTAAGATGAAAAAGAATTATATTATATTATAGCTAGGTACATCAAGATATTAAGTACTTTGGATTTCAAAAAGTACCACGATGTAAAAAAGTATAGCTCAAGACTTAACCCATTAGATGCTTTACAGTATGGATAACAACACAAGCAAACACTCGGCAATGAAAGACAACCTAAGAATAGATACCCAACGGATGACAACCAACATTCATGTAGGCGGAATTAAGGATCTTTTTTTCTTTCTGATGTTTCTTCTTCTTCTTCTTTTTTGTCACGGGAGAATAAGAAAGACTATCTAAAAATTGTTCTCCCTAGTGCTGCACTGTGGCCTCATCTAACCACATCAAAACGGAAAAGAGACCGGCGAAAATTATTCTTTGACGGCGACATCATCTCCGCCTTGACCTTGTCACATTACACGTCAGCTAGAAAGAAAGAAAATACCGAACTCCTTAACATGTTCGCACTAAACGTTAGGAAAAAAACGAAAAAAAGCTATCGGGAGAGAAAAGTCCCTCCTATAGACACATACATCATGTACGGACTATCCATGTTACATGTTAGGAAAAGATCTACTCAAACAAAGGCCCTTGACACATCACATTAGATCAAGCAAAGGTCATTGACACGTTATATTACATCAAAGTACGTAGCAAAAACATTCTAACCCACCCTGACACGTTACATCACGTAGAGGAAAGTTGGATCATGTATGGAAATTAATTCGATATGATTGCAAGATATTTTTCATGATTTGCCTTTAATTTTATAATAACCTTAATGAATGGATGACCTAGATTTCTTTGAGCAATGTGCATTTTTCAACCTTCAACTTGTGTAGCAAATTTTGATTTTTCATAAATAAACAAGGTACTGAATAGCGTTTTTAGCAGGCTCTAGCGGTTTATATTTAGCGGGTTGGAACTTATATCGACCACTATACGAGATAGCAAGCTGCAATAGAACGGTATGTATGATATGCAGCAAATAGCCCTAGCCCATTTTAACTACCATAAGACTATTGGGGTTATATTGACGCTTCTGATAATGATAACGAATCATGAGCTTATGACTATTTTGTCGCTCTCATAATCTATTCCGTTGCAATATATATAATAATATGCTGAACACTGTATTTCTTTTTCTTAATTTAAAGTATATGAGTTTCGCAAAAAAAAAAAAGTATATAGTGCAAAACGGCACGATTAAGGAACTTGACAGGGTATAAATTAATCTACATAGTACTATATGCCATTCGGACGAAGAATAAGAAGAAGAAAAATCAGTATTACATGAAACAGAATTAACAGATCTACTACAAGGGAAGTGGCCTTGGTAGGAGTAAGCACAATTGTTTTAGTTGTTCCTTTCCATTCGTGTGGTCAGCGCATTGAAATCACCAAAGCTTAGCTGCTGAGGTCTGAGGCGTGTGGGCCTGTCACCTCCCGCGATTTCTCTATTGCTTTCAGTGAGCTGGGAGTACTACTTCCCTGAAATCCTGCAGGAGGTAATGGGTTTCAGTGACAAGATGTCAGCTCCGAATGCAGCAGGGTGACCATCTGTTTTGCCGACAGCTATCGCAGAAAAGAGGAGCCGCATCTGCTCTAGATAGGCTATAGGGGCATGCTGCCCCAGCCCCAGCATACAAGAACATACTAGTTGGATAACAGAAAATGTCTTCACCTGATAATTCTATTGCATAGATGTCCCTCTGTCCATGTTTTCATGAATTTGTCCTGATTTCGAACACAACATGTTTCTGCTATGTCCCTTTAGTTTGTTCCATTCTGAACTGTGAAAATGTCTTGACCTGATAAGTACTGTTATTGCTAATCTCATTCATGCTAAGTACTTTGTCATTGCCATTAAATACTAGTAGTGAACAAAACAAACTCTAATGTCTACACCAGCCAAATCGATGGTACAGTGTGCAACCAGTAACAATACATAATCAATGCTGAGGCGACTGAAACACCTGAATGATTGGACGAAGAGGCATGCAGATGGAGCAGGAACCGGTACACCTGGAGGACGAGAGGCTTTTTCTGAACCAAATCCAGACTCCAAGTCCATTGGCTGTGCAGGGGACTTCGAGTCTTCAGTGTGGGGAACAAGGAGAGAACCAACTAGAACTAGGAGTACTCACTTCCTAGAAGTTTTCACTTTTCAGCACTGCAGTTCGGTACACCCCTACATGCATGGCCGAATAGATGGCACGTGCGAGACTGAAAAAACAAAGGCAAGCACGTGCACTGCCCAATCTTTGCAGTGCTGACAGTCAAACCCCTATAGCTTTAGCAGCTAGAGGTAAGCCTTGTTTACACTTGAGCTGTGAAATCTAGAGCTCCACCGTGCTCATGGATTCATGTATGCATGTGGAAGAGAAGCTAGAGATTTGACAGCGATTAGTTTAATAGTGTGGAGACTTGGGATGTTCACTGGCCACTGCTCCCAAAGAGATCTGAATTAGGACCCAAGGGAACTCCAACCAAGGAATAAACAAGCCGGGGGTACTGCATGCTTTTTGATGCAAACATTCTAAGGAACTGAAGAAAATAGGACGCTGAAAGAATAGTACTATACTCTATACATGCTTTGGAGAAGCGAAACTCTCCTGTTGTTTATACCCTCCACACGCTTGGACATGTTACATTACATGACAAGAAACAAGTCAAGTCAACACGGAGTTGCACGTCGATTCTTGCTTGCTCATCTGTTAATGCTCATCAACTTGGAGGTTTGTTTAATCCCAGCTTGTACTTAAGCACGAGGCTTCAAGTTCTACACTTTCTGCCCCCCAGCAGGACCTGTAACTGCGTAGCCTGCTCCGTGCTCCATGCATGTGCTCAGCAGCTTGAGAGATGGGATCATAGACGAGTCTGAATGTGTAGTAGATATCCCAGAAAGTTGAAACGACGGCAACAGATTGATTTGGTTCTAAAGTTTCTGTGCGTTGTTGCTGACACGCAAGAGTAATCCCGCCATTAATCCTGTTGCGTCCCATGCTAGCCCAAACGGGAAGCATGCGGCACGTGCCGCAAGTTTCCATCATCTCTCCGGAGTTCCTACCCAATAGGAAGGGGCGGATGTTCTTTCGATGGCAGATGAACTTGATGCCTGATGGGGACTCCGGAGCTGAAACCTAAGCGCAGGACTGCGCCAGGCCACCGGCATGGCGTCGGCTTTCAGTCTGTGCATGCTTCGTGTCAGGGCATGACGCCTCTCCGTCCATGAAAACTTCCTGATAGTCACCATCAGCTTAGGCAAATAAGCAGAATTCTGACGCACAAGGGGTGAATAATTGATAATAAACAATGTAAAAGATATCGAGGTGAATGTTCTTGGAATCAAAGCATAGTGCAAGTACCAACCTCGTGCAGATTTGGTGTAAAGTGCGTATAGCTTCCCCTGACTGGAAACTGATAAAGAAACTAATAATATATGTTTTTCCCTGACAAATGGCACACAATAATTGTTTAAAAAGACTTGCATGCGGCATGTAATAAATCCCATAGTTTCCTTCAAAATTCTCCCCTGACAAATGGCACACAATAATCGTGTTAAAGAAAGTACTAATATATGTTTTCTGAATGTGTCCCAATATCTTCCTTCAAAATTTGCGAATACAGAATATCAGTGGACTTGGCTTCCGGTGAAATTCCTGCCTGTCAGCATTCAGGCTGCAAAGTGAACAAAAAAATTTAAGGATTCGTCAGGTCCACTGGACCCTACAAGGTTTTTTGTTTTCTACAAGCAGTTCACAAATCCAGCTGAGAAAGGAACACAAGCTGAGAAGGATTCACCGTGACAAACAAATCACAACGTTTTTACAGCCATCGGCAATAGCGAGAGTACAAATATTGTATTTGACCTAACACATCTCGGTAAGTCCTAAATTTTGTAGAAGCAGCCTCTTCAGGTCAACATCTTGAGGCACCAACAGGTGCATACAGCTATGGGCTATGGCACAATCCCAGCTTAAGTTGAAGAATAACTCTTTGCTATCTAGGACTCATTGCAGATTCTTGATCAGCCTGCAGTGGACAAATAGAAGATTTAAGAAACCATGAAATGATCCATTGTGCAGTAACACCATTTGCATGGAGAATATAATAATATTACCGTTTTGGCCAGTAAATTCGCTTTCTCATCGTCAAATCCAAGCGATTCCAGGATTTTATGACCAGCTGACTCTTTATCTGACCATATCCCCAGTAGCAAATGATTGGCAGTTACTTCTCCATCCTCACCTAAACACACAGTTCAGTTAAAAAAAGAAAAAAAGCACCAAAATTAGATTATAAGTTAAACACATGGAACAGAAAATAACTAGAGTATACAAGTCAAAACCAACTATGCTTCAGACATGCAGATCAGGCACCCAACATATAGGGGGATCAACAACATAAAGGTAACTGAAGTAAGCTAAAAAAAGAGCCAAAGTACAACATGAAGAACCATAAAACTTTGTGTGCAGTCGAGTTGCACTAACCTTCAGGAGAATCTCCTGACAAAATTTATCAACTACTACTTGTTAAAAAAAAATCAACTACTGGAACTCTCGGTCTAACCAAGTGCATGGGTCTTTAGTCCCGAAAATTCACCAGGCCTCTAATCTAGGCCCAAAAGTAACAATACACCTACTCAAACAATGGCAAGCACATTCTAGAGTCTAGACCACACTATAGCTGACCTTGAGATAGTCATTTCGTGCGCGGCTTCTTAATAATAATTTAAAACTAGTACTGTAGTTGATGCCTACCCAACCATTCATACCAAGAGTGCATGACCTAAGCTCAAGGTCCAGTCACAGACATAGAACAAAAATGGCATCAGGAAAGAAATGTGCTCTAAGTACCAAAAGCACAAGCAACCTCCAAGCCTTCAAATCTCACGTCAGACTGGATCAAGTATCATCTTCAATTCATGGTATATTGCACCTTCAAGCTTAAGCATTCATAAATCATGCTCCATCAGAACAGTATTAAGCAGAGAGACAAGACTTTGCATGTCTGCATCAACCCAAGAACGCTTCTATCGGCTGGTTCCCCTCATTCAGATGCAACACATGGAATAAATATGGTCCCGCACAAAATGAGATAAATCCCAATCAAATCCCCTCATCAAAATACAATACATGCAACAAACAATGGCCCTGTTGTAAGTTAAGTGGACACTCATCTTGGACTATACCATCAAATGGTGATATGCTGAACTGAAAATATCCGCTGAACAAGACTTGATACAGCTTTATTGAACTATCGAGAGTGGTGTGGGTAAATCTTCCATTCAGGATACATCACAAATGATTTAGTACCACCACTGCAAACATAGTAAGGTTCGATGGGGGATATTTCTTTACTATGCAAAAAAAAAGTCTGCTATATCTTTATCGGTGTTGGTTCTGTTTAGGCTAACATTTGCACTAAAATCCTTTGAGTGAGATGGTTTCAAGATATCCAGAAACTGATTTCAACAAGATGAAGTCATAGTCAAATCATCTAGAGTCAGAGGCATCATTATACTTCCAGATTCAGTATAAATCAAGTTTTTTGAAACGTGTTCTCAAAAAAAAAAAAAAATGCAATTTAAATTTTAAATGCTTAAGATAGAACCCAGCTCAACTGCCTCTAGTGTGGAAACTATAACTCCAGAGAAATTGTAAGCAAATAGAAAGAAATAAAGTGACACCCTGTCGCCGGAACAAGCCTAACCAGTAAATGATATAGCAAACAATGTGATTACTGGTTAGCAGGTATACAGGCAGTTACAATTTCAATCTCCAGTGATGCTAATAAAGAATTACATTTTGCGAAGCAATGCATATTAATCTATGTTATATTAAAGCAAGAATTCCAGAAGTCACATTGACTAGGGAGCATTGATGCTGGGAAAAAGAACTCATAAAACATGAGCGAAGGATCCTTTTTCATCGTCGCCTTTAACAGCGTGAAGATAGGAGGCACTAGATACCTCCTGCAAAGAAGAGGGCCCATGTGAAGGAGCAGTGCCAAACCACATCCCATAGGATTGACACATACTGGTCATGTGAATAGTATCATGCCCGGGCCCAGTGTAGGTTAGTTCTGTCAGAGATTAGATTAAATTGGTTGGAGTTGTTATCTATTTGCTTCATTCGAGAGATAAGTTTCTTAAAAGTAAAGTAGTCTCATCTATGCACAGCAGGGTATTTTATCCGTTTTGATTAATCAAGATCAAGAGTCCCTACCCTTTTCTAGTTTCCTATCCCTGCCCTTGCCATGTGGGCACCGGACATCAGCACGGTCATGCTGCTTGGGTTTTGGGCCATCTAAAGCATGTCCACAATAGCATGCTTTTTGGGAACTAAGGAATTTGGAGGCAAAATAGACTACACAATGTGATGAAAGGACTTTTGGGTTAAGAAAGCAATGCATTCTTGCTTAATTTCTAGGGGGGCACCAACACACATATGTGAACATACCTGAATACTATAAGCAATTAAGCAACCAGATTGTGCAATCAGGAGCTGACAATACATAGAAGCAATTCATATGTTGAGTGATGAACAGGAATGGAAGTTCATATGTTGAACAGAAATTACCTGATTTCAGTTTTTCATTGACAGCCCAATCAAGGGCTCGTTGTGCAGCTTCTGTCAATGGTGGATGCATGGGACTAAAGTAAAACATTTCTGATTTCCCAAGCACATTCGCTGCCTCCTCACGCACACTGAGAAGTGTGATTCCATTAGCACGCAAAAGTTTTGCTGCACCACTTGTTCCTGAAATAATGGACTGGTGGCTCAAGCAATGCAACATGTGTCACGAAATGGGGCAAATAAATAAAAAGAAATGTTAGATCAAAGTTGACACTATCAAGGTAATAGCATAGTCCCCGCAGTTTCCATGGAGTTACTAGAATGATGCTTACTTGCCCAGTAAAACATGTGGACTAATGATAGCTTACAGGTGCCAGTTCTAAGGATAAGAAAGGATACATTGTCAACAATATGACAAGTCAGCTAGAACTGCTGAAATAAGATTTAAAAGGCTCCTTGTAAGCATGTGATCGTTGGTTTTACATACACTAGATTGCCACAAAACAGAACATGTCTGAACTCCGAACTACATCAGCAAGATAGGTTGAAAGGTCAAATGCCTACTACATCTTGAATCAAACATGAATAATGGATTTCGCTCTATGAGGCTAGAATATCTCAATATCATGTTTTTTTTGGTTCTACATCATTAGAATTTAGAAGCTTTTGTAGTTGTTACTGATCTATTCATATATAGATGCTGTAAGACTAGAGAACTAGATAAGCCAGCCAACAGATGATCCAGTCTACAGGGTAGTTCATCACGATATATTACAATAACACCTTGATGGATGACGGTTGTACCATCTGATTCCAAATGTAGGTCATTTAAGGTTTGTGCACAAGGATTAGTGAACGATGTCAAATGGCCTTAGTGCCCTTCATTTAAAAGTATTTTTGACATTTCAGAAGCTGCTTCTCTTAATCGGTAGAAAGACATGCTTGACTAGATTAGAAAGAAGGTGCTTTTGTAAAAAAGAGAGCTGATTCTAATCTCCTCAGCGTCTCGAGGCACGACGGCCTGACAGCCGGCCGGCGGGGTCAGAGCTACCTCGGGACTCTCTCTCTCTCCGTCTCTCTCGCGATGACTTGCTCGCTGCTCGCGCGCACCTGGAGCGGCGTGGGGAACTGCGGACGGAAGCAGCAGCAGGGCCGCGGTGGCCGGCGGTGCCTGCACGCCGACGAAAGCTTCCCCAGTCGAGCAGCTTGCAACAACTCAAGCAAAGCGGCTTGCAGCACATGAGCGCACATACAATCGTTCGCATACACAAGCTAGCAATGTAAATAGCACGACGTGCTGTTTCTGATGCCGTAGAACTTGTAGAAGGCATCATGGACATTTGCCGAGGTCAGCCGCTTCCGCTTCGATTGGCGGCGAGGCTGCTTGCTGGGAGCCGGCGACCTGCGAGGCCGACGCAAATCTCGCGAATTTATGGAAACGAGCAGTTAGCGCCTTGTTGAATTGGGTTAAGGAGCTGAGAATATGTTAGCAAAAGTACAAATCTACCTTTAGTTACAATCCTTAATTAATTGCTGCCGCAAATGATTTTAAAGGGAGGAACCGGTGGTTCCTCCCAAGCACCATAAAAATTCTCATAAAGGTAAGAGCATAGTCCCCACAGTTTCCATGGGGTTACTAGAATGATACTTACTTGCCCAGTAAAACATGTGGACTAATGATAGCTTACAGGTGCCAGTTCTAAGGATAAGAAAGGATACATTGTCAACAATATGACAAGTCAGCTAGAACTGCTGAAATAAGATTTAAAAGGCTCCTTGTAAAGCATGTGATTGTTGTTTTTACATACACTAGATTGCCAGAAAACAGAACATGTCTCAACTCCTAACTACATCAGCAAAATAGGTTGAAAGGTCAAATGCCTACTACATCTTGAACCAAACATGAATAATGGATTTCACACTATGAGGCTAGAATATCTCAATATCATGTTTTTTTTTTTGGTTCTACATCATTAGAATTTAGAAGCTTTTGTAGTTGTTACTGATCTATTCATATATAGATGCTGTAAGACTAGAGAACTAGATCAGTCAGCCAACAGATGATCCAGTCTACAGGGTAGTTCATCACGATATATTACAGTAACACCTTGATGGATACGCCCTCTGATTCCAAATGTAGGTCATTTAAGGTTTGTGCACAAGGATTAGTGAACGATGTCAAATGGCCTTAGTGCCCTTCATTTATCATGTATTGGAAAAGATGGCTCATCCATCTGTGAGTGATAGCATTTATTAAGTAGGGGCAAGTTAGGAAAAAAAAAAGGGTAGACGATTCACAGAAGTTTTGAAATGACCAACATTTGGAAAAAGTTGAGAAGGCTAAGATGACCTACATTTGGAACTGGAGGGAGAGGTAGTAGTTTTTGTATTATGCCCTAAATTCGAGTGACTGATCACTGTTCTGTGTTTTTATGAAGCATGTAGATGTACTGCACAGTTTTTATCTTTATCATTTCGTAGAAACAATTTTAGCCATGTACACCATATACAAAATGCATGTTCAAGAAGATACCAGTTCCAACAATCATACTATGTAGTTAGTGATGCATTCAGGTTCACTAGGCTTAAAACTGTAACTACAGCTACATTCAGAACCTTCACCCTTTATTTGTAGCTCATCATCTTTACTTGTTTGAGTTCCAGAAACTCACAATTCACAGCTACTACGACACACTTAAGTTATGACATGACTCCATAATTACCAAAAAAGCAAACTGTGGTGACTTAATATCTAAGATCCATTGCCTCACCTTCAACAAGAATGCCCATGAGGAGCCCCTCGGTGCCTGTGGTTGGGTACCTCATCTTCCGTGCCTCCAGCTCTGCCAATGCAAATGACCGCACCGCCCTTGATGACCATCTGGGGAGAATTTTCATCATGTTAACCGCAAATAGACACTAATGCTCGAACCTCTCCCTGAGGAACCTACAGAATAGTCGCCTAACCTGATCTTCTTCTCACCAGAAGCTACCTCCGGATGCCTAAAGACACAATAACCCCGGGATGGATATCATCAAATTGTCCAGTAAAATAACAGAAAAGAATTCCAAGCAAAGTAGTAGCATATCAATGTGCTAACTTCCAAGAGATGTAAGAAGGAGGACATAAAGTAACAGCTCAAGATCAGGACTAATTAGTTGGAGTGTCATCATTTCTGCTTACGCGGTGGGGAGCTGGGCGACGGCGGCGCCGACGCGGCGGCCCCGGAGGCGGGAGGCGAGCCGTGGGCCACCTGTGACAGAGGCCCGAAGGGAGACGGGTAGGACAGGGTTTGTCCCGAGGGAGACGGAGGAGGAGGGGGCGGGGTGGTGAGTGGAGGAGGACGAGGAGAGGAACGAGAGGAAGGTCGCGGCGACCTGGGCTGCCGTCGCCATGGCCGGGGTTCGGGGGGGTCGGGGGTTCTGGCTTTGTTTGGATAGAGGAAGGAAAGAGATAACTGTGACTACACAGGAGAGAGTATCTCCCCCGCCCAGCACCAGCCCACTCGAAAGCACCAAACCAACACATCCGGCCCATGAAACATCGCTAGGCGGCCCAGTCTCGTTTGCAGCAGCAGTGCAGACTGCAGAGGATAGATAACGCGAGGAAGACGACCGGCACACACGGGCACAGTGAAAAACCGGAGAGGAGAAATCCCCCAAAATCGTGAGGAGAAATTTTTCTCTCCCGAAGATGCCGAAGACCACCTCGTCGCCGTCTCCCACCATCTCCGCCATGAACCCGCTCCTCCCGTCCTGCTCCTTCCCCAAATCGCCCCACCCGCCGGACCCAAACCCTAGCTCCCCGAATCCAATCCCCAGCCCCTGCAGCTACCTCCTCCACGCCGACGCCGACGACGAGGCGCTGATCCAAATCCCCGGCCACGGGCAGCACAACCCTAGCCTGGTGGGGGGCGCGGGCGCGGGCGCCACCGCCTCCGCCTCCGCCTCCGCCCCCTTCGCGCTGCTGCCGTCCATCGACCCGGCCCCGCACGTCTCGTCGCAGTTCTACACCTTCAGCGCCGCCTCCTACGGGCTCATGCTGCGCTGCATCCGCGCGGGCCGCGCCGCCTCCCCCGACGAGGTCCGCGGCGCCACCTCGCTCTCCGTGCTCGCCTCCTGGCGGGCGGTCTGGAAGGACCGGAACGAGGACACCGCCTACCTCACCGCCTGGAAGCGCATCCAGGACAAGCTCGCCGCGTCGCCCGACGGCAGGCACCTCCACTTCAAGTCCAACGCCGCGCAGCGCGTCTCCCACGTCGGCATGTGGAGGGACATCGTCTCGGAGGCGCACGCCGACCCCGACCTGCTCCGCCACCTCGCGTTCAAGGACACCGTCGACCGCATCAAGCAGTCGTGGACTGTCGGGGCCAAATTCTACGGTATTCCGGAGTCATTTATCCGCGTATGTGTTGCTGCGTGCCCCGTTTGTAAAGCTGCGCCTGCTGGCCAACCTGATTCCGTTATCTCGTCGCCTGGGCGGGGGAAGCGGCGGCGCAGGTTTGAATATACTGAGACATTGGATGTGCCGGCTCGAGATGTGCCTCGAAGGTTACAGCAATTGGCTGCCAAGCACAAGGTTGTCCTTTGTATAAGGCAGAAGTATATAAGGTATAAGCCCTTCATGGCTGAGGTGAAAGATTATGCTTGCCACCGTGCTGGAGTGCCGACTTCAAATAGTGGGAGTGCTGCATCCTCAGCCAGTAATTCTGAGGGTAAGAAGGCGCGGGTTCTAAAGCGAGAGCCATACCAGTCAAAGAGGTGCGGTTGTGGGTTCCGTATTCGGGCAATTGTACCAATAGCTAATTATAATGAGAAAGACAAGACTTTTGTGTACTTGGAGGAGGGCACTGCAGTGTTCAAGCTTTACGCTGTGCATTCAGGGCATGAGCCAGGGCCACTTGATGGCAATGCACGAATTGTTCACAGGTTGGTTGGTCATAAGGGTGCTCTTGAGTTTGATCCAGACATTTATGGTGTCAGTGAGGAAGGTGATCCTACCTTTTCAACAAAGGGGGATGAAGATGTTGATATTGATGACTCGCACCAGGCGGTCTTGCAGCAAGTACGGGATCTGAGATCAGAAGTTCTCCTGCTAGAAGGGAAGGTGGCTAAGATGCACCCAGAATTGTTAGGGTCACTCTCCACCAAGTTGTCTGAGGTTTTGCACAGGATTAGGAAGTTTAATTTGGAGGGTAATGTCTACCAACAGGAGACATTGATGATAGGCAATGAAGAAGTCAGGGGATGGGGGTCAGGGGATGTATCTCACCAGTTAGACCAGCATGATCAAGCATTCTGCAAGGATGATGAGATGCTTGATGATGATGATACTGACTTCGGCTCAAGCCTTGGGCCTATTGTCTCGTGGGATAGGATGGCAGCAGAGTGCGAGGATAGGAAGATGCTCATGGGTGATAGCCCAAAGTGTGACAAGTGGATGCTTAAGGATGATGTGGGTGACTTTGATGCGAAGAGTATTCTTAACTGTGGGGATGATGAATGTGTGGAGGATTCCAAGGTCATCAAGCCATTGATGCATGATGACACCATGGTAACTGACCCAGGTTTGGTAGGTATACATGTAGATGGATTTTACACTGGACCAAAATGGTATGATTCACCAGGTTTGGATTCCAGTATTGATGGAGGGGATAGCAGTTTTAGGCATGGTGGAATCGTGTGAGTTGTGATAACCTGATGCCTGGAAGGTCCTGTAAATTCTGTATACTAGATGTACACCAGTTTGATTAAGTGTCTGTAGGTGGAGCTTCAGTCAAAGTAACCTGTCTGCCCTGATATATACAGGCTGCATTATCAAAGCAACTTTTGTTTTAACTTGTACATATAGTCCCTGTATTGGCTATCTGCCTGCTTCAATACATTAAATCTGTGGTTCTGTTGGGGCGTGCCTTAATATTTTGTTGAGTTACTCTTTGTGTGGGCCTGCGTGTGAGTTTAGCAACAGCTTAGTCACAATTGTATGTTAGTTTTCTCATTCCTTCACAAGGTTGCATTAGTCTAGTTCTCACTTTTTTGCATCTGTTTTAAGAAGTGTCTATGCTTAATTATACATTTTTGGTTCTGTCCTGGTTTGTATCCTGGGTGCAATGGTTTAGAAAATTGTGTGTTTTTATTTATCTCTACGCTCTGAATTTAAAAGTTATATATGAGGTAAGTGATATGGTATTTTCTGTTATGCGCAGACATTTGTAGCTTAATGATTCATCCATAAATAGATATTGCTTCCTTCTGTGCCTATTGTTGTCGACTGGTTGGTTTGTGCCATGACAATTAATGCTTCCCATGTTCGAGTTACATGAAACATGATATCAAGTAAAGTACAAAGTTAGTGTTTTGAATACATCATAAGATTTCATGTTCCTTTATCCAAGCTCTAGAAAAATTGTAGGTTGTTTTAATATTGTCCTGAACTTTTCTAACTTTGACCATGTTTATAGAAAAATATGTTAACATCTGCAATACCAAATAAAAGCACTGTCAAAATGTATTTCATGGTGGATTGAACAAAACTAACTTGAGGTTATAGAAGAGGGTGCAATTTTCTATAAATTTGGTCAAAGTTAAGGAAGTTTAACTTATTATAGTACCAAACTAAAACAGGGGCCGGCTGTCCTTTGATTCTTGGAAAAGCTCCTTCTGTGAAGAAGTTAGATTACAGGCCCATAGATTCAGTTCTGGTAAGCGCTCTGTCTCCCTTTCTTGTACAGCTGGAGTTTAGCTCTGCTAACCTCCTCGGGCATGCTTCCCTTTTTGTTTCTCCTTGTATAGAGTTGTTGGTGTTCTTTTTTTTTTAAAAAAAAGTTTACAGTGGGTGCCTCTCCTGCTGTATTTTCCGCAAAAAAAACAGTGTTGTTCATACTCATTTTTAATGGAATGAGTCCGCGCTCATTAAAGCAAACAAGAGTGACATATGCTTCAGTAACATTTACACTTTCTAGTCTTTATATTTAGTTCATTGTGTTGTTCTCTAATCAATGTCTCGGCTGAGGTTTTCTAGGCTTCTAGCAATTTTGACTTTTGATAAATGTTATTTCAATGTTTACAAGACGTTTTCGCTTTTGTAGATACATAACTTTTGCTGTGCACTATACACTATGTCTAGATACATAATTAAAGCCATGAACCTAGAAAAGGTAAAACAATGAAACATCTTATAATTTTGCAATGGAGTACATTGGATATTTCACTGAAAAAATCTCAAGTGGGACTGAGACCCACATGTAAGCTGTGGGCCTATGACATGTTTCTAAATTGTGTTTATAATGACATTTTTCCAATTCTGTCACGTAATTTGCTTTTTTTAAATGTGATGGTATAATAAACGATATGTAAATGTTTCATTAAGAACATTGGATTATTAACAATAGAGCAAATTTCACCAATTAATTTACATTTTCATAACCTACAAACTGGGAGACTCCAAGGGCAATCTGCATAAATTTTTGTTTCTGTGGTTCAAGGTTATTTTATTCTGCATTTCTGTGTTTGTTAAAGTAAAAGTTTTTATCTAGGCAAGCAAATAAGCTTCATTTCTTTAGTCTGATTGCATTACATCATTTCTTTTGCTACTACATATTTATTGTTGCTGGTGAATTTACCAGCAATATTAATGAACTATAAGTAACCAACCATTTGTTCATGACCTTGGACATATAGTTTCATCAGCAATGTTTGCGACGTGCCGCCTTTAAGCAAGGTTATTGTCAAGCATTGATATCAGATGGTATACCACCAGTTCAAGGTTAGGAGAACCCAGATCCAGTCTTCTCTTTCCATATATGATATATCATTATTCAGGGGCTTGGTTGTTAAGTTAGCAGGTCAGGGGCTAGGTTGTTAAGTTAGCAGGTTTGTAACTAGTGTTCATGCTTTGCGAGTGCCAAAATTTCAGCTAAAAAGCAAGCAAACCAAGCTTAACTATCGAACTAGTGTTGTCTGTTAAACAGCTAAGTATGGTATAGTCTCGTGATCCCAGCAATTCCTATTTAAAAAAAAAAAAATCTTTGTAGGATTCAACTAGACCTATGATTTTCAGGGAGGAATTTCATAACCATACTTTACATTCATTCCTGAACTGGTTGAAGCACTCTGTTGAGGAGAGTCAGGATTAAGATGCTAAATAAATGTATCTGGAGATAACTTTATGTGGCATGTAAGTTCTTTGTTTTGTTTTTTGTACTATGGTTATTGACACCATTTGGAACTTGCAGCGGATTTTGAGCAGTTGCTACAGTGATGGATGTGTGGTACAGCTTAAATTATAGGAATGAAATTGATCCCATCTTTGCTGCATTTGACATGTGGGTTCTAGAGGCATTCCTCCTTTTCCAGTCATGATGGAATAGCTATTTAGTGGTTGGGATGGGAGCGCATATTTTACATTTTTACTTTACCCTGTTTAGTATTTACAGCCTAATATGATGAAAAAATGAACTATTCAAGGTGGGGTTTCTACATTACTTAATATATATCTAAAATAAAGTAAGAAATGGTCTGGAGTTCGTTTGTTTTTCCCCTCTACTCTTTTGAGAATCTACTGCCTTTTCCAAGAGTGTACCCCTTGATTATGAGAGTCTTGGTGGAAACGAAGCCCTTATGAATAGGCACTATTCAAGGCGGAGGTTGTTTCTGAAATTAAGTAAGAAACGGACTAAATCTTTTTCCCTGCATTTTCAAGATCTAGTCCCTTTTTTTCAAGATTCTAGAAGAAGCCCAACTTATGAAATTTTTTATGGAAACTCTTGCGAATTGGCATAAGTTGCTTACACATTGAGGACTTTTGTTGGATAGCATTTGATTAAAAAACAGCACTGGCTCAAATATAATCATGGGTTAGGATTGCATTCTAATATTCTTAGCTACTTACAAGTTACAAAGTACTCTAATCTTTTTTAGTTTCTGAGATCGCTGTCATCCATTGGTTACTCTGACCTGACTGGGCCTAGTTGTGCATGTTTGGTCTGAGGAATGGGCTGTTCGTCTGATACAAATTTCTTAGGGTTGATTACAACAGTGAAATGGTTTAGTTCATGGAATAGTAGGTACTGTACTTAATGTTTTGTGAGGATACCTAGTATGTTTTGTGGGACGATGAATATCCAAATAACTGTGCTGAAGCAGTTTTTTTTTCCTGCTTGTCAGCAGTGGAGATATGGTGATTTGGTCATTGATCTTTGCAGTCAGTGATTTAAGGAATCGACAGATTTCTGTTCCTTTTGCTTCCAAGTTAACGTCCAATCATTGCAGTAGATCACCCAATTTTCCTGTTAGTGCTGGGAAATCATCTAAATAATCAGCAAATTCACATTTGGATGAGGGTTGGAAATCTTGAACTTGTCATAAGTCGGCAGCATGTCTTCAGTTTATTAACTCTGGGAAGTTGTGGTTGTACTATTCATTTAGCTTTTTTTTTGGGTAATATTTAGTGCATAGGCTCATAAAGCACATGGTAGTCTGCATACAGCTGACACTGACGCCGACCATGTAAGTGGTGCCCGAAGATATCTTTTGTTGGATGCAAGATGCATCTTCTAGTTCTGAAATCGATGTGATGACCAATGTAAAATATGTCAATGCAGCAAATGTGCTATATGATACTTGATATAAGCGCGAATTGCGAAACTAAAGTTTACTAAAAGGGGCCCCATGTTAGCTCCTTACTCGATAAAAAAATTACAATTCTCGTATTTCGAGGAATCAATAGGTTTCAAGTTTGGCCAAATATTTTAAAAATAGACATTTGTGATACCAAATATGTATTGTTAAACTAATCATGCAATATATATCTTACAGTGTCTATCTATTTGGAGTCATAAATGTGGATAATATTTTAAATAAACTTGGTCGAACATAAGTTTGGCTCAATCTAAACCTATAATTGCATCCTTTTGTGACGGAGGTGGGGTTTGTAGTATGAGCCAGTTCTATATATATGTTACCGGAGGGCGAGGTGAAGGGAGCCTTTCCTGGAAAAACGGTCCAGCAGCTTGTATGGCCACCATGGCAGCTAAATCAAGAACCATCGCCATCGTGTTCCTGGTCTTTTGTGTTGTCTTTGCAGCTGCAGTTGACAGCGACGAGGTGCCTGCGTCGTTCCATTTCCTGCAGCAGCTGCAGCCTGAGAAAGTCGCCAAGCTTGGCTACGACTGCTTCACTATGTGCACATTCGGTTGCTTTGCGGCGGGGTTCCCTGGGGATTACTGTGATGTTGTTTGCGAGCGTGAATGTGCCGATGAAGCCCAGAAGCACTGAAGCCTGGTATGGCCCTGATCATCAGATGGTTTCTCTATGGTCTAACTCTGTGTGTGTATTCAGATGACACTGCAGGGCAGTATCTGTGTGACTGTTTCCCTTTTCCTCATGAATGTACTTGGGTCTTTGCTAGTTGTGATGTTATGCACGGTGCGCCGATAGAAATGTAGGAGAATAAGATGTGATCAAGGTCCGCAGCAGATTAAGATTTCCTTTTGATGTCAGTGTATTCATCGGCCACTTATTTCTCTATGATATTCCCTGTATGGTGAAGTGATGATGAGCTTGTTCTCTTTCACCATACCATTGTAGATCTCTGATGTTTGATTCAATGCTGCTCCGCTATGATCTCAAATTTGCATGTGTAAACTAATTACCAACACATTGTTCATCTTCTTGTATGGTCTGGAACGAGCTAGATGCCACAAAAATCATGGCCAGAAAAGTGGTTATGCCACAAAAATCATCAAAACTGCAGAACAGTGGTAAAAACCCATCAGGCTATTACTGGCAGATGTGTGATGGTTTGTATATTCATTGATGTAAACATATGATAAGCATTCTTTTCTTTTGTGAAATATTTGAATGGCCATGGTGAAGCAATTTCTTCTGCTTGTCAGCAGTAGAAATATGGTCATCCGGTCATTCATGTCTGCTGTCATTTGCAAAGCTGAACAGGTGAGAGGGATCGGCAGGATGCTCTTCCTTTTGCTTCAAGTTAATTATCGATGGCATTGTTAGATAGCTGCATTACCTGGCCCAGCGTTCCTGTTTTGACTGGACACTGACCTGAATAGTTCAGTTGCCTCTGAATCGGTTAGCAAGTCACATTTGGGCGAGGGCTGAGCTTATCATTTGTCGGCAGCTTGTGCCAGTTGTGACCATTCATTCATTAAACCGATTTCAGCTTTCAGATTAACAACTGTGCGTCGACTTCAGTAGGCATCTCGTAGCAGTAACATGCACACCAGTTTATTGTACAGCAACAATGCAAGTGGTGTCAAAATGTAAGATTTAAAGAATGCATCCTCTAGCACGCAAATCCATGCATCAATCGACATAAAAGGGCACAAGTGTGCTATAGATATTTCTGGTGGTTACGGGTGGTAACATGGCCATGTTACCTGCATTTTTATTTACAACAACCATGTTACCTGCATTGCCTATTGCTATGTAGTATGGGCGCGCTTGACATACATGATGATGATAATATATGGCTGGTGATCTCCCCAAAGTTTTATCACTGCAGCAAGAGTCGGATACAAGTGAAAGCGCGACTTGTACTGCCACCATGATCGCTGAATCATGCTGTCACTGTCCTGTACTCTTGTCTCAGGTTATACAAGAGCCGTTTGGTTAGCCTCCTTGCATAGATTGCCTGACCTGTACTGCTTGCACAGATTGCCTGACCTGTAGAGTTTCTGGTGTTGAATCTAATCTTAGCATAAACACATGAATAAACCTTAATCTAACATAAACATGTTCTACATGTATACAGGATCTTAATCTAACACATGACCACAGTTTAACTAATGCGGAAAACTGAGTAGATTAGAGCTAGACCAGGTGTAGCAGACGCCATGGATGCCTCCGGAGTTGATGCAGAGGTCGGTGGTGATGTTGGTAAAGATTGATCACCGGCTGAGGGTTGGGGAACCCTCTGCTGGTGATGATGTGGTCGTCGGGGATAGCGGTAGCCTTCCGGACACCATCGGCGCTGGCCTGGAACGGGAACGAACCTTCCTGTGCCCTCCAGCGCCTAAACGATCGGTTTGTGGTGAGGAATGGGATGAGAGAGCCACCAGTGGCGCCTCTCTATTTATATAGGTGCGCTGTGGGCCAAGGGGCCGAAAACCCTAGAAAACTTAGGGTTGCCGCCGATCGCGGCACAACTAATTCTGTTGGATATATCTGACGGGTGGACCTCTTACTTAACCCTTAATTAAAATGTGACTTAATTAATCTCGTCACTAATCACGGCATTTGCCGAGATCACATCCAACATTCTCCCACTTGATCGAACGGCTAATGCACTAATGCAACTAATGTTCACTTACTCTTAGCTCAAACTCGCACCACGCAAAACTAGACCAATGCGTCGTCGGCAGAATAAATACCACTTTGGGACTCCATTACCCATAGTTTACTATAATACCTCGTAAGAACACTTACTGCTTATTGGGAGTACGTGGCCCTATTACCCAGTCTCAGAGGCTCTCCACTAAACCCATGCTTAAAACATGTTGTTTAAATACATTGTGTGGCAAGCCCTTAGTTAGCGGATCCGCGAGCATTAACTTAGTACTTATATGCTCAACCTTAATAGTCTGATCCTGGGTTCTATCCTTCACAACATAATACTTCAGGTCTAAAGACTTTGACCCATCAGTAAGCTTGTTGTTTCCGGAAAATAGTACTGCAGACTGATTGTCACAGTACATGGTGATAGGTTTTGAAATGCTATCAACAATCTTCAGATCCGGGATAAAATTCTTAAGCCAAACAGCGTGGTCTGTTGCCTTACAGCAAGCAATAACTTCAGCTTACATAGTCGACTGTGTTGCAATAGTTTGCTTAATACTTTTCCACGAAATTGCACCTCCAGCAAGAGTGAAAATATAACCTGTTGTGGACCTCCTTTGATCCACACACCCTCCTAGATCGGCATCTGAATAACCCACAATTTCAAGAGAATCTGACCTCCGATATGTGAGCATTAAATCTTTGGTGCCTTGACAATAACGTAACACTTTCTTAGCACCTTTCCAGTGGACCAAACCTGGATTTTTCTGATATCTGCCAAGCATCCCGGCTACATATGCCAAGTCTGGACGCGTACAGACCTGTGCGTACATAATGCTTCCGACAACAGAAGCATATGGCTTATCTCTCATCTCATCTATTTCTAACTTATTCTTAGGACATTGGTAATCTCCAAACTTATCACCCTTAGCAAATGGTACAGGTGTGGCAGCACACTTATCCATGTTGTACCGTGAAAGCATTTTCTCAATATACGCTTTCTGCGATAATCCTAATACTCCATTGGTCCTATCTCGGTTTATCTCAATGCCAAGAACATAAGAGGCTTCACCGAGATCTTTCATGTCAAAATGAGATGACAAGAAATTCTTAGTCTCATGTAACATATTCTTATCATTACTTGCTAATAAAATATCATCAACATAGAGTACTAGGATAACGAATCGTCCACCTTTTGACTTAAAGTAGATACAATTATCCTTTCGATTTTCAATGAACCCGAATTTCTTAATAATGCCATCAAATTTCAGGTACCATTGTCGTGACGCTTGTTTAAGCCCATAAATGGATTTCTTTAACTTGCACGCCATGTGCTCCTTACCTTTCACAATAAAACCTTGCGGCTGTGACATGAAAATATTCTCATCTAAATCACCATTTAAGAATGCAGTCTTAACATCCATCTGATGTAACTCTAAATCAAAATGAGCTATAAGCGCCATGATTATTCTGAAGGAATCTTTTGTAGATACGGGAAAAAGTTTCATTATAATCAACCCCTTCTACTTGTGTATAACTTTTGGCTACGAGCCTAGCCTTAAATTTCTCAATTTTCCCTTTGGAATCACGCTTAGTCTTGTAGACCCATTTATAGCCTACTGGTTTGACTCCATCAGGAATTTCCACTAATTCATAAACTTTATTTATACTCATAGACTTAAGCTCATCTTGCATAGCCTTGATCCACTTATCTGAATTTTTATGTGCTATCGCTTCTTTAAAAGAAGTTGGATCATCTACTTTCCCAATATCATAAAGATCTTTACTTAAATAAGCCGTCTCATAATAAGCTGGGATAGCAGATCTCCTCTCCCGCTGTGATCTTCTTAGAGGTTCATTAGGAATCATAGCTGGTTGAGGCTGAGGCTCTTCATGTGCCTGAACCTGAATTTCATTCTCAATTATTGGCTCTTCCTGATGTGGCTCATTATTTTGAACATTTAAGTTCTCAACAGGAATTGCATTGCTAGTAGCAGGAGGCGGAGGTGCACTTGCATTTGGCACAAAAAATTGCATTACTGGAGTATTCTCTTGATTCATAGACACGGGTAATTCAGCCCTCATCTCCTCAAGATTAACCTCACGCCTCTGCGAGCTCCCACTGATTTCTGCAACCTCTAGGAACACAGCGTGCCTAGTCTCAACAAACTTAGTATGACGATCAGGGCAGTAAAAACAATATCCCTTAGAATTATCAGGGTATCCAATAAAGTGACAGCTCACAGTCTTAGGATCTAATTTCTTTAACTGAGGATTAAATAACTTGGCTTCAGCAGCACAACCCCACACACGGAGATAATTTAGTGTAGGCTTTCTCTCAGTCCACAGCTCATAAGGTGTCTTGGGAACTAACTTACTAGGAACCTTATTTAGGATGTGCGCTGCTGTCTTTAAAGTTTCCATCCACAAACTAACTGGCAAGTCAGAATAGCTAAGCATGCTACGCACCATATCCATGAGAGTACGACTGCGACGCTCTGCCACTCCGTTTTGCTCAGGTTCGCCCGGCATTGAATAATGGGCAATTATGCCATTCTCCTCAAGGAACTTAGCAAAAGGTCCTGGGATTTGGCCATATGGAGCGTGTCTCCCATAATATTCACCACCTCGATCTGATCTTACAACTTTAATCTTAATATTATGCTGATTTTCCACTTCAGCCTTATAAATTTTAAATTTGTCTAATGCCTCAGATCGATCGCGTATGGAGTAAATATGTCCATAGCGGGAGAAGTCATCCGTGAATGTAATGAATGAATCAAAACCATCCACTGATGTTACTGGGAAGGGTCCACAAATATCAGTGTGAATTAATTCTAATAGACCCATACTCCTAGTAGCTCCTTTCTTAATTGTCTTAGCAAATTTTCCCTTAATGCAATCGGTGCACTGTTCGGAGTCTGAAAAATCTAACGGTTAGAGTATCTCTTCTTTAATGAGACGTTCCATTCTCCCCTTCGAAATGTGGCCCAAACGCATGTGCCATAATTTCGACGAGGTCTCATTATTACGCTTTCGCTTATTTGTCTTATCGCACACATTCATTACAGAATCAGGAGATATCATATAAAGCTTATCAATAAGAGGAGCAGAAACAATCTGAACATAATTGAACTTGATGATGCATTTATTATTGCCAAACTCAGTAATGTATCCCGAAGTATCTAATGACGAAACCGAAATAAGGTTCCTCTTAAGACTAGGAACAAAGAGTACATCATCAAGTCAAGACTAAAGCCATTAGCTAATTCTAAGGAGAATCTCCCAATGCCCTTGACTTCGACTTCATGTCCATCGCGACTCTAAGACTTCGCTCCCCCTTCTTATAGTTCTCATCGTATCTTGAATACCCGTAATGAATTGGAAATGTGCACAAGGGCACCTGAGTCAATCCACCAAGTATCAGGGGAATAATTTGCTAAAAATGATTCATCAACAAATGAGACAAAATCCTTACCATTCTTGCCGCACCACTCCTTGAAGCCTGGACAGTACTTCTGGAAGTGCTTAGGCGAGCCACAGAAATTGCAAGTTCTAGGACCACCATTATGAGCATGGTTCTTATTACCATTACCATTGGCATTGCCATTACCATTACCATTATTCTTACCATTGTTCTTGCCAAAATGCCTATTGGCATTACCATTATTGTTATTCTCATTGTTCTTATTTGGCTTGAACTTCTTCTTAGGCTGCCTGTTGCCACTAGACTCAGCATGATGCTTACCCTTGCCAAAACCAACAGGGTTAGTTGTGTCCTTCTCAGACTTTTGCCTTTCTTCCTCTTCAACACAATAGCTGATGAGTTCAGAAATGCTCCACTTCTCCTTCTGAGTGTTGTAGCTTACTTTAAACGGAGTGAAGTGGGCAGGCAGTGAAGTCATAATGAAATGCACAAGAAAGCCCTCAGAAATGGACATATCAAGTACCTTAAGCTTAGCAGCCATGTCACACATGCTCAAAATGTGCTCCCTAATTCCACCTTTCCCATCATAGAGAGGTACACATCTTCATGATGAGGGTGCTGGCATAAGTCTTAGATGAGCTCTTAAAGTTTTCCTCGACAGAGGCAAAGAACTCCTTAGCGCGCAGCGCCTCACCACTTTCCTTCGATCGTGGATTGCACCCCTTATAGCATTAGAGATTGTGGCCTTTAAGACCATCAATGCTATATTGTTGCTCTGCTCCCACTTCTCAAGATTAGAGTTGTAGGTCCTTAGCTCATCCTCAGATGCATTAGCAGCAGGAGCAACAGGCTTATCATGCTTAAGTGCGCTGTCCTGGAAAGAGAGGCCAAGCGCAACCTTCACCCTGTCCTCCCAGACAAGGAAGTTTGTACCATTGAGGGGTTCGATGGTGCTAATGAGGCCCGCAACATTGCCCACTGAAAAAATCATATCACAATGTCTCGCTTAATACCGTACATAAAAGATGTAACTGAAAAGCATGAATTTAAATCAACGTTGGTCAGAAATAAAAACATGCTTAAGAAATTCAATTTGCATCACCGTTGGGCAGAAAACAAAATGAAAATCATCTTAAATAACTCATAATTAAATCAACGTTGGTCGAATTAATTATGAGCCAAAAATCTCCAATCAAACTTCTCGTTGGTTCCATTTAATTAGAGACCATCTTAAAAGTACAGGGTGGATCTTAAAAATATTCTCAGTGAGCAGTTCATTTGAACAGAAAATAAACATAAAACTGATAGAAAATAATATTAATAAACTTAAAACTTAATGAAATACTTAAATAAATGCGCTGATGTAAAATAATAAAGCAAAACTTAAATTCTCATAAATGAAAAACGCAATTCAGTCCCTTTAGTCAAATGAGCCCAACAACAGCCCGCTAGGGAGCTCGCTGCTCGCGGCCTGCTGGCGGCCCACGAGGCCTGCTCGGCCTCTCCCCTGGGAGGCCCAGCAGCGGCCCATACGGCCCTAACAGGCAACCCTAATGGCGATTCGATCTGGACCACTGATCTGAAAAACGGATGGCTGTAGTTCATTCAGTCCAAATTTACTTCAGTATATAAGAGGATGGCAAACCCTAGCCAGCCCTCACTCAGTTTCTTTCCCCTCCCCTTCATCCAGCCGCCCGAGAGAGCAGCAGAGAGAGAGAACCGAGAGGAGCTCGGCGCAGCGCAGCTGCACCGGCCGGCTGGCCAGGCGGCGCTCGCGCGCAGCAGTGTCCGGCGCGCGGCTCCATCTGGCCGGCTCCGCCGGGTGCACTCAAGCCCGCGGCGGAGGCCTTACTGATGGCGCGCGGTGGCGCCCTGAATCCGCTTGGCGGCGGCGGCGGTCCGCCCTTGCGCCGGCGAGGGGGCGACCCGGCCGTCTGCCGAGTACGAGCCTCCCTCCACCACTGCGGCGTCAGGCCCTGAAGCGCACGGCGGCGGAGGCGGCGCCCGGAGCTCGTGTGGCCCGCCCTGAGAGCCACGCGCAGCGGCGAGCTGATGCCGCGCGCTCACGGTGGCGGTCCAAACAGGGGCGGTCCTCGGGCCCGTGTCCTTGCAGCGCGGCGGGTGGTGGCCGCGGCGACCCGGCCCAAGTGCCGAGTACGAGCCGCGGCGTCCAGTCATGCCGGCACGAGGTACGCGGGTGGCGACCTGGCCAAATCCAGGTACTAGCCATGCAGATCCAGAAGCGGTGACCCGATCTTGACATCGAGTACGAGCCGCTGAGGTATGCACCCTATCTGAAACTTAATCTTAGGGTTAGGGTTTAGGGAATTTTGGGACTTTGCTCGTGTTTTGCCCAATCATCTCCTTCTTACTGCTTACTGGATGATCATGAACATGAAAAGATTACTAATTTCAGAGATTTATGGGAAAACCGATGCTAATTGCAATTAATTACCACTAACAGTAAACCCTAACCCTAATCATTTACTGCTAATCATGAACTAATCTGAGATTAAACACTAACTAACATCTAATCTAACTGAAATGAATCTAATTCGGCACTTAGCATATAACAGACATGCATCACAGATTAAAACAACCATAACAGTGACTAATTGAGGTCTAATCTGACTTAGCCGAATTAGTCTAATCTTAACAGAGGCATAAACATGATCTAGCACTTAAACAGGGTCATTGTAGATCTAACCAGAGCTCGTGATACCAATTGTTGAATCTAATCTTAGCATAAACACATGAATAAACCTTAATCTAAAATAAACATGTTCTACATGTATACAGGATCTTAATCTAACACATGACCACGGTTTAACTAATGCGGAAAACTGAGTAGATTAGAGCTAGACCAGGTGTAGCAGACGCCATGGATGCCTCCGGAGTTGATGCAGAGGTCGGTGGTGATGTTGGTGAAGATTGATCACCGGCTGAGGGTTGGGGAACCCTCTGCTGGTGATGATGTGGTCGTCGGGGATAGCGGTAGCCTTCCGGACGCCACCGGCACTGGCCTGGAACGGGAACGAACCTTCCTGTGCCCTCCAGCGCCTAAACTACCGGTTTGTGGTGAGGAATGGGATGAGAGAGCCGTCAGGGGCGCCTCTCTATTTATATAGATGCGCTGTGGGCCAGGGCGCCGAAAACCCTAGAAAACTTAGGGTTGCCGCCGATCGCGGCATAACTAATTCTGTTGGATATATCTGACGGGTGGACCTCTTACTTAACCCTTAATTAAAACGTGACTTAATTAATCTCGTCACTAATCACGGCATTTGCCGAGATCACATCCAACATCTGGATGCAGCTGGTAGCCCTGGTTTCTTGCCTAGTCCAGGCAGTCCAGATATACAAAAACGGTTGAGGCTCGCAGGCAACGTTGTCTAGTGAAATTCCTTTACAACTGATATATCGATCGAAATTTGTCAGATATCTACTTCAAACCAAACAACATAACTCTATGAGTTAATAAGCAACATCCAGGCAGTCCTTTTTCCCAGCTAGCAACTCTAGGATTCTATCCCTGTGTGTGGTTTGATTGCCTTTGCAGCTAACTGTGACGAGATTCCACTTGTAGCGTCCTGCACTGCTGCTAAGTGCTACCATTGTTTCGCTCGGTTTTCTGGTTGTGCCTGGAGGTTACTGTTGGAAGCATTGCGAGGAACAATGCCCTTTGGTGCTGAAGTTGTCTTGCCTCAGGCGCTGGCCATCAGATGTATTCTCTCTGTTCATCTTTCTATTTTGAAGGACCTGACGGCAGACTGAAAAAGAGGTGAATAAGATCATAAAATCTTAAAATATTTCCAGGAAGTACCTTGTGGAAATAAGGGATTTGATATTTTTTATTGATTAATTGGAAATGTAGAAGCTGCTATCCTAAATTGTACATATAGCCACCTGTCGGCAGCTGAAGGGGCGACAGGTCCACGGGGCGCCAACGTGGCAGCCGACGGCCCGCCGCGCCAGGCTGTTGGCGCCGATAGGCATCTTGTGCAGGCAAATAGAAAGCGATCATGGTCTGCACTGGTATGAAATACCCTAAACTCCACTTATAGTATCTAGATAGACAATTTAAAATCTGTACCGTTTGTTGTACAAGTTCGTTCATATAGCAGCAATCAGAGCTAAGTGAATCAGTAGGCCTAAATATTCACTCCTTATAAGTTCTCGTTTAAAATTTGCAAAGCTCCTCTTGGTGTTGCTCACAGTCAGCTCTGAATTTTAGTCAGTAATCCAAAAGGAACCTTTGAAACAGAGTTGAAAGTTCAATTTGTTCACTTGAAGGCTAGAAGTTGAATTGTGGTAAACCCCTGAATTGAAAACTTGCTTGAGCCGAACTGCTCAAACAAAAATGTCTTGGGGATCAGAAGATTTAAGAGATCGAACACTGTACGCCCCTTGCCGCCAGTTTGAAGATCCACAGCATCGCAAGCTCATACCGATCATCTGCATCACAGCATGGCGCCGACGCGCGGCACCGTTTTGATCTGACGAATACCCCGGTCGTCCACATGAGCTGCATGTAAGGCTAATGTATCGTTCGCCGCGTCGCCCTCGGGGCCCGGGCCGCCGGACCTGTGTGCGGCAGTGCCGTGCGTTCTGCTACGACGAATATATGATCCTGTTGCGTGCTGCGTGCTATCAATGTCTCACCTGGAGGAGGTCTTTGGCGGTAGTATGTTTATGCACTGCTTAATCTTGTTTTGAAATGACGCACTCGATCGTTATGTGTCTGCTGAAAACTGTGGGTGGTTTCATTTCACGTCTGATGGGTGATGGTTGATGTGCCTGAGATGAGATGTCTCCGAGTGGCCTCGAACCAGTTTCCTGAATCCTGATAACGAGGCTGGACTGCAGAGCTAATGAGCAGTAAAGCTTGATGTGCCGGCGCATCAACTGTTGTGCAGTTCGCCATTGGTTTGCGTTACAGTCACAGGTGATCGACTGAAGCAACGCACAGCCATCGAAATAACGGATGCATCCATCGGTGCACCGTGCGCGCCGCATATTCTGTAAGCTGCAAATGTGTGCATCGTGAACTCCATTTTCTTCTCAAGAAAATTGTCGGGTACCTAGATTAGGGGGTCCTAAATCAGGTACGTTAGAGGAAAATGACCCAACCCATCTTACCTTTAAATCTCCCGAGAATTAACCAGAGAAACCCCAATCCTCCCCACACCGGCCGGCCCACTACCAGGCCCGCAAGGCCTCAGAGACCTGCTGGCTCAAGCAACGGCCGCTCACCCGCTCGAGAAATACGGAAACCGCCGAGCGTACGACCGCCGAGACGATGGCGTAACCGCTCGAGCGAGCGACCGCTCGAGCGGGACGGAGAACGCTCGAGCGAGCAGCCGCCGAGTCCGCCCACAAACATTACCTATCCAAGGCACGCACATGGCTACGGTATATGTAATAGTGGGAAGTACGCTTGCTCCGCCTAACCCCATGGCTACGGTGCGCGGCATGGTGAGAAGAACGCCGGTCACTTCTCCTATTCCGCCGCCCATACCCGGATACGGGCATGCCAGTGCAACACTATTACACCACGTCGAGTACCGTGGCGCGAGCGGCATTCCCTCCCGACGCCGTCGTCAACACTCGTGCCACCAACTACGTCGTCCCGTCCGTCGCTCGGATCACCGCCCCCTCGAGGCGGCTTCCAACCACTCGAGGAATGGTGACGGATGCAACCCGAACAAGGGACGCACGGTGTTCCGTCTTTCCCACCTCGACGACCATACCGCGGGGTTCCCGGCGCACGTGCTCGACTACTACAGCGCCATACCTCGACTACGTCGCCCACGATCGAGAAGAACCGGCGGGCCATCGTCGGCCATGCCGCTACGTGCTCGAACCGACCGGAGAGAGCGTCTGCTTCGGCGACTCGACACGGTGCATGTAGCTCGACGTCACGCCACGACGCCCCTATCTACTTCGTATTCCCGAGCCTCCCCTTGGTCTATAAAAGAGGATGCCAGGGCCTAGTCTAAAAGGAGGGTTTTTTCGTACGCCTTCATTCACAACACATTTCCACGCACGCTAAGTCTCGGGACTCGCTTGTATTCACCCGTACAAGCACCCGGTGCAAGATAATACAAAACTCTCCCCTCTGCGCGGACGTAGGGCACTCTTTGCACGAACCAGGATAAACGATTGTGTCAATCTTGCATCACCATCCGGATTAGGGAGCACGCATAGAAATTTACTCGTTGGTGTAATACCCCCCGGGTACGAAACACCGGCGGTTGGCGCGCTGTAGGGGCCGTCGCGTGCTTTTCGTTCGATTCCCGCCATTTTCCGGATGGCATCGCCCACTCCTTCGTTCCCATTCGCCACGGTGATCCGGTTTGGGAGTCTAGAGTTCATGTCGCTCGGCCCGGCCGCGACATGGCTCTACTCTCAATTGGAGAACCGGAGGGGAACGCTCGTCACCCCCACGCGGCGGGGTGGGGTCACGCGCCGACCGCGCCACCACGGTTCGCCACCACGTCGCCGACGCCACCCGCATCGCATCGCCGTCGCGCCGGCACGGGGCCTCGAGCACCCGGCTCGTGTGCCTTCCCGGTCGGACGCCACGATGCACCCGGCGGGGTGCCAAGTGTGCGGCGGGAGGTGGCACATAGGCAGGGAGTCCATGACGAGGACCCCGGCTTCACGTTTGCCATGCGCTCGCCGAGAGAGCCCGGCACGGCGCCTCGAGCGCGCGCGCGGCCGACGTCGCCCAACCTGTTGCCGCACGGACTCTACCGAGCTCGCCGCAGGCGCCCGTTTGGGCTCACCAACGCCGCCACCACGTATGCCAACGAGATCCGGTCAGTCATGGGACCGCGGGAGGAGAGCCCCGGCCCCCTCCTGCGGGCCACCATGGACTTGGAGATCGTATGGCCGGTATCGGTGGACCGCGGGTTTGACAGGGCGCCTGGCTCACAACGCCACACCGCGGTCGGGGATATGCGCCGCAGGATCGAGGAGGAGAGCACGGGGAGGCCCTGGACGCCGTCCGCCGCTAACCCGGACTCCGATGACTCGGACTCGGGGTGCTATGACCCGGCTCGCGAGTGTTTTCATCTCAACGACAACGTTCCGTCGGATGAGGAGACCGGAGATGGCGCCGCCGTGGCCGTCCCTACGCCTAACCGGGCGACGTGGCCCCGCGGTCGGGACGTCGGCGGCCCGCAGCCCCGCAGTGATTGAGCCACGCGGACCGCCACCACAAGCCCAAGATAACCGGCGGCCCGAAGACGATGCTCAAGCGGCACAATGGGCTCGGCTCGGGAAATCGAGGCCAAGATGAACGAGGAACGCGCAAATCCCGGAACCGCTCAAGCGCGCGCTGGAGCGGGCCATCCGCCCTCCTCGAGCTCTTGGCGCTCGAGGAAAGGCGCGAGACGTCTTCAACCGCATCGTCAACGACGGGCGACCGAAGCGCCACCCGAGCGCCCATTTCCCTCGAGCAAGCCCGGGAATGTACTTGCGGCGGCTATCTTCTTGCGGGACATGCCGGCGCCCTCGAATCCGCATGCATTGCGGATACGAGATGAGATCCAAGGGCTCCTCCAAGTCGCGGCCGTCCGAGCGGCCGAAAGCTCGGCCTCGAGACGGCGTGAGGTAGCCCCGAACAACCACGGCACGAGCGGGAGGGTTCCGTCCACCGGGAGGCACCCCCTCGAGGTGGTAGAGCACCCGCTCGAGAACGCATCCTCGACAACCGCGCGCTTCAAGATGCGCGTCATGACATCAACGACAACCGACGACGCAAGGCGGCGGGTGCCGAGGACCGTGGCTACAAGGCCCATCGAGGGGGCCGCTACGACGCCGACGAAGATCGGCGGACTCTCGAGCCGCCGGGCCCTCGAGTCTTCAGTCGAGCTATCCGCAACACGCCGTTGCCAAACCCGTTTCGACCCCCCACGAGCGTGGTCAAGTACAACGGGGAGACCAAGCCAGAGCTCTGGCTGGCCGACTTCCGGCTGGCCTGCCAGCTGGGAGGGGCTCGAGAGGATAAGGCAATCATACGCCAGCTCCCACTGTTTCTCTCTGACACCGCTCGACGGTGGCTCGAGGAACTTCCCCCCCATCAGATCCACGATTGGGCCGACTTGGTCCAGATTTTCGAAGGGAACTTTAAGGGCACGTACATCCGACCTGGCAACTCGTGGGATCTCCGTAATTGCAAGCAAAACACCACGGAATCTCTCCGGGATTTTGCTCGACGTTTCTCCAAACTGCGCACCGAGCTGCCGCACATCCCAGACCACGACGTCATCCTGGCGTTTGTCTCAGGCACCACGTGCAAAGAGCTCGTGCGAGAGCTCGGGCGCAACCGCCCAAAGACGGTGAACGAGCTCATGGACGTCGTCGCCGACTACGCTGCTGGCGACGAGGCCGTGGGAGCCTTCTTTGGCGGAGCTGGGAACAAGCCCGCGCCGCCCCCAGGGGGCGGTGAGAGATCGAGCAAAACCCAGAAGAAGAACGGGAAGAAGAAGAAGGGCGACCAAGGCAAAGCAAGCGCGGTTGTGGAAGACGAGGTGGCCGCGGCCGAGCGCAAGAAGCCTAGACCCCCACCGGACGGGCGTTTTCGACAAGATCTTTGAAGCGGCCCGTGCCCCTACCACAAGGAGCCGGTCAAGCATAACCTCGAAGACCGCCGTATGCTTCGAGGTTACTTCAAGAAGCTTGGCATTGACAAGGACGATGGCAAGAAGGATAAGGGTGGCGAGGATCGAGCCAACGACGACGACGACGGTGGGTATCCGCCCATCACCGAGTGCTACATGATCTACGGCGGCCCGACCACCCAGATGACACGCCGAGAGCGGAAGGCCGAGCGGGGAGGTTTTCGCCATAAAACCCGCCACGCCTCAATTCCTCAACCGGTCGGATGCTCCCATCACGTTCGACCGTGATGATCATCCGAGACCATGTCACCAATCCCGGCTCGTACCTCGTCGTCGCGCGGTCATCCTCAACGCCCGCTTCACCAAGGTACTCATGGATGGAGGTAGCAGCCTCAACATCATCTACATGGAGACCCTCACGTTGCTCGGCCTCACTAGAGCTGATCTCCCGGCCCGAGCCGGGGCTTCCACGGGGTGGTCCCTGGCAAGAAAGCGCTCACGATCGGCCGCATCGACCTCCCCGTCGTCTTTGGGACACGCTCGAACTTTCGTCGAGAGGTCTTAAATTTCGACGTACCCAGTTTCGAGGGGACGTACTACGCTATCCTGGGCAGGCCGTGCTACACAAAGTTCATGGCGATCCCCAGCTATGCCTACCTCAAGCTCAAGATGCCGGGACCAAAAGGAGTCATCACTGTCAGTTCCACGTACGAGCACGCCTACCACCTGCGATGTGGAGTGCGTCGAGAACGGGGAATCACCGATGAACGTGCTTTGGGAACATCGAAGACCTAGCCATGATGCTCGATCACATGGCGGTCGGAGCCTCTCCACCAACACCCAAGCGACAGCCGGCAACTTCGACCCCGCCGACGACACCAAGAAGATTCCGCTCGATCCAAGCTCCTCGGGGAAAAGACGCCGGTCATCGCCGCCTCCTTGACAAAAATAGGAAGCGGTGCTCGTCGACTTTCTCCGCGCAAACGCCGACATGTTTGCGTGGAGTCCCTCGGACATGCCCGGCATACCGAGGATGTCGCCGAGCACGCCTTGGAGATCCGTCCGGTTCAAGACTGTCAAGCAACGCTGCGCCGCTTCGACGAGGAGAAGCGTAGGATCATCCGCGAAGAGGTCGAGAAGCTCGAGAAGGCCGGATTCATCAAGGAGGTACATCATCCCGAGTGGTTAGCTAATCCCGTATTAGTAGAGAAAAAGAATGGGAAAATGAGGATGTGTGTAGATTACACTAGTTTAAATAAAGCATGTCCCAAAGTCCCATTTCCTTTACCTCGAATAGATCAAATCGTTGATTCCACCGCGGGTTGTGAAGTACTTTCTTTCCTCGACGCCTACTCGGCTACCACCAAATCAAAATGAAGGAGTCCGACCAGCTCGCGACTTCATTCATCACCCCCATGGGCATGTATTGTTATGTCACAATGCCTTTCGGCCTTCGAAACGCGGGGCAACATACCAACGCCGCATGCTCCATGTCTTCGAGAAACACATAGGAGAGACCGTCGAGGCCTACGTCGATGACATCGTTGTCAAGACTCGAAAAGTAGAAAACCTTGTCGAGGACCTCAAATTGACGTTTGACCGCTCCGGGCTAAGAACATCAAGTTGAATCCCGAGAAGTGTGTCTTTGGCGTGCCTCGAGGCATGTTGTTAGGGTATATCGTCTCCCGCCGCGGCATCGAGGCCAATCCCGAGAAGGTCGCGGCCATCATGAGAATGGGGCCGATTCGAGACCTAAAAGGGGTACAAAAGATCACGGGATGCTTAGCCGCACTCGCCGATTCATTGCGCGCACGGGAGAAAAAGCCTTGCCTCTCGTATCGGCTCCTCGTAAAATCCGAGCACTTCACGTGGACGCCCGAGGCGAGGAGGCCCTCTCGAAACCGAAGAGCATGCTCACATCTCCTCCCGTGCTCGTGCCGCCTCGACCGGCTCGAGACAGCCTACCCGCCGAATCCCTCCTCCTCTATGTTGCCGCAACCACTCGGGTGGTCAAGCACAAACATAGTGGTCGAGAGGCGGGAAGAGGGGCACGCGCTCCCCGTCCGGCGGCCGGTGTATTTCATCGGTGAGGTGCTCTCGGACGCCAAGGTTCGATACCCTCATATCCAAAAGCCGCTCTACGCAATCGTACTCACCCGTCGAAAACTCCGGACTACTTTCTTAGCCACCCGGTGACGGTGGTAACATCATTCCCACTTGGGGAAATTATCCGAAACCGGGAAGTCGTGGGTCGAATCGCCAAGTGGTCGGTCGAGCTCATGGGCGAGACCATCACGTACGCCCCACGAAAGGCTATCAAATCTCAGTGTTTGCCGGGCCGACTTTGTCGCCGAGTGGACCGACGTCCAACTCCCCCTGATCCCGCATCCAGCCGAGCCGTGGACCATGTACTTCGACGGGTCACTTATGAAGACGGGGAGCGGGCGCGGGCTTGCTCTTCATCTCACCTCTCGGAGTACACATGCGTTACGTAGTACGCATCCACTTTGCCGCCTCGAACAACATGGCGAGTATGAGGCGCTCGTTAATGGGTTGCGCATTGCCATCGAGCTTGGGGTCCGACGCCTCGATGCTCGGGCGGTCGCGGCTTGTCATCGACCAAGTAATGAAAGCCTCGAGCTGCCATGACGAAAAATGGACGCATACCGCGGTGAGGTGCGCAAGTTGGAAGCCGGTTCCATGGTCTCGAGCTCAACCACATCCCAAGGCGCTTCAATGAGGCCGCACGAGCCGGCCAAAATCGCTTCATCTCGAGCGCCGCTACCACCGACGTCTTCTCGAAAGACCTCCATGAGCCATCCGTAAAGTGGGACTCGGGGCTGGGCGGACCAGCTGTTAAGCCCCCTTCGACGGGGCCACGGTCATGGAGATCGACCGGGCTACGAGCCCGCCAACCGACCGGCGTGCACCATTCCTCGAGTATCTCATTCGAGGAGAGCCGGAGGATCGAACGAGGCGAGACGACTAGCTCGTCGAGCCAAAACTTACGTCCTTTACGGAGACGACAGAGAGCTCTATCGCCGGAGCCCAACCGGCGTACTCCAACGGTGCATCTCGATCGAGGAAGGCGGGGAAGCTACTCGAGACATGCACTCGGGAGCTTGTGGTCACCACGCCGCGCCAAGAACCCTTGTCGGGAACGCATTCCGGCGAGGCTTTTACCGGCCCACCGCAACCGTTGACGCCATCAAGCTTGTTCGAGCGTGTGAAGGATGCCAATTCTACGCCAAGCAAACGCATCTTCCGGACACGCGCTCCGGATGATCCCCCTCACATGGCCATTTGCGGTCCGGGGGCTCGATCCGGTCGGACCCCTCAAAAGACGACGGGAGGCCACACCCACTTGCTCGTGGCCATCGATAAGTTTACCAAGTGGATCGAGGCCAAGCCCATCACTAACATCCGCTCGGAGCGAGCGGTCGAGTTCTTCACCGACATCGTCCATCGCTTTGGAGTCCCCAACGTCATCATTACGACAATGGCACCCGGTTCACGGCAAAAAGTTCTTGGACTTCGCGATCGGAACCACATCCGTGTGAACCGGGTCGGCGCCGCCTACCCTCGAACTAACGGCCAAGTTGAGCGCGCAAATGGCATGATCTTGCAAGGTCTAAAGCCAAGGATTTTCCAACGCTTGAACAAACACGGCAACAAGTGGGTGACCGAACTCCCATCTCGTCCCGTGGAGTTTGCGGACGACGAGAGTCGAGCCACCGGGTTCACCCCGTTCTTCTTGGTCTATGGGTCCGAGGCCGTCCTCCCCACCGACCTCGAATACGGGTCCCCTCGACTCAGGGCCTACAACGAGCAGTCAAATCTGGAAAGACTGGCAAACGCCATCGACCAAGCTGAAGAAGCTCGAGACACGGCGCTCCTACACTCTGCGCGCTACCAACAGAAGCTACGGCAGTATCACGAGAAGAATGTGCGCAAGAGGGACTTCAAAGTTGGCGATCTCGTGCTCCGCCGACGCCAAGATAACAAGGGGCGCCACAAGCTGACTCCTCCCTGGGAAGGTCCGTTCATCGTGGTCAAGGTGTTGAAACCAGGGACGTACAAGTTAGCCGACGGAAGAGGCTCGACCCTCACCAACGCGTGGAACATCGAACAGCTACGTCGCTTTTTCTCCTAGGCCTCGATGCCTTGTACATATTTTCGCTTAAATTTTACCGCTCGTATGAGTAAATAAGTCAATTTCTTACTTTTTGTTCATACGCAAGATGGGCTCGACTTTGTTTCCACAAAGTCAAGCCCCCTCGGGCTAGACCGGGGGAACCCCCGAAGTCCTCAAAAAAAACGCACCTAGTTTTTTCAAAAACGGTGCTCGACGTAATCTTTCCCCTCCTCGCCTCGAAACTTTTCGAAAGCTAAGTATTTGCGTTACCTCGGGCTCGTCGAGCCGGGCGATCGAGCACAAGGCTTCCCACGCTTCCGAGCTACGGCACCTTAACTCATCCCCTCTCGAAATGGTCCGAGCACGGCGCCAACGCTTAGCTAAAACAAAGTAAAGGCGAAAAGTGGAAAATGACGTCAAGCGCAAGGAGAAAACTAGAGCATAACGATTAACGATTATAAACATCTGAGTATTACGGTTCAAGGCCACTTGGGCCACTCCCATAACCAAAAATACTTGTTTTCTTACAAGGGCCTTGTTGCCCAGATTACGGCTCGCAGCCGGTTGGAATCTACTCTACGCCCGGGCGGGAGGACTTCATGCGCGAGATCGCCTCCAAGACGGGCGCCCGGTTCTTCGGCCTCGGCCTTGAGCCGCTCGATCCGGGGTTGACCCCTCCTTCTTGCTCGCCCTCGACGTAGGCAAAGCCGCTCGCCACGGCCTCCATCCCGGTCCGGCCTCCTCCTCGAGACGCCGAACCCCGAGTAGAAGATAGCCATCGTCCGGCGCGCGGCCGAAGACGAGGGCATCTCGGACACGGCCCCGCAGAAGCGCCGAACTCGACGACTCGGTTGGCGTACCCACGGCCGGCGTCGGCCCCTCGACGTCCACCACGGGCGCGAAGCCCCGTTGGCGCCGAGGGTGTCGATGGCGCCGGTGATGCGGGCCTTGGACGAAACCTCGCCATCAAGCAACACTGGGTCAGCCTTGCGTCCTCACGCGCGCCCGCCAGTCCGCCTCCAAACTCCGAAAAAGATGACAAGAATCAAGTACTTAATCGGGTACTCGAGCAACCCGTATAAGTCACGCACGAAAAAGGACTAAAAGACTCGAGCACTCACCGGTGCGGCGGGTCGAGAGCCTTTGCTCACGATCGAGCGCCCGCGTAAGTTCACCCTCTTTTCTCGGAGGACGCGCTCGACGTCGTGTTTCTCCACGCGCAGCTCCTCATAAGCCCCGCCGGCGCCCGGATTGCGAGGTCTTTCGTCGTCATCTCTAGACGGAGATTGACCGCTTCCGTTTGGAGACCGCTCGCCCGCTCTTTCTCCGCTTCGAGCGCGCTAGCAAGGGCCTCTTTTCGGCAGCCACCCGGGTGACCGTTGCTGCGGCTCCTTCACGTAAGCCTCGACGCCGGCCTTCTCCTTCCGGGCTGCTCCATGTCCCGCCGCTTGGCCTTGTAGCCCGGCGGCGCGGCAGCCGCGTCCCGCGAGCCGCTCGAACGCTGCATGCAGCTGCGCATAATTCCGACGAGCGGTCTCGGCCTCCTGCGCGGCCTGAGCGAGCTTCTCACCTGCCTCCTGCTGCGCTGCCCCGGCCTCCTGCGCCACTCGAGCGAGTTCGTCGTGGGCTTTCTTGGCATCCTCCTTGGCGGCGTCCAGGGCGGCGTTGGCCTCTCGAAGAAGCCGTGCAGACCGGTGCAGCTCTGCCTCAGCATCCCGCCCCAAGCGCACATACCGCCGGATCTCGTCCTCACTCTCGCAGAGAGCGCGGATGTGAACCGACTTGGCGTATGAACAGCTTTGCGCCGTCTAAGCCACGAGAGAGGAAAAGTCAAATACAAGTAGCGATAAGTCAAACACAAATAAAAGGGGGTCGTGCTCGAAGGTACTTACGAAGAAAGCCGGGCGGGTCCTCGGAGACGAGCGACGAGCGGCCTTCGGGCGTGTTCAAGCCACCGACGGCGCTCCTCGGCCTCCATATGCGCCTCGAGCTCCCTCTGATCGTTCATCACGATCGCAGGGGCCTCGTGGTCGAGAGGGTCGGGAAGCACCAGCGGCGGCCTTTCCCACAAAGGGAATTCCTCCCGCATCTCCTTGTCGACGGAGGAGTGGAGTCTCCTCACCGCCTCCAAATCGACGCCCGCCGTCACCACCCGCTCGCCGGGCGGTCGGGGCGTTGCGGCGGCTGCCCCGGGAAGAGGACGCCCCGGGCGAGCGCCGCGCCTCGAGCCTCCTCCGTTCTTCAATAGAGGCATCGGAGGGCTCAACGGGTCCGAGACCAACCGACCGCATATGGCCGTCGACGATGGCCGCCGCCGTCTGCCTCCTCTAGGCCTCCTCCCGGTGGTCGGCCTCGGACATAACGGTGAACTCCACCTCGCCGTCGTCGAGTCGGGCACAAGGTGAGGCACCACGACCTCCCCAACCGCGGGCCGTGCGGCGGCGCCCGATGTGGCGCCGGGCGGTGCTCCTCGTGTCGCTCCTCCCTTTGATCGCCGCCTGGTGCTCATCGCCGCCTACGGCGGCGGGCGGCTCCGCCGTCGCCCCACCTCCAGTGCCGCTCCTCTTGCTCGGCCCCGCTCGCTCCACTTGCGGGCCGGATCTCCTCGATGCCGGCGGCGGCGGGCCGCACCACCGGTCCCACTCCGCCGCACCACCGGGGCACGGGGCACGAGTCATACAAAAACCTCCTCAACACGGGAGGAGCGGGAAAAACTCGGGGCTCGAACAAGAGAACGAAATCTTCGCCTCGAGATACCACAACTCCAATTAATAATACTCTTGCCCAAAATCGTTCATCTCAAAGCCCCCGGAGGAATGCCTCATTCCTCCGGGGCCTCGAAAACTACCCCGCGGGGACGCCGCGCCCCCACGGAGAAAGGACGAAATGACTCCTCGAAATACCGACAATAATCCCAACTCTAGGTACTTTAACTCCACTTCATGATCCCTTGTTTGAAGTTTCACAATCAAACAAGGGCTCGGGGGCTACCGTCGGGTACCTAGATTAGGGGTCCTAAATCAGTACGTTAGAGGAAAATGACCCAACCCATCTTACCTTTAAATCTCCCGAGAATTAACCGAGAGAAACCCCAATCCTCCCCACACCGGGCCGGCCCACTACCGGGCCCGCAAGGCCTCGAGACCCGCCGGCTCAAGCAACGGCCGCTCACCCGCTCGAGAAATACGGAAACCGCTCGAGCGTACGGCCGCTCGAGACGATGGCGTAAACCGCTCGAGCGAGCGACCGCTCGAGCGGGACGGAGAACGCTCGAGCGAGCGGCCGCCGAGTCCGCCCACAAACATTACCTATCCAAGGCACGCACATGGCTACGATATGTAATAGTGGGAAGTACGCTTGCTCCGCCTAACCCCATGGCTACGGTGCGCGGCATGGTGAGAAGAACGCCGGTCACTTCTCCTATTCCGCCGCCCATACCCGGGATACGGGCATGCCGAGCAACACTATTACACCACGTCGAGTCCGTGGCGCGGCGGCATTCCCTCCCCGACGCCGTCGTCAACACTCTGTGCCACCAACTACGTCGTCCCGTCCCGTCGCTCGGATCACCCCCCTCGAGGCGGCTTCCAACCACTCGAGGAATGGTGACGGACGCAATCCGAACAAGGGACGCACGGTGTTCTGTCTTTCCCACCTCGACGACCATACCGCGGGGTTCCGGCGCACGTGCTCGACTACTACGCGCCATACCTCGACTACGTCGGCCCACGATCGAGAAGGACCGGCGAGCCATCGTCGGCCATGCCGCTACGTGCTCGAACCGGACCGGAGAGAGCGTCTACGGTTTCGGCGACTCGACACGGTGCATGTAGCTCGACGTCACGCCACGACAGCCCTATCTACCGTATTCCCCGAGCCTCCCTTGGTCTATAAAAGAGGATGCCAGGGCCTAGTCTAAAAGGAGGGTTTTTTCGGACGCCTTCATTCACAACACATTTCCACGCACGCTAAGTCTCGGGACTCGCAGTATTCACCACTCGTACAAGACCCCGGTGCAAGATAATACAAAACTCTCCCCCTCTCGCCTGACGTAGGGCACTCTTTGCTCGAACCGGGATAAACGATTGTGTCCATCTTGCATCACCATCCGGATTAGTGAGCACGCGTAGAAATTTACTCGTTGGTGTAATACCCCCCGGGGTACGAAACACCGACAAAAATGCTCGCCGTTTATTCTGTAAGCGGCAAACGTGTGCATCGTGAACTCCATTTTCTTCTTAAAAAAATGCGTGTTCTCGAAAAAGAAAGATCCATCGACGCCGACCCTGCCTACTACTAGTGTCTATCTTACGCAGCTTTGCATCGAACTTTAGATTGCATTCCCTGATGGATTCTGTTCACGTTTACACCGCTTGACAGAATGAGGAACAAAGCCAGGCAGGCTCACTCAGGCCTGGCTGGAAGCACCTGTGCACGCAGGCAGCAGCGAGCTGCATCTTCAGAGGAAGCTAGCATCGAACAGATAGGCACATTCCTCCCGTCCCAGGTGCACTGGCCGGTGGCCCAAGTGGCCAGAGCATCTCGAACCAAAACGTGTTCCAAGCAAGCTCGCCAGCGGCCAGCTAGCCGTCGTGTTCGTCACCCCTCGTGACTTTCGCCACAATGCATTCTCGCTCGGATTCGCATCGCGTGGAGATGGAATGGAATGCGAATCTAACCGCCAAAGAATTTGTTCAGCAAAAGTTCCGTTTCCCCTGAATCCATGACCACGACGCC
Source organism: Themeda triandra (assembly GCA_018135685.1). Lineage (NCBI taxonomy): Eukaryota > Viridiplantae > Streptophyta > Magnoliopsida > Poales > Poaceae > Themeda > Themeda triandra. The sequence goes on along the minus strand of JAENPR010000185.1, from coordinate 792,259 downwards.
GCCCACCTGAATTCTAGGAGTACCACACTACCACTGCTAGTTTTATTTGTGCAGGTAGGCATGATAGTATAAGACTAGAAATTCTCGCGGCTTTGCCGCTCATGGCCATGTGCATGGCCATTGTTATTTTTTTGTTTTTGCTTTGTAGTTAGGTACATGAGTATGAATGATGGTAGCTAAATTGTGTTTTATGCATTGTATTAGTGTTTTTATCCATGTTACATGGAAATTATAATTTGCGGATGATTATATATGTTGACTGTTGATTTTTAATTTTGCTGTCTATATATTTCAGTCCTATAAAGTGATCTCTTTTTTTAATAACAATAATTTCTCGAAACATTTATCCCAAACTTTTTGTAGAGATCATAAAGCAGCCACCGAATTAACTTCTATTTTTTTTATTGATATTTTCATGCGTAGGAATCATAGAAGGTTAATTTATTAATCAAAAGAGATTATTTAAAATTGTTCTATTTTTTTTTGAGTTTCATATTTTTCGTACATATAGTACATCATGGAGAGGCTAAAAAAAATTCATGGTTTTAGGAGCTATGATTTTTTTTATATAAAATTAACAAAATCCACATATCAAGACTGTTTGGGCCAAATCTGGCCCAGTAAAGATGCAGGGCCTGTATTGCGTCGTAGAAATATAGTTGATGCAGATTTTATTTCGTGTATAGAGTAATAGTAGTTGTATTTTGGGTGACGCACATTTTTTTAAATTAGTGTAGATAAGACAAATCCGCGGCTTCATTATTTTCGCCTAGGTGTTATGGTTTGCAACAGAATTTGAATTTGATAAAATTCAACTTTCTAAGTCATATTAAAAATTGGGAGTTTGTTTAGTCGTAGTAAAATTTAGGACTTAGTTAAAAAATTAAGGCTCCTAATCGTAGTAAATTTTCCTTTGTTGTCCAAATCATAGTAAAATTTATTATTTCTTAGCTTAAGATTTGGCGAAACATATAATTTTGCTCAATACTATACTACTTATAAAGGAAAAAATCTCTGGTTTGAGAAAAAACTCCTAGCTAGGCTGAAATGGGCCGGCCTGTTAAACCACCGCGCACTCCACGCCTGGGCCTGGGCCGGCCTATCGGTTAACTTTTGAGGGCCATATTTTGATATACCCAAACCATGGCAAAATTGTAGACTTAGCCATATTTTGATGTACCAAAACGATAGAAAAATTCAATACCCATATTCTATACTTAGCTATATTTTCATAGTCAAAATTGATATACCCAAACGACAGAAAAATTCTATACTTAGCTATATTTTCATAGTCAAAATCTGGGTGACTGAACAATAGTAAAATTTTGGAGTTAAACCAAATTTTGTAATTCAAATTCTTTCAAATGGTTGTCCAAATAATTTCTGTAAATAAGGAAAACTGTTTATATGAGCCGAATGCCAAACCAATGTGCCCAGTCTTCAAATTGGCCCAATTTCCTTTAAAAAAAAGAAAAACCGAGCTGCGGCCCAGTGGCGAGGAATCGGCCCGTGGCCCATATGCGCGTCACGCGCTCCCTTGTCCCAGGCCGCAACCTGGGCCTGGGCCGGGATTTCACTGCCCCCGCCTGGGCTCCGCGACGGCCCGTTTCGCCACGACCGTTGATCATGAATGGACGGCCGAGGACGCGCCCGCATCGATCAAAACCGGCTGGCCGACGGCCTCCCCCCGAAACCCTAGTCCATTTCCTCTCTCTCTCTCTCTCTCTCTCGCTTTCGCGGCGACGATGGTGACGACGATGCGAGCAAGGACGGTGACGCGCTCTGCGAGTACACTGGCGCGGAGAGGAGGCGCGGCGCCGTCAAGCTCCTCTTGCCGGAGGTGCGTGCCGCCTCGACTGGCGCGCATCTCCGTCATGCGCAGCTCGACGGTGCCCTAAGGCGCCCGTCCGCGTGCGCACGGAGAGTCATGGCGACGGCGGCGGGCTGCTTCGGCCCGACGGCGACCCCCTCGACCGTCGATGCGCTCGAGGAAAGCCAGCGCCATGCCGAGCGACAGGGACGGCGACACCGCTCGAGGACCAAGTTCTCTGAGCGTGGTCGCTGCTAAGGAGCCAGCCATGGCGTCACCACGTCGGCGGCAGCCGCGGCGGGCTTAATGTATGTCCCGGCGCCCCAAATTGCTTAGGGTTAGGGTTAGGATTCCTGGGATTTGGCGATTTTACTGTATCTAGGGTTCTTATTGGGGATTTAGGATTCGGATTTGGGGTTTTTCTTAACTTTAGCTCAAATTCGTCATCCCCTTCTTCTTGATGCTTGGCTGGAGAGGTGCTCCCACGCGCCAGCGCGCCCGTGCGTCGCCGCCGGCGAGCCAGCGCATCGCGGCGAACGACGGGGAGAGTGGCAACGGTTCGGAGCGCTATTTCCGTAAAGCTGGAGGGCCTTTTTGAAAAAATTTCTGAGAGGAGGCTGGACAGCAGGTTGCATTTCGCCAGAGTTCGAGGGCCTTTTTGCAAAAAGGCCGGCTGCCGCCCGATCTCGTCCCTCCGTCCGCCCGATTGGACGGCCGAGATTTGCGGGCGACGTGGCCACGCTGGTTGGCCAGCTTTTGTTGCGTGATTCGTATGGGGAGATGCTTGACCCCTCAGCATGGATTAGTTGCTCGTCGACACGTCAAGCAACAGCGCCAAAACGCGAACGCCAAACGCATGCGAGCGAGCACGAGAGCCAGGCCATGCACGAGAATGAGACCGCCGTGGCAGCAACGAGCACGATTGCACGAACCGCCACCTGCAGCGCAAGCGACAGGGACGGAACGGAGACGACAGGTTGGTGAGCGAACAGCCACCAACTTCCATCGCCCTGCCTGCTCTGCTGTGACGAGTAGGTTGGTACGCAGTGATCGATCGACCTGGAGGATTATTCTCTGACCACGAGGCCCGGTAAAGTAAAGCCTGAAAAAAGCGGTTGTTCGTCCAGCTGGCCGACATCACCGACGCAACCGAAAGTAGGCCTCGTGCTAAACCGCAATTAAGGTATTGCTTAAATAAATAAACAAAGAATGGAAGGACGGGGGTGTCGCTGTCCTCCAAGATTGTGGAGGAAATAGGATCCTGTTTGCTCTTATCTCAGAATCAATGAATCATTAGTAAACCAGCACGCATCAGGTTCCTTAATCAGAAATACTAATGCTCGTTCGTATCGGCACTAACGCTTTCGATCGCCCACCTGCCGAATCCAGATGATGCGGTGCGGGGAAACGAATTTGTGGGAGCGAAAAATAAACACACGGCGATGATGCTCTCGGCGACAAAATTAATCCACGAACGGCCGAACGCGATCTGGTGGAACAAGCGCACATGGAAAGAAATCAAATACGGAGCGGGCCGGAGGCACATGCGCGCCCGCGCGTGGTGCCGCGCCGTGCAGCGGCGACACGACGACAGCCGCCCAGCCCAACGGTTCGGCCGTGTGAACGGCCGGTGTGATTGATCGGCGATCTCCTGGGTTTCGAGCGGGGCTGCCGCGCGTTGCCCACCTCACGCCCGCGGTTCCCCGGCCCCGAGACCGTCATCACATGGCCCCGCCGCGTCGCTGGCGCCTCGGCACATGCCGCGGCTCTGGCGCCGGCCTCACGTGACCGCGACACGTTCGCGCGTTGCTTGCCCTTTTGCTTTGGAGCCGGCCGAGCCGCGCACATGCGCGAGGGCGGGTGCCCCACGGCCGTTGGCGGTTCCCTACCCGGAGCCCGAGGTCACACCACGTCGCCACGGCGGCAAATCGGGTAGCGCCACGCACAACAATACACTGCACGTCACGACGTCATCTCGGCTGATGCCGTGTGCCCCGCGCCCATTCTGCCCACACCCGTGGGCCGTGGTTGCCCCAGTACGAAGCCGTCAAAATTATTGATACTGTCCCTTTACTTGTTCTTCTTCATCAGATAGATTATTATCAATACTTTTAAATTTAGTTAGAGATGGAGGGGGTAGATTTTAAGTAATTTGCAACTGATTCTTATAGGAAACCTGTTTGAAGATATAGATGTTGATATCTGTAAAAGTTAATCAAACATAAAAATTTTGAACGTGTTATAAATGTAGATGTTCCTTTTGGGATAGATCAAATACCAAACAAAATAAGTTTGTTGTCAAAAGAAAAATGAGCTGATGAAGCCAAGTTGGAGGAGAGCTTCACGTTTTTTAAAAGTGCCTACAGTACGAGCCACGTTAAACCCTCCAGGAAGGCCCTTGGCGAACGCTAGTGATGCCCGTAGGCGCGGCAGGACGGCGCACCGGGTACGTGGCACGCTGGCATGCGGGCTACGACCAACGGTGTCGCGTGTAACATGGGGTGGGGTTCCAGAGTTCAAAGCAATGGGCCTGCGCGCGCGCAATGCCTCCAAAACCAATGCAGAGTTCCTGTCCACGAAAGGCGAGGTCGTTTGAGCACATCGCGTTTGAACAGCAAAAAGCACTGGCGTTAGGCCGACGACGTGACTTGCGATCACCGGAACGATCGGTGCCTCGGTGCCACCACCGCGCGATCGACGAAAGTGTTCGCGTCGGGGCTCAGCGAGCAGACCCCCGGTTCCTGGCTATTCACAGCCCGCGCACGCAACGGCGGCCTCGTTTAGTTCAAGAATTTGAGCACTAAAATCACTATAAAAAGAAAATTTCTCATCAAATCAAAATGTCGGCATATGTATGGATTACTAAATATAAATAAAATTAAAAACTAATTACACAGTTTAGTTGTACTTTGTGAGACGAACATTTTAACCCTAATTAATCAATATTTGGATAATTTTTACCAAATACAAACGAAATCGCTGCTGCCGTCTTCCGCTGCGATCTTTTTGCCAACTTGGACAACACCAAGTTGGAACTAAACAAGGCCGGCGACGCAATGCACCGATCTGCCGGCGGGCGCCATCCGGGGGCGCGTTTCCCGGTGCCGCGGCCCGCGGCGGGGCGGCGGCGATACGGTCGTTTTCTCGTGTGCCGCCCCGTACGTGGCCATGCGGTCCCGAGCTAGCGACGTTAGTACCCCAGCCTAGTGACGCGCAAGTTGCATTGGATGGATTACTAGGGTCTCGATACGATACGGGATCGTCACATGCATGCATCATGCAAGGTGATCCAGTAGCGCCTAGCAGCCACAATGATGTATAGTACGGGTCACATTCTTATCGCACCGGTGCCGTTTGTGTGCCATTGGGCCAATAAATATTGCCGGGTTGCGGGTGCGGCACTAGCTAATCTGTAGATGGCGTGCTTTCCGTCTCCCCGGCGATCTTATCATCTTGCACCTCCCACTTTCGGCAAGAAACGCCGGCGAATTCACTGCGAAGTACGCACGCAATGCTGTAATAACGCGCACGTACGTACGTTTACGCCACCGTCCTCGCGGACGCAAGATCAAGGAAAGGAATGACAAAGGATCCACTGTTTCGACCTGATTTCTGCAGGTACAGAAGACAAATGGATCGACGATCAGCACTCAAAATGGACCTAGCGATGTGTGTGTACTGTAACTTTGCAAGAACAAATGAACGATCACGTTGTGATGTTTGTTCGTTCCTCATCATGATCCCAAAAGTCGTAACCTTGTAGAAACTAGCCTGAGAGGATCTGCAGGGACGGGAGGAAATCTGTGCAAGCGAGAAAGGGCATGTGCGGAAAGGACGGCATCATTACCATGGATCTGCAGGGGCCGTACTGCTACTTGAATTGCTTCAATAATTATGATATCTCTCCAGATTTCTCCCTACCTGCCGCCTGCTGCCCCATATGACAACGCGCGTGTGCTTCACTTGCAAGCAAATCCAGCTGCCAGGGAAATGGAAATGGAACCAAAAGAGCCCGTCGGGCAATCGATCGAGAGCAACATGCATCATCTCGATTCGATCGCACGTCACTGCATGGGTCGGCAAGCTCGATCGGGCACCTGGACGACGACGACGCGGCAAGAAAAACCCGGCCAGTTACGTACGTGCCTTTGGATTCGCAGGTTTGTCGCAGCAGAGATCACTGATGCTGGATGGATTAGACAGCAACTAACCTTGATTAATCAACACACGCCGACGACACATCCTTTCCCGTGAAAAGAACCTGTGACGAGAGAGCCCGTCCCCGTATCCATCCCTCGAACGATTTCTTTAATCTGCATGGTGACCGCGGGGGGTAGTCTCTTTATCCTTGGAATTCTTGACACACGTTTAGTCTTTTCTAATAAGCTAACACACACTGACGGTTTTCTCTGACCGAGTGAAATCCGGGCGTCAGGTCCAAGAAAAACGGAACTTGTCCTGCATATTCCAGGTACTGGAGGTTGGCTTGGACGGCAAGCAACAGGGGAAGGAAGGATCGCGCGGTGCCACTGGGCCATCCATCAGCCACTGAGGGTGTGTTTGGTTGGGCTTTTTTTGGCTTTGCCTTTTTTTTGCCCAACCAGCGGCTAAAGAGCTGGCCTACTTTTGGGTAAAAAGGCTTTTTTAAGACAAATCCAAAAGCACCCCTTACCCCGCTTTCCGCTTTTGGGTACAAAAATTACCCACCCGCCACCGGTTATGAGGATACCGGTTCGATTCTTTCTTTCTTTTCCCTCCCCACCGCACGGACGGCGCGCCTCGAGCTCCATCCCGGCGAGCCCATCCCGGCGAGCTCCATCCCGGCGCGCTCCATCCCGGTGTGGCCCCATCTCCGGGCGGCGAGCTGCATCCACCCTGGCGAGCCCATCCCCGGCGAGCTCCATCCGGCGCGAGCCCATCCCCGCGGCCCCAATCCCCTGCGCGGCCCATCCCCCGGACGGCGAGCTCCGTCCGGCGCGGCCCATCTCCGGCCGGCGCGCTCCGTCCTGGCGCAGCCCCATCTCCGGCCGCGCGAGCTCAATCCATGGCCCCATCCACCCCTGGCGCGGCCACGGCCCCGCGAGCGAGCACCGGCGCGAGCCCATCACTGCGAGACCTGCGGACCCCTCCGGCGAGACGAGCGGCCTGTGGATTCCGAGCGGCCTCGGACCTCCCCGGCGAGACGAGGTGCGTGCGGGGGGCAGCGGCCCGCGCTCCGGTGAGGATCCCGCCCATCATCTCCGGCCGCTGCGCCTCATCTCCGGCCGCCGTGCCTCATCTCCTCCATGGCCGGCCACGGGCCGGAGATCCCCTCCATGGCGAGCGCGCGAGAGCCGCCGTCCGGGCGAGTCCGCCGGGGTCGTGGGCGAGGGCACCGGGCAAGCACGCTGGGGCGTGGGCGAGCGCTGCTGGGCGAGTCCGGTGGGAGAGCGTCGCCGGGGTCATGGGCGAGCGCCGCCGGTGTCGTGGGCGAGCACTGCTGGGCGAGTCCTGCTCCTTCACGGTGAGGAAGAAGATGTGGCTGACGAGCAGGCCCCTCTTGCCAGTGAAAGAGGCCTTCAAAAGCCACAACTTCTCTAGCCAAAGGGCCTTCTGGCTTTTGTCACGCCTTCTTTCTGGCATTCTTTTCCAAAAGCCTACGCGGCACGCATTTTTCCAAAAGCCACAGCCCAACCAAACACAGTCGTGTGAACAGATGCAGATGCCTGCCTGATCGGGACCACCGTTCGGTGGGAGCGGGCCAGCTAGCAGCACATATCAGAACACGATGCTTTTTTGCCGCCTGCACGCGCACGCGTGCAAGCTGTGTGTGTGCGTGGGTGGCAGGTGTCAGGTGTGGACGAGGTCCAGCTGCGCGTGCGCGTGGTGCACTGGTGCCGTGGTATTCTGTTCCGAGCGCGGTGGCCGTGGCGGTGGTGGTTGGTTGACCCCGGTCGGTGCCATCAAGGCCGTAGCTTTCCTTTCCCTTTTGCTTCTCCGCCGAAGGACTTGTGTCCGTTGAGCCCGGGAAGGGTAACGCGACGCGGATAAAGGCGGCCTTTGATGCGGCCCTGCTCGTATCATACACTCGTCGTACACCCGGGATCACACCGGGACCAGGTTTCCAAAGTATGAACGCGTTGCATACACCCATCGTGTATTTTCTCGCAAGAATGGAAAGCAATGGCCAATGGCCAATGGACAACAGCGATGCTAAAACTGTAGCATCCAGACGCGCCAAAGAATCCGAAAAGGGTTCTCCGCGCCGCGCGTGGGCGTGAGCGTGGCGCCAGGCTGCCTGCCAGGTGCCTGCTGGCAAGCACGCATGGGCCAGAGCGCGGCGATCCCCGCTCTCCCTCCCCACGACAACGCCACTGACTCATCGCTTTCCCACCGGATCCCTCTGAAGCTTTTTCCACACGGCAGCCGGGCACCGTCGCCCTTTCTCATGTGTAGTCTGTGTAGAGTAGTATAACCGCCTACCAGTACTAGCAGTGGGGCACAAAGACTTTAAAAATTTCCCAGCAGGACCCGTTCCGGTCCAACCCCAGCAGCCCAGCCCCGTTTGCCTGGTCCTCGCCCGCGACCGCCGTTTGACTCGAGAGCCCGCCTCCGTCCCACCAATCGGTGGCAAGTGTTGCGTGAAATCGCCGGTCGCGCGCGCCCATTTTAGACGGACGCTGACCGAGACAACCCCGGCGATCCCCACACAGACAGACACAGAGGCCGGCCACAGCTCGGCTTCGGCAAGCGGCAGCCAGGCGAGAACCAGAGCGAAAACCCACCGTCCCAGCACCCAATTTTGAACCGCCGCGACGCGACGCTCCCAAGTCCCAACCAAATCCACGATCCCTCCCGACCGGAACGAGAAATCCCCGCCTCCCCTTCCGTGCCCTGTCCAAGAAACGCACGCCCCCGCGCCAAAGGGGAACCAAACCGTCGCCGCGTCGCGAGAAACTGAAGCGGAGCAGAGGAGGAGGAGAGCTCGAGGCCAAGAGAGGAGAGAGGGTTCCCGGCGGCGATGGAGCGGTACCATCCCTCCGAGGTGTACGAGCTCTTCGTGCGCCACATGAACACCCCGAGGTAAGGATTGGAGGGTTTGAGCGGCCAATTTCGTCTCTTTTTTTCTCGTTCTTGGATGGATCCTTCTTTCGATGGGGCGAGCGGTCGGTGATCGGTCGGCGATGATGGCCTCCGCAGGGTGGTGGTGGACAACGGCGTGTGCGCGACGGCGACGCTGGTGCAGGTGCACAGCGCGAGGAAGCACGGCGTGCTGCTGGAGGCGGTGGCGGCGCTGTCGGACCACGGCGTCTGCGTCCGCAAGGGCTACATCTCCTCCGACGACGGCCGCTGGTTCATGGACGTCTTCCACGTCACCGACGCGGGGGGACGCAAGGTGGGCGACGCCGACGCGCTGCTGGCGCGGCTCGAGTCCTCGCTCACCGCCGACGCATTGCCGCCCCGCACGCCGCCCGCCGCCGTGGGGAATGGGGTTGCCGGGATGCCCCTGCCCACCCTGCTCGAGCTCGTCGGCGCCGACCGCCCGGGCCTGCTCTCCGAGGTCTTCGCGGTCCTGCACGACCTCCGCTGCGACATCGCCGACGCCAGGGCCTGGACGCACGGGGGCCGCGTCGCCGCGCTCGTGTTCGTGCGCGACGAGGAGACGGGCGCGCCCATCGACGACGCGGCGCGGGTCCGGCGCGTCGAGTCCAGGCTCCGGCACGTCCTCCGCGGCGGCGCGCTCGGCGCCAGGATGGTCCGGGCGGACGCCGCCGCCGTCAACATGGATCGGAGGCTCCACCAGCTGCTCAACGAGGACGGCGAGGACGCCGAGAGCCGCCGCGCCGACCAGGCCGAGGCGCCCACGGCGATGGCCGTCGCCGTGCAGGATTGGGGGGAGAGGGGGTACTCGGTGGTCACCGTCAGCTGCCGCGACCGCCCCAAGCTGCTCTTCGACGTCGTCTGCACCCTGACGGACTTGGATTACGTGGTGTACCACGGCACGTTCGATACGGACGGCGATCACGCTCAGCAGGTGAGCCTTCGAGGCGTTTCTTTCTTTCTTTCTTTCTTGATTGATCCCCAAAGATTTTCTTTCCTCCCGGAGAAATTGGTCGTCGGTGCTACCTTGATTTTTGTCGCGGTGATCTAGGGCCGCCATTACTGAATTCCCCGCCATCTGGAGTTCTTGGAGTTGGAATTCCTACCAGGAATCTCGATGTTTCCATAGTACTGTAACTTGGCTGCGTTAGACGCGTAGTACCTTTCTGTCGATTTTTTCCTCTCACTTTTACTCCACTTTTACCTTTTGATTGCTTTGATTGTGATTCTTGTGTGTATGCTTGAAGTTAACCCGACTTTTGTTCATGATCATGAAAATTCCCTTTTACTGAATTTTCTGGGCTTGTCATTTTTAAAACTGAAGGTTAAGTTTTTAGTTTCATTTGCATTGCTAGATTATCCTGCTTCAAAATTTTACCCCAGCATAGTCACGACTGCATGATTAATAACAGTAGCACTGAGCACTTATATCTTGCAAAACTGTTTGAATTGCTGCAACGGTGCTGCAAATTGAACTCAGACATTGTCTATGCACGCCTTTTATTACAACGGTCTGATTAACTAGCTAAATGGCTGCAGGAGTTCTACATCAGGCGGTTGGACGGGCGGCCAATCAGCTCGGCGGGCGAGAGGCGGCGCGTGATCCAATGCTTGCAAGCGGCCATCGAGAGGCGCGCATCCGAGGTGCGTGAATCTCTCCCTTGCTTTCCCTCCATGCCACGCCACCGCAGCAACAGCAAAAGCACGCAACGATTCTTCACTTCACTCTCCCGAGCGTCTCTTTCGTTCTCTGCCCAACTTTCCACTTCACCGCCATGTGTTCGGCCGAAATCCCAGCCGCACCTCTCTAATCCTCTGTGACCGACTGTTTGCAGGGCGTGAGGCTGGAGCTGCGCATCACCGACCGCCGCGGGCTGCTCGCCTACGTCACGCGCGTGTTCCGGGAGAACAGCCTCTCGGTCACGCACGCTGAGATCACCACCAGGGGCGACATGGCCATGAACGTCTTCCACGTCACCGACGTGGCCGGCCGGCCCGCGGACCCCAAGACCATCGACGACGTTATCCAGAGGATCGGCACGGAGAGCCTCCGGGTGGACGAGGAGCGGTGGCCGCGCCTGTGCTCCACTGAGGGCGACGCCGGCCGCGGCGGCGGAGGCGGTGCGGCGGGGATCTTCTCGCTCGGGAGCCTCGTCAAGAAGAATCTTGCCAGCCTTGGCCTCATCAGATCCTGCTCGTGAGGACGCACGCGATCAAGGGAAGGGGGGGGGCACGTGAACGTGATCGACGGATGGGGACCCTTGTGTAAATATGGGATGGTGCGTGGGCTAGTTTGTAAATGGAGTAGGAGTTTAATTTGCCGTTTCTAGAGTTTATTAGTTGCCACGTGTACATAGTAGCAAGTGGAGATGGTAGGTTTTAAAAGTTGCTGGTCGGCAACAGCTTGGAGCTTAAAGGACCTCTTTGGTGATGGTGGGTCATGCCACATTGCCATGCCATGTATCTATCTAACTTTTTACATCAAAATAGATGGATGGAAGAAATATATAATATATCCATGTCGAGTTCTAATGACGTTGTTAGTGCCCTATATAGTGGTAAGTTAATATTTGACCTTGCAGTAAATTGTCTTGATGTCTAACCTTAGCCCCCTTGCGGTATGGTGACATAAACGAAAGCTCTGTTCCGAAATCTCGAGGTATTTTTAAATTAAGCACAGCCGACAGATGATACTATAAACAAGCCTCGTTATCCCAACATCCTGAATCTTTGTGTTGTCGTAATGCTATGAAAAAGAAAGCATAGGGTCAGTATCTTGGTTCGAAAGAAAATTACCCTTAATCTTAGGCCAAAAATGGATCTCATGTGAAACTGTGAGCTTGATTCACTCAATTTTCTAGATGGTGCCATCTGTGCAAACACGCGGAACCGGAACAATACTAAACTTTACCCATCTACATCAAAAGGTCAAATATGAGATCATATAGCAGAATAATCAACGGGTACATGACGGGTTGATTTGACAAATTTCATTTGAACTTTCAGCAAACAACATCCCTCGTCAAAAGCACTGCGTATGAACGTCCACTAGCCCACACAAAAAATCACCAATTCGAGTACAAGTTTCCTTGTGGAATACACTATTTTCTAACCTACGCCGTATTTACCGACACCGTCTCGCTGTCAGCTGAAAACAAAACCATTTGACTTCCAACAGCAACACATTGAAAAATCGACCAATGACCAATGAATCAATGATCCCAGGGCGGTGACATACGCGCTCACGGCTTGCTCTGTCCCCTTGATACGAAACCAGAAAAAAAGATTCACGCATGCTGCGGCGCGTAATACACTGGCCGGCGCCTCGCTTTCACGGGAAGGGGAGCTTTCGCCGACCTCCTCTCGGCTGTCGGGGCGGCCGGGGCTGTCAGGCCACGGTGGCCTTGTGAGTTGTGACGACGGAAGGATCGATCGACGCCGACGCTTAATTTAACCGGGTCATGTCATGCATGCGCTTGCTGCCGAACGGAACTGAACCAAATCAAGCCTTGGCGGCAAGAAACGAGAAGCTGCCCGCGCCTCCCACCCAACCACCGCTAACCTACCGCCCAACTGCCGCGGATCGGATCCCAAACCTGGTACGAGACGCCTGGGCCGCGGATCGCCATTGCTTTCGGGGCAGCTGCGATCGCGGTAGTAGATCGATTCGGGTGAAAATGACCGCCCAACCTTTTCCTAAATCCTAATTGCTGTTTCCTCGGCAATCTCGCCGCGGACTCTTCTCTCTTCTCCTGTTGGTGCGAGAGGGAGTGGGGACTGGGGAGAGATCAGGAGTACTGTATGTTTGCCGTTGCCGGTTTGAATCCGCGAAAACGACGGGTGGTTGTGGTGGAGTCCATGGGGATTGGGGAGCAAAACGTGCGGGAAACCATCCTGTGTGAGCATGGTGGGTTCGGTGTGCTTGGGCGGGGGGCGGCTACGACCGCCATCACAATTAATCAACACCAAGTTGACAGCACGGCGAGAGGACGACGGTCTGGAATGGTCCTTGGCAACCACTACAGCCGGCGGTACGGAGATGGGGATCTTGAATCTTCAGATGCAACGAACACGGTTTTCCGAATTGCGACGAAGTGGTTTTCAAAATTGAGATGATTCCTCTCACACAATAGACCTTTTACTTTGCACATCATTCGTCCACCATTGTTTTTCTCCAGACTGTGTGTTTGGAGATCTATACTACGGCTTTGTTTAGATTCCCAAATTTGCCACCAAATTCACTACGCAGAATTCCTATTCTCCGTCACATCAAAAACGCCGCCACATCTTGCATTTTAGATCTTAAATGTAGATGAAATCAAAAACTAATTCTGCTTTTTTATTATCAGCTTTTACGAGATGAACATTTTAAGCTTAATTACCAAAAATTTGGATAATTTTTACCAAATACAAACAAAATCTTCTGATCTTGATGTACAAAGTTCTTACTATGCAGAATCTGAAATGGCCTTGAACTAACAAGGCCTACGATGAAGCAGTTTACCATGAACAGTTACCAACTTTACTGGTAGCAATCAGCATCAGCTGCTCAGGGTCACCTTCGTTCGTGTGACGTGTCGCGGGTCTGCCCGGGAATTCCAGCTGCTCCCAGCCTGCCTGCTTCCATACAGCTGCGAGAGTTTGGTAACAACGATCGACCTTGTTGCGTGCGTACGAAACCTACTTTCACACCAACCAAAACGGCCTCGTTTTGTAAGGACAACGATCTCGAGAGCGACAAGAAAGCTAAAGCTGGAAGCTCCTTGTCTGGCTCTAGGAGAGCAGAATCACCGTGCCAACGACTTCCTGTGCCCTGAAACGGCAAACTTCATGGCAGAATGACAGAGGCGCAGAGGAATTGCTTCGCTCATCCTGCTGCCGAACTGTCCAAGGCAACAGGATTCCGGCAAAGGATCCCACCGGATCTGTGGCCGATCGGCCCCGGCGTCCGTGTCTTCGCAACTGTAGATCTACGACGAACTAGAAGCTATGCCAGGGTTAAAAACGGATAGCAATTGTTGCTTATTCAAGTTCTGCATTTCAATGCTGAAACTTGCAAGACCTAACCCAAGTCAGGAACGCTTCTGATTACTGAAGTTTTACAGCACTTATGTGGCAGCTACCAAGCACCCTTCCAACTTGTAAAAGAATGTTTCTATCATACCCGCCCTGGGCGGAGCAGGAGGGGGCTATAGTATATATACACTGATGTTACTGACCTGTACAAAAGAATCTGTGGCTGTTTTTTTGCCAGTTTATGGGCGAGACGCATCATTTGATTCTGATGTGGTTCAAACGACAAATTACAACCATTAACATGCATCAACTAATCCTGTGGAGTTTAGCCAGCTTACACAGGGTCACTGCTTCTAGGTATTATTCTAACTGGAAGACCACCTGGCACTGGATCTTGATGATCAATGACCAGGTGTCTATCATCTTCATCCTTCTGATGGACATCAGCAAAGTGCAGGCTCAGCCCTTCCTCAATGTCAGAGTCGTCCATATACCTTGTCTTGGACAAAGCTTGAGGGTTCCTCCAGACGCTGCTGCTTCTGCCATTGCCTTGCTCTAGATCGTCCATGCTTCCGTCTGATGTATCACCACTGTGATTACTGGATTGAGGATCTGTCATGTATCGATTTCCAAATTCCGGAGGCTCAATGAAGCTGCCCTGAGGACCAGAAGGATATCGATTTCCAAATTCTGGAGGCTCGATGAAGCTGCCCTGGGGACCAGAAGGATATGTAGGGGCATGTGCCCACCAATTGCTGTTAGTGTTATGTTCTGTACCATGGTGCTTCACTGGAGTATTCTGGAACAAAGCACTTGATGTTGATGCCCCCAGATGACTTTGAACCCTTTCATACAATTCGTAGTCCCAGCCTCCGATTTCTTCAATTTCAGATGTCTCCCTTGCTGGTGGACTTGTGCTCACACCAGTCTCAGGGAATGCTTGCTCAAATTGGGGGGCCTCAGCTCTATCTGAGTGTGGTGGATGACACATGTAATACCAGTCCAGGATATATGGATGAGTTCTTTGGTCTGTGTCGAGCAATCCCAAGGGGCCCAAGTTATAAACAGGAGGCAGAGTGGCCTCAGCACGGCTATGAATATCGCTGTTGAATTGTTGGAAGGTATCATCCCTTTGACCTCTAGTGCCTGCCACAAAGCCTGAAGCTTCCATTGCTTGATATTGTGCAAGAGCCTGTTGACGTATTTGCTTTTCTTTGAACTTTTGGAGGTTGGATAAGAATTGTTTGCCATCAGCATTTGGCTCCCATGATGGATATACACTCTGAAAACTGAAAACAATCATGTAATACGATTAGTCTTCATATTGCTGCTCCTGTTTTTGCAATGACAACAAAATCTAGTTTGAACTTTGAAAAGCTGAGGACAGATAACTATTCCAATCTTGACCTCCCAAAGAGGGGTGTGTGGGTGGGGAGGGGGCGCGGTAAAAGTGAAGTACAGGAATCTATGGAAGCAGCCAAACCTAGGCATGTGGTCGGAGTGTACAATATGCAGAGTTGACTTAATAGAATGGTGCTCTCTAAAGCTGTTGATCAGTGCTTGTATATGTTTACTGAACTACATCTAGCACACAGAGCAGGCCAAGCATAATGATACTTGCCTGGAATATCTTTTGATCAGTGCAGAAACATTGTCAGTGTCTACGTTCTGCTAAATCTATAGTGTCAACAGGACAGTAATGACAAAGGCATGACAGTAAAAAGGGTACTGCTCTTGTCCAAACTTACTATAAAAGCACGTCCTCGTATACTAGTACTTTCAATCGATTAAAGTTAGAAATACTGGATGCTTTTATTTTCCTAGGGAACATTTTCCACTAAATCCCTTATTAAGGCCTGTTTGGAAGAGGGGGTAGGGGGAATGTTCTAAGAACTTTCCAGATTTAGTTCACATTTCTACTAAATCCAATGGATTTACTTCACGAAACCCCCACTTCCAAATAGTGCCTTATGTTAATTGGTGCATTTTAGATGGTACACATTTTACAGGGACAAACTATATAAGTAATCCAAGGCACTCAAATGGTTAGACATAGATTTGCAAGCATCAAATTCAACTATACTACAGTAGAAATACTCGTTGGGTTGCTCCGGCTAGCTTCCCCGACCAGACAGCACCATCCAGCCCCAGGAGCTCTTAAAATTGGACGCCTGGGGGTGCTGCCTAGCCCAGGCAAGCTGGCCACAAACTTCAGAGCAAGCAACATTGAAGTACAACATTGAAGTACTTACAGTTTATCTAATCAATCCTTGTCCTTGACAGCACTTACGATGCACTTGTGATAAACCACACTATATGCCAAAAGTATAAGAAATACTTGAAACTGCATGTACCTTAAGAATGATTTCTCCATCTTCCCTTGGGAACTCCTGAGACCTTTAAGAGCATTGAAAGGCGACCCATAGTTTCTGTTTCCATGTCTTTTGAAGTCAAACAAGCTTAGACTGTTGTAAACATAAATAAATAAATGTGTTAAGTACTGCAAAAAGGCCAAGCAAAAATATAACCGCTAAGAAAATAACAGAAGAAACAGAAGCAAGGACCTGCATACATCTCCCACTCCGTCTACATAAACTGTAAAGTCTGAGATGAAGCGCAGAATGTCGTCAACTCGCTGTGGATAATAAGAATTCAGAACTGTCAGTAAACTTGGATGAGATGAAAATTGATGCTGAGTTAGTTAAGAACATTACCTTTGGTACCTCAAAAATAAGCAAGTAAGGAGTGATAAAAATGGAGGCCATCTCTTCAAGTAGCATAATTATAGTATACTGCACGCACAAATTGTCAAGTCAATTCTTATTGCCATATAATTGAAGCAGCAAACCACATAGCTGACTCCTGACTGGCTTATACCCTAGATGGAATCATAAACTGCATAAGTAGAACCAAGATTTTAATGCAACTATGTAAGAGACATATTTCTATGAATCTACATAGCTACCTTAGCATACATCCAAACTATCATATCCCCCACTAGTAGTTGTCAAGTTAGAATGATGGAAAATACCCCCTCCATTCTTTTTGATAAGGCATATTTTGTCTTTGAAAAAATCTTAAGGATGTTTTGACTGTTAATATCTCTTTATAGTCACTGATTACCAAATCAAAATCACATTAAAAGTACTTTGAAGAACGAATCTGGTCTTATTTTGAACACTGAACACCATATAATTATAAATGCTAAAAAAAACCATATAATTATAGAATAAAAACTATTGGTAAAAAATAGAAAATTTGACTTTTTTCAATAAAAATATGCATTACAAAGTTGAATGGAGGTAGTAGAAAAGAAGTTTGAGTATTCTTTTAGTCCTGCAATGGCATGGGGAATTTCAAAAAGGCGTCAATGAATACAAAGAAAATGGTTGGATTAGAAGTTTAGGACACTCATTTTAAAGCCCAAAGTTATGGCTTTCGTGCGAAACCTTTTAATTCCTTGGCAAGTAGGTAAAATATGAAACACAAACAATTCTGAGCCAGCTAAGCTATCTTAAATGAACTGTAACTAGAACTCAATTGGTTACCTGAAATAATGTCTCAAATTCTCTTCGGACAAGTTCACTGTTCTCTTTACCACGCCATCGCTTTGGCATGTAATGTGTTTGGTGAACAGTGAGGCACATAGCCCCTTCTGGGTCAATAACTTGAAGCTCATCAGCCACTACTTTTCGACTTATAGCTGCTATTGTTCCAAAAACAATAGTATACCAAAGAAGATTTCTTCCAAAAATCTGCAGAAATAACATATAAGATTTTACACCCTACAGGTATGCCATAAATACACCCTACAAGTCACATGAAGTGAATAAGAAGCAGGTATGTTATGGCAAGTGGAGCCGGCCCAGAGGGCCTACAAAAAAACACTAATACCCCCTACAAGTCACATCAAGTTGCAAATATGCCATAAAGGATTGCCTTGCACACCGTGGGCTCCCTCATCCTGTGTGATGCCCTCTGTGTGACCGGAATGCGGAGAGTATTGATCACATCTTAGTCCTACATGTATTTGCAAGAGAGTTCTGTTACCGGCTCTTCTCACAGTTTGGGCTCGAAGCCTTTGCCCTGGAGCCCACAGAAACTTCTTTCCATTTGTGGTGGGAAATGGTGAGCAATACTGTTGGCTACATGTCAAAGAAAGGAATGAACTCCCTCATTATTCTTGGAGCCTGGACACTATGGACACACCGCAATAAGTGAGTTTTTGATGGCGCAGCCCCAAATATTGCAGGTGCACTGGCTGTAGCTGAAGATGAGGGAAAGGCATGGTCATTGGCAGGGGGAAGAGGTTTATCCCTCCTAGCTGCCATTACTCCCTCTGGGTGGTTAGCGCCCTCTATCTGTAGATGAAGATGAGGGAAAGGCATGGTCGTTGGCAGGGGAGAGAGGTTTATCCCTCCTAGCTGCCATTGCTCCGGGTGGTTAGCGCCCTATCTTTGTGACAGTTTGGTCATATGTAGTTTCTTTCGCAGGCACGAGTGTTCCTAAGGGCAACAGAGAGAGAGAGAGAGAGGGGGGTGTATTTCGTTTTTTGTGTGCTGTGTGGGCACTTGTCCCTCTTTTTCATCTTCTTAATATAATGGTGTGTAGCTCTCCTGCGTTTTCAAGAAAATAAAATAAAACAGTTGCATTTACCACCCCCCACAGATCGAATCCATGTGCATAATTCTAACTTGATGCAAATTGTGACCTCAAGTGTTTGGCACTTGTTGCCAGCAAGAAAAGATGGGGGTGATGATGGTTAAAACTATGCACTCAAGTCCACTGGATCAAATGTGCTCACCTAATAGGTCGTCAAACCCACCCACACCACCCTCTCCTTCCTATGGTGGCTAACTATATGGAACACTCTTGAGCTCACATCAAGGCAAATATGTGGATCCCATAAAGTAAGACTTTGCATTGGGACTATACTTGTAGGTGATGAACATAGTTATTCTAATAGCAAGGAGGTATTTGCATCTTGAAGTGACTTATAGCAGGTATTTGCAATTTAGCCAAAAAAACAATGCGAAAAATAGGGCTTACATGTCCTTCAAGAATAGATTCACCCACAAATCCAATGATTATTAAAGCACCAGCCAAGCCACCAGAAACAAAAGATACGAACTTAGCCATGATGGAAACCAGTGGGGTTGGAAATTGCTTCAAGTAATTTAAAGAATGAACGGCACCGTTGTTCATTCTGTGTCTGAAGAAGTGATCAACCTGCAATGTTTGTAATCACTTTTAGATCATCAAACAATACTCGCAGATAATAACTATGAGATTGATTAGCAGCAGAAATTAAGAAAGGGAAAGCTGGAGAGCCCAAACATTCTTTAGATAATTTGTTACAGCTGCAATACAAGAAAAACTAATGACGAGTTCTGAGTAGAAGCTACCTCGTTATACTCCCTGAAGATCCACCTTGATAAGTTTGACCATCGTCTAGATGATGCTGTACTGGGGTGATTATAAATTTCTTCAGCATGCCTTAGAATGACGTAAACCAATGGAAATATCACAAGGCAGGGTGATAGAACAACCATTGCAATGCCAACAAATATAAGTCGCTTTTTCAACACATCTGGGCTTGTCAAGAACTCTTTCCTTACACAAAATTTACTGAAAAAGGAGAATGAATGTTTAGTAAAAGAACTCACAATGAAGAGGAAGCAATCTCTAGCGAAATAAAACAAATTATCAGTAAACACAATGATTGAATCATTCCAAAGCGATGTATGAGTGCTTGATACAAAGCCATCTGGTATACACATTGGAAGTTGGGGAGTCTAGATGGTAGTGTGTAACCTCCACATGATCTGTTGGATGAGCTTCAGATGGATGTGAGGAACTAGGATTCATCATAAATGATCTATTCTATATGGTAGGTTATTTAAGCGAACACAATAATCTGGTCACCTAGAAAATGCATTAGTACAGATCGTTTTAGAAACCCGCTATACAAGTATACACGCTGTGGTACATGTTATGATGGATGTTCTGTTCTATACAACGTGCCTCCAGTATTAACTAAAATAAGTAAAGTCATAAAGATTGTCAGTGACAGTTGGCTGATTCATTCAAGAATTCCAAAGTTCCAATGCAGTTACGTGCTGAAGAAGCAGCTTAACAGCTTATGCCTTCTTAATGGCCTAGTTGCTGCCTTTTTTCTTCCATATAAACAGACTAGCTGCTCTGGGCTGAGCTATTATCCAAAGAAAGAGTAGCATGTAAAAACAAGCACATAGCTTGTTCATAAAGAGACTAAAGCATATCCAACTGTATTTTACAAAGAAAGGGAAAAAAAAGATCCAGTGGGAGTAAGCAGTCACAGACTTCCTTACCTATCAAACATACTTTGAAAGATGCACCAATTTAAAGTCCATTCGAGGGCCTTTGGAAGTATCAGATAGTTTCTCCTGCCATGCTCATGTGATCCAACAGTTGGGCCAGCCCCAGGCAAAGAAGAATGAATTGGAAATGAAAGAATGCCTTTATTGACCATCCCTATCAAATAATTTTCTTTCCTCATGATTCTCATGATAATATCATGCTCTGAGAGATCCCTAACAACGCAAAGTTTTTGAGATTTCTGGAGTAGGACAACCTTCTCAATTATTTTGGGCCATGATATAGTCTGAATCTCAAGATCATTAACCTTAAGTCTGCATGAAGGTAAACAGAATAAGGGCAAAGTGATTGCTATGAACTAAAAAGAAGAAAGACTAAGCATGAAAAACAAAAGCAAAAAAGTTACCTGTCATAGTAGAATTGACGAACACTGAGTGTACTTCTTAACTGTACAAAGAACTTGAGGAAGTTGGTAAGTCCATAAGCTGTCATTATGACCATCGATCCAACAGTTATCATTTTTGGCAATGTGAAGGGAACTAAAGGATCATCCTTAATGACCTTCATCAGATCACATCGTTTCTCCCCAGATTCAAGTGCCTCCACACCGCATTTTAAATGAATAAGGGTATCCCAATCAACAAATAAGAAAAAGAACCCGATACAGCATACCATAAAAAGTACATTAAGTATCTCTATTATCCATTTGGTAATGATGCACCTGAGCCCTTTTGCACAGAAATATTCGTAAAGCCTTTCAAAGAAAATGTCCAAATCAGGGATATGTTCTTCCTTAGCGCCTTCGCCATGGAGAAGTCCAGATGGGCTCTCACTTCCAGAACTTGGCAATCTCCGGTAGTCGGACAACTCTATTTCAGGTGGAATATCAAGCAGCTGAGCTGATAACGGCGATTGGCTTCTCCATGGCCAGTTAAGTCTAGTTTGTGCTTGAGTGTCCTTCGAAAGGAAGGACATCATTCGTGAAAAGAGAAGGCAGGGCCAGTAGATAGGTCCCTTGCCATGCCAGACGCACACACCTACATGGAAAAACAAATATTCACATTTTGAGTACCACCATATACTCGATTGAAGTAGCAGCAGAATGAAACAAGTGTTCCTTCAATGTCACAATTAAGACAAAGTCAATTAAAAAATTGCCATAGAATGGAAATAATTACTATCTGGGGGCAGAAGCAAATCCAAAATTAAGTCCTGGGCAAGCTTAAACAAGTACATTTGGATGGCATCAAAGCCAAATCGAACATATGAGTAGATATCATTCCGGAGCAAAATGAAATTCTGCTATCCCTAGAACTAAATTGCTAACAGCTTACCACATCTAACACCAAGCAGCAATAGTTGCAGGCTTGCAGCCGAAGCTGACCTACCCTCAAGCTCTTCGCATCAATGGATTATTAATCAATCAATCAACTACTCACTAAGACCAAAATGGCCAAAACGAAATTGTATACCACCTGCTCCCTCCACATATCAAGGGCGTGCTTCAGCAAAAGCAGCTCGATGCCCTACACGGCTACACCCCACGGTTCAGCAGCTAACCAATACTAGGTTGAGCTAACTATCAGCAGCAAAATCCGTACTCTACCCACACCACCACCGGCTAAACCACCCCCCACAACTCATGACCGGTTCAACTACCAAAGCTGTTAGCTAATTGACATCAAAACACCGGAATCAAATCGAACTCGTTCCGTGAATTTATCTATCTATATCCACACAATAGACAGAAAATAAAATCCACGCGAAGAGGAGAAAGGCGCTTCACCGACCTGAGGAGCGCCGGCGATCGGCGGGGCGCAAGCGCGACGGGGCTGCCGGGTTGTGGGGGCAGGGGGGAGAACCGGAGAAGGGCGGGGCGGCGAGGGCTGGAGGCTTCGCGTGAGGAGGCAGGTGACTTGCGGTGGACTGCAGCGCCGCCGGGGTTGGGTTCGGGCTGGGGAAATTGCGCGATGGGGGCGAAAGCAGCCGAGGCGACGCGACAGGGAAGGCAAGGGCGTGCGTTTCAGGAGACGTGACGGGATCGAGGACGGGAATCGTATGGGAGGGGAATCGTTTTGTTCGTTCCGTTTATCCGCGGGTTTTCGCTGCGTGTTGCGTTAATCGCCAAGGAATTGGGAATCGCAATGGCTTGCGCCGTGTGGGACCGGCCGGTGATTAGTTTATTTATTGATTAACTGTTGAACACTGTCATTTTGGGGAATTGGGGCTAGAGCTTATCGTCTTCTTTTTCGGGAAAGAAACAGCGAGCCGGTACAGACTGCCCGTCAACCTACACGTCAACGTTCGATTTTTCTGGCCGAAAGAGATTTTTTATTTGGGTAGCGACACATCGCGTAACAAGATTCTAAGGTTCTCCGAACCCCCAAATCCTCTTCGCATCAGACGTTGCAAGGAATAATTTCGTTTGTTTTCTTTGTGATCTTTTTTAGCTGGTCCATTGCTGTATACGCATACGCATGGGCGTGGCAACGCTGCTTCCGGGCCAGAAGCAGCGTTTGAGTGAGATTCTGCGTGGCATACGCATCAGAGCGAAGGAAAAATCTTCCTTGCGTTTCTCGATTCTTTTAGCCGCGGGGCGGTGAAAGAAATCGGCGTGTAGTGTTTGCCGTGCGTTTTCTGTACCGCGAGGTTATCCTTGCGTTTCCTCCACCGCGAAGATTTTTTCTTCGCTGCTCTGCTGCCGTGCGCCTTCGCTTGTGCCGTTGTACGTGCACCGGCACCGCTTCTGGGTTTGAGCAAAGAGCAGTCAGCGTCGTCTCCTCCAAGAGCGGATCGAGCCGGGCAGCCGGTGGGGCAGCCGATGGCACCGCCGCATCAGGCAGGCAGCCGCACGCCCCAGCCAGCCATGCATCCACGCGTTACGCGACTGCAATGAGATGGATCAGTGACTGCCGTTGATCCGAGACGTGACGGTCCGGGGTTCCGGTGCTCAAAGCCTTGCGTGCTGCTTTTGGTGTTCATTTTATTGGACTAGTTGATCGAGCATGTGGCTTATCATGTTATTAATAACCTAAAAGGAAGAGAACACATGTCATTACAGGTTTAGATCTGATCATGAATTACAACTGTGAGATTCTCCGGTCTATATTGTGCATGCAGTTCTATCAGTAATGGGCGCATGGTACGGTGCCTTAAAATAGTGCGTCTTATGCCAACGATTCAGATCGGTTTAGCTATAGCCTGGAGTGGTGTAGACATCCCCAGAGTCACCCCAAAATTCTCAGACATGTCCACTCCATTCTTCTCCACATCCGTCGGAAGCCTCCACTCAAACCGGTGCAACAAGGTCGCGAGCATCAAGTGCACCATGCGAGCAGCGAGCGGCAGCCCGGGACATATCCTCCGGCCGGACCCAAACGGCAGGAGCTCGAAGTCCCTGCCGCGGAAGTCGATCTCCTTCTCCAGGAACCTCTCTGGCATGAACTTCTCCGGCTCGGCCCACAGCTCGCGGTCCTGCCCGATCGCCCACACGTTCACCAGGACGCGCGTGCCCTTGGGCACCGTGTAGCCTCTGATCTCCGTCGTCATCCCGGCTTGGTGCGGCAGCAGCAATGGCGCTGGGGGGTGCAGGCGGAACGTCTCCTTCACGATGGCCTGGAGATACCTGAGCTGCCCGATGTCGGATTCCTCGATCTCTTGTTTGGAGCCGATCACTTGCGCGAGTTCGTCACGAGCCTTCGCCATTGACGAGGGACTCTGTAACAGCTCGGCCATCGCCCATTCTATTGTGGTTGTGCTCGTATCAGTCCCAGCAGTGAATAAATCCTACAGAAAAATAGGAAGAGTAGAGTTAGATATTTCGATAGGTGAGGTTGCTTAACTGTGTGTTGAACCGATTTTATGCATGGTAAAACTGAAAAGCAACTGTGTAGGTTGTATTTCCTGACTCTTTTTTTTGTGTGGGTGTTGATCGGACTGTGTTATCAAATTCTCTCACGTGTAGGTCGGGATGAAGAAAAAAGTTAGTCCCTTGTCCTTGAATAAGATGTACTGTAAGGTACAAAGTTAGTAGTTGCATGCTTTTTCAGCCGCGGAATTGAGTTTTTTCTTCTCAGTGACACGTTTTTTGTTACTAGATGGCTATCGTCCACACATTTCTTTCGTACATTCGGGATGAGCCCGTGGTTTGTATATAGAAAAAATTTAGCCGTACCAAGGTAGACCAATCAATTTAACCATCACATGTTCTGTACATTTTTTTCCACCATATATAACAAGATTAAAAGGTCAACATAGTGCAAAACCATATAACTTTTTTTTTTCTAAGCGGTCGGCAGAAGAGCTGCCTTACTTGTACCCATTTACAGAAGAGTGGAAGCATCATGTGTTCTTTACATTTTTTTTCCACCATGTGTCTAGACATATTGTTTTATACGTTGATTTTGTCATGTGTCTAGACATGTTGTTATTATATTTAGATACATAGCATGATGGTGATTATGTCAATAAAGTCAAAGCAATTTATAATTTGGAGTGGATGAAGTAATTTTTTTCTAAGTAATCAGCAGAAGATTTGTTGAACTTGTACCGATTTAGAAGAGTTGAAGGGACTCTACCAGCATAGCCAGTATATTATCTTTGAGAAAGCCTTAAAGAACTTGCGTGAGTTTTATCATAAAAAAAAACAATGGTGGCTTGGGTGCGCTACCATTTTGAGAAGCTGCCCACAAGAAAAGAGAGCAAATGGTGGTGCACCATGCAAATTCGACATAATTACATTTCCAACATAGTTTGCCCTGGTGTAATTAATTGATCGGTCGTTGTATTGTCCTTAAGGGCGTCCTCAATGAGGAACATGAAATCGCTAGCTAAGAGCAAATAAAAAAAGAAAAAATTACCAACTGCACGGTACAGAGGGAGGTGGGGCATACAAAGCAGAGACACGGTATTCATTGGAATCTGAGCGAGCTGGGCGACGAGCTCGTCGCTAGCTAGCAGGTCTGTCATCTTTCTCTCTCTCTTTGATTGGCTAAGAGCCTCTCCTAGATAGCACCGTGTCAGCCATTGTGGCGCAGTCTTCTCTTCTCTGCTCGTTGAGTGGTTCTGTGCGGCCTCAGATTCACTGTTGTTTCTCTAGTTCGTGGTCTCGTTACCTGCTATTTTTGGTTGGAAAGCAGTTCGGGCTCTGTGCCTCATCAGAATGAAGCAAGGCAGCAGTTCGTTCTCTGAGCGCTGGAGAGCAGTCTCTCCTCCTCCTCCGTTCTGTGAGCGCTGGAGAGCAGTCTCTCCACCTTTGTTCATTGCTCGTGGTGGTATGTAGCCCCATTACCAGTCGTTCTCCTTCCTGTATTCATCTTTGCAGGAGCAAATTGATCAGCAGAGCAGCAGCAGCAGCGCTTACATTATTTCTTTGCAGATTGACTGAAGTTTGCAGGTTCATTGATTAGCATTTGTTTATTACTTGAGTTGGTGCTCTCGGTAGATTTTTCTCTTGCTGTGCTGCTGCAGGTGCTCACAAGACCAGCTCACGCAGGTTTGCAATGCATTCGATTCAGGGCAGCAGCTGTGATTCAGTGCTTGTGCAATGTAAACACCTTGTAGTAAATTCATCGGTTGTTCAGTTGTTAATTGAACAGTTGTCCTTTAAGGAGTTGTATAAGGGCTGCCGTATTGGTGATCTATTGTCTTTTTTTTTTTGTTTCTAATCTATAAAAAAACATGTAGTTGTGTGGTTTTGTCGGTTCTCTCGCTAAAAATCATGTTATTATGCTCAGTGGCGTGTCAATAAGTGAGTTGAAGAAACGGTTATAAGGATTTTTGCCCCTATTGTTTAGTATTGTTTGTCCGGCTTTCCTCCCTTACAATCTGAGCTTTATGTCAGAGTATCTTCACTAGATCCTTTTCCTATTTCTCCTAAAATCTAGTATAGGCGATTGAGAAAACTAGATTGCACCTTATATAGGGGATACATGCTTCAACATACTGATAAAATTCCTTCTTCCTTTCGCTCTTGTCTCGTTTTTCATGTACTCACCGTGGGCGAGCACTCCCAGAAATGGAGCAGCAATGGGTGAGACCCAACGGGATGAGAAGTGGCGGCGGGAACTCACCCGACAATGGGCTCGCCGGCTCAATGGGTGCGTGGCGGTGGAAATGGAGCAGCAGTGGGTTCAGTCGCAGTGAGATAGCGCAAAAGCCGCCCAAGTCAATAGCTCCCGGAGGTGAGTGAAAGAGGAATAGAAAAAGTGGATTGAGAAAAATGTCACCTCTCTTTTTTTCGAGGGATCGAGGAGGTGATTTTCTCAATTGAAAAAAAATAGAGAAGGGGATTGAAAAATCGCTGTGTTGAAGCTTATTTTTGCCATTAACCACCTGTTGACGCGAAAATTGGCCGATCCCTCTCCTTCGCACTTTGTTTCGGTCCAAATTTCGGTGCAAACATCACCTTTATTTTTTATTGTATGAAAAATTGGACACTTATTCTTAATTAATCTAACTGAGATGCTCTTAGAGCGACGCAAAAGCTTGCGTCGTCCAAAATGAACAAAGTGGAATCAAAGTTTCCAGGTGGTTATTCAGTACACCTAAGTTAAAAATTTGAATGTACTTGGGTTTGTTCTAAGTTAAACATTTGAATTTGAACAGCTTATCAAAAAATCATATGGACGTTTTTAAGACTAAATAAATATAGCATATGGATATATTCTACGATGAATTTAATAGAACTGATTTGGTATTGTACCGTTGGTATACTTTTTGTGCAGAAACCTCGTCTACTCGAAGAACAAACCAAAACAGGCACCCAGCGTTGTATGTCATGGAATGGAGAAAGGAATTACCGAAAGCAATGACAGCAGCGTTTGCCGATCGAAGCCCCGGCCGTCCTCCACGCCGCGGTAGTCCAGCAACAGGTCCAGGAAGTCGTTCTTGGGTGGATCTCCGGCGGCGCGCTCCTGAATGCGCCGCTCAATCCGCTCGTTGAAAATGGCGTGCAACTTCTTGAACACCCCGTTGAGGCGCGCCCTCAGCCGCTGCGGGTCCAACGGCGCGATTGCCGGGAAGAAGTCCGACAAGTTCGGTGCCCCGACGGCCACCGTGAACTCGTGCATCACCGCCATGAACTCACCCGACGCGCCGCGGTCATCAAGGTCCGCAAGGTCGGCGGACAAGATCGTGCAGGAGAGGAGGTTGAGGGCCGTCGTGAAGGCCACGCGGCGGACGTCGACGGCCGCGCCTTGGCGCGCTAGCCCGGCCACGTGCGACACGAGCCGCTGCACCTTGTCGCGGCGGAGCGCCTGGTGCGCGTCGAGGCGCTGCGGGGCGAATAGCTCTGCGGAGCACACCTTGCGCAGGGCGCGCCACCGGGGGCTCCCCGGCGGGAGCCAGCCCATGGAGTGCTGGTCGTGCGCGCACGCCCGGGCGGCGTCCGGGACGGAGCGCGTGGAGAAGGCGGCATCGTGGCGCTGGAGGACGTCGCGCGCGGCGTCCGCGGAGGACGCGACGACCGTGGTGACCGCGCCCAGGCGCACCGCCATGAGCGGGCCGTGGCGCGCCGCGAGTCGCGCGAGGGAGCGGTGTGGTTGGGAGCCGAGGTCGAGGAGGTTGCCGATGAGAGGCAGCGGACGGGGGCCCGGGGGCAGGTTGCGGCGTTTGCCGGCGAAGAGGAAGCGGAGGCACAGGGAAGAGACGATGAGGATGGCACATAGTGTGTAGAGTTGGAAGAGCTCCATGGCGAGCTACTGAACCTGAGCTGAGCTCCGTGGCATGGGTGCATTACTATGCGACGTCGTCTTGTTCTTGTAGAGGCGGACACCTGACAGGCACTACGGCACGAGTAAACACGTTTGAGGACTTTTTGGAATTTTGCTCGCGTCATTGGTTGAACTTTGTTAGTGCTATAAGCTACGGACCGTGATTGATTGAGACATGGCTAATTAATATCTATGTCTCTATCGCTGAAAATTGTTAAAAAAAATAGAGAAATGGTTATTCTGGTCCATTATGGCGTTATCTAAGTGGATTTTTGACAAACTCTTATAGGTATCTTAGCCGGGCGATGAACATGTTTGCAAGAGCTAATTGTTAGCTAGCTAAAACTAACTCTAATTGCATCTAAATAGGAAGATTAATATCTGAAATAGTCCCAACTCCCAACCATTAAGTAGTCATGTATTAAAGTAAATGTGTTGGAGCTCTACAATGTACTCAGCAATATTTAATGAATAATTTAATATAGTTATCCTAGTTTATGACTGTATTTTGTATTAACGTCTACTGACTAAATTATTAATTATGAGAAACAGAAAGAAAAAAAAAGTCGTAACCACCAACAAACAGGGTGCGCTGTGTGTCTTTCATGATGGCCGCGTGTCGACAATGTCGATCTTGGAATTATGTGACGTAGGACGGAAACTAACATGAGACCCGTATGTATCCATCTCCTACGACATAGTCACACCTCTATTTGTGTGGATATACCTGTAGTCTTTACATTGTCGTCATCAAAGTTGACATTTGTCTTCATAATAATTCCCATTAGATGCTATCTTCCTCTACGACAGATATCGCCAACTTGACAACTGCGCTGATCCAAGCACTAGTGTATCTTTTGGAAACACCCAATAGCTAGCCTCTCTCTATGATGACCAAAAAAAAAAAAAAAAAAACCTAGCCTCTCTCTATATGATTCTATCAAGGCATTCGCACGTTTTGCTCTTTTACTGTTTTCCCCTTTATTACCGGACGCATGCTTTACTATTAACGGCAGGAGGACGCATAAGGGCACGTACAACGCCCGTGCTGGCCGTCGTCTCAGGCTGGCAATTTTGCAAAAAACACCATGTTCGCGAGGAGAGAGAGCAAAGCCGTCGCCTGGCGAGACGACAGCAAGGGCTCGTGCTCCCAGTGCGGACTCGACATCTCGCGATGCGTTGTACGTTGCCGTCGTCTTGAGCTGACGCCATGCGGATCCAGCTGTGCACACGCCACACGCACATGAGGGAAAGCATCGCGGCAAAAATCCATCGCCGTTCTCTTCTCCGTCTTTCGTCCTCACGGACACGTGCTCGAAGGTGCCACCAGCTCCCGCTCGTCGGAGGGATGCTTTTGCCGCCGCCTTCTCCGGCCAGCCCCGGGCCGAAATCCGACGAGCCCGAGGCCGTTCCCCTCCTCTGCGATCAGAAAAGAAGAGAAGGATGCGCGTGCAAGAATTTGAAGAAATTAAAGGGTCAAGATGCAAGAGCGCCAGAGAGAAAGACTTTTCAGGTCAGGGCTTAGAAAATTTGTGAAAAGCATAAGGATCTCGAGGCTAAAGTGTTTCTCCTTTTCCTTTTCTGTTTATTGCATTTACATGGCTGAAATTTGATAATTCATAGTAATTCATAGAAAAATCATAAAATAGCAAATAAAGACGTTTTGGAATTCTTGTGAGTAGATCTATGCAGTGGAGTCATAACATGACATGATTAGTAGAAAGTTTATGATGTTTTTATTTACCTTGGTAATTAGGGTTTTAAAGGAATAAATTCATATCTAGAGTTGTGGTGCTCCAATTATCGTGAAACTTTTATGGTATGCTACTCCAGCTATGGGCGTCCTGTAGTAAAAGTTTTATGATCATTGGATGCAATATGATGAAGTTATTAATTTGTCTATAAATCTCATTTATCTATTGCAATATATATCATATATTTGTATTGATGGTTACAAAAAACATATTGTAACCATATTCATTATCTTTATATACGCTTAACTGTTTCGTCTCAAATAGCAACACAATGATATACAAAGTTGTATCCGTAATTGATCATAGCTACATGCATAAAGCATTAAACAATTTGCAGAGACAGCTAAACAGACAGTCCATCAGATGTTCGTCTATTTAGCGTATGTGTTCAAATTCCAAAACTTACGCATTACGCCTCATGGGTTACATGCCCTAACGATGGTGGTGGTTTTGGGGTGGGGGTGGGGGTGGGGGTGGGGGTGGGGGGCACCAAAGTGTTTTTTTTTAGCAACAAAATGCACCAAAGGTTGAAAAGCGTAAGTGGTGAGGAACTGGGGATTGGATCAGCAGCGGCCGTTCAGTGATCGGTGATTGGCAGCTCGTGAGTCGTGACTCAACAAGCCTGGAGATCTGAGTTCTTGCACGACTCGCAGAGACGTGGACTACTCGTGAACGGGAAGTAGAATAATGCATCAATCGTCGGTCGTGGCGCAAGGCTACAAAACTTGAGTAGGTAGAAATCATCGGCCGCCTCCGTTGCAATCTTCTCGAGAGCCTTTGAAATGTTATACAGTACTGTAAGTCAGTAACTGGAGCGTACAGGTGTCGTAATCCGTCCAAGACATGCAAAAGCAAGAGATTTGCAGTAAAGATTGATTATTTCCTTGCTGCGTGATTCTGCCTGCGCAAACATTTGTACTGAGAACAAGAAGTCACGAGGGCACATCAGCAAAGGCGCACGTTTTCTGCCATCCAGACTCTGTTCATCCTCCGGATGAACTCCTCGGCCCGCATCATGAGCTCGTCCTCTTCCTCATCGTCCCCGCCGCATTTCTCCTGTACCATATCATCCTCTGCTCCGCTGCTCTTCTCGATTGCCTGCACCTGGACAGCATCCGTGTCAACGTCGGCGACGCACCCCTTGGGCTTGCGGTGACCTTCGACGTCGTGAGCACAGCTGTGGCTATGGCTATGCTCGACGACGCTAGCTGTAGCGGCAGCGGTTGGACTCTGCCGTCCACCACCGCTCCTCTTCCCTCCTTGCACCTGAATACTATCCAGCGTTCCAGCTTCATCGGCTCCTGGCGTCAACTCTCTGCGGCCGCCGACGCCGAGGAGGAGGACGGCGATGATGAGGTGGGAGAAGCAGAATGCCAGTAGCGACGGGCTGGATGACGACGCCCACAGAGTGACCAGCTCCACAGTCGAGCTCAGCATATTCTTTTGCTGTGTTGGTTTTTGGTTTTTGGAAGAGGCCAGGTCAAAATGAAGGCAAGTTTTCAGATAGTTCGGTGTTGATGGGATGGTGAACGATCTTGGCGCCTCGAGCCATTATATATGTCCCTGGTTTTTGGATTCGAAACCCCCGAAGTGTGCAGAGGAAGATTCTGCACCGTGGACCCTGCGGTCGTGGTCTTCCCGCACAATGTCTTGGCATCCAAGCTGCCGGAAACCTGGAACGTGTCAACACTCATGGACACTGGAAAATGGTCATCGTGGTAGCTCCAAAAAGGTTGCAAGTGGTGAACGCACGCACATGGGTGGGTGTCCTGTGCTGATACTGGTGAGTCTTCCTGGGGAAGAAAGCCGGTCGTCGGCGAAATGGATTTGGCGCGTGCAGAGATCTCAACTGAAAAATCGAGAAATCGCCTCTTGTGCGACTCTTCTTTCTTTTCTTTTTTTTTTAAAAAAATGAACAGTTGTCTCCTGTTCATTCTGCGAAGTCTGAAATACTCCTTTATATACTCCATGATTTTTTCATATTTTGACATCGCAACAAAATTTCACTAAGAGCATCAGCTCCATAACGAAGCAAACTATTCCTCTTATACTTTGCTCTTGGCTTGCTAGACTAGCCAACAACTATCTAATGCCAACAGGGGAGCGACACCAGTAGATTGTCTCTCTCCTGCAATGCACACATCCTCGTGCACATCCAATGGTGCATGGGAGTGGGGCACATGCCCTAAGAGTAAAAATCTAGTTACCTGAAACGATACTAATATCTATTGCACCTATGTCTTAACGGCCTATTCCACCATTCCTCAGCAACCTGCACCATTTGTCATTGACTAGTTAAGTGCCCGTGCGTTGCTACGGGTATGCAACGTATAGGGCAAATCGATGTACGATTGATGTTGCATGATAGAGAGGGTATGGATGTCGGATTCATAATTTATTTTGTTATTTTTTTTAACTCCAAGCAACACCATTCGGTCATTCGATAACATTTTATAGGTAAAACGCTAAATATTAATATGAGAGAGAAACAATTTATAAATACTATAATCAAGAGGCAGAGACAGGATGGTACGTGAACTATCCGCCACTCGGCAGCGTGAGGACTAAGAAACCAGTGGCAGTCCACTTAGCAGCTTCCGGGTTGTCCACCCGCAGCGATGCACCGTCGTTGTTCTGCTCCTCTGTCCAATCCAATGTGGGCCTTGTTTAGTTTCAGAATTTTACCCCCAAATTCACTACGCAGAATTCCTATTCCCCATCACATCAAAATGTTGACACGTCACATAAAGTCTTAAATGTAGATGAAATCAAAAACTAATTGCACAGTTTTATTGTGCTTTGGCAGACGAACATTTTGAGACTAATTAGTCAAAATTTGGACAATTTTTACCACTAAAAAACAAAACTGCTACAGTTAATGGGACTTGCTACAGTCCCGAATCCGGCCACCGGATTCGGGAACTGAACAAGGCCGTGTAGCTCTGAAACTGCAATTAGAAAGAGGAGCAACAATTCGATAGCTGCAAAAGGTAGGGAAGAAGACGACAGATCCTAACCATCTTGCTGCAGGAAACAAAGCAACAAAAGCACGAGAGATGAATTGCATGCCTGACAGAGCTTTGCACAGACAAGAATTTTCAGCTGGCTGATTTCGGGTTACTCAAGAATCTGAAAGCACAACAGAGAAGTTAGATTGGCGTAATTACAATAGCATGTACCAATTCAGGACTGGAATAGAAAGAGCAACATTTGAGAAGCATCTATACACATAAACATCATACATCCTTTGTGGGCTTTTAAATGAGAAAACATTGATTTAGGTGGAAAAGAATGTTGTTTCCCTGAACACAAAAATGTTCTAAACAAAAACAGAAACTACAACTATAACAGTGATATTCGATTTGCCATATTCAGTAAATTTTAAATTAAGGAGAAACAATATTTTGCTTCTGATCAGTCAATCTAACAACTAAAATCTGTAAATCACATGATCCCGTTGACTTATTCAAAACAATGTTGGAGACCCAAACATCCTACAAGGCCTCAAAAGGAGTAGAAGATAAAACCTAACATGACAGTTGACAGGTGGAAAAAAGCATAGGACTACAGCTTGAAGAAGGGTGGCATTAAGCAATGAAGTTGTCCTATGAATCATTCCATGATTCTTCATGTATGCAAGATGATACCTACAAATTTAATGCCTGGTGAGCAGGAGAGGTCCTGTGACAGAAAAGTGAAACCAGGAGGAGGCCTCGTGCTTCAATATTTAACTATGAATAGATGAAGCATAATAGAAGAAAAAGTGAGTAGAAGCAAACAAGCCCAGAATAGGTGATCCAACCAGTGCTTAACTATCTTGAAAGAATCTAACCAATCGAAACACTTTGTTCTGCTCTACCACCATTCCAACTGGAGAGGACAAAATATTCTAAACAAATCACTGTAGATACACATGATTCATAGCCTTGATTGCAACCAAAATTATCTCAGGATAATATAATTCATGCATCCAGGAAAAGCGTGTTCCTCATGTTCTTTATACTTATTTTAAGCCTACAGTCTGTCAGTGTGCTTGCCTGAAAATTCATATACCAGTTTATCGAAAGCATTGTAGCTCATGCTCAACAAAAGATGCAATGGAGTAAGTTCCTAGTTTCTTACAAGGCAAGGCCTCAAGGTTCGTCTGATTGTACAATCACCAAGGTTGAGCTGGTCGGAACAAATTTATACTGGAAACATAAATGATTAGGAGCTTTCACTCTCTCAATTATAATCTAGCAGACTTGGGCCGAACAGGACAAAGAATTCAGCAGCTCTAACTGAACAGTATTACCATATGAAACTTATGTTAATTTCAACATGAGCATGCCACTACTGCCTTGTTCTGAAATCAGCACGTAAGTAATTTTTCTTGATTGGAAAACTTTCAGGGAGCAGAACATTTCCAAAAAAGTTAAAGGGTTTGGGTGCTCCGTTTGGCACAGCAGGAAGGGAAGAGGTGGGATTAGCACACCTTGTGTTAATACAAAAGTTAAAGGGTTTGGGTGCTCCGTTTGGCACAGCAGGAAGGGAAGAGGTGGGATTAGCACACCTTGTGTTAATACATGGGGAAGGTACTCACGAAGACCTGGGCACCTGAGCACGCGAGCAGCCCTGGTCGATGGAGGCGCCCCGGGACGTGCGGAGGGAGTTCCGGTGAGGGCAGCAGGACCTGGCGGTGTGTATGGAGGCGGCTGCGGCGCGAGTCTTCGTTTGGGGAGGGCGGCGATGTGAAGTCGCTGGAGCCGGCGCGACGGACGGCGGCGGCGGCAGCGCACGTCCTCGCAGTGGGCGACGACCGGATGGGGTCCTCGCCGGATCCGTGGATATGGGCCCTGGCACGACGAACGGACGGCGGCGGCGGCGGAGGCGGGACGTGCTGCTGCAGTGACAGGAGAGCGAGGTTGCGCCAGGGGCGGTTTCGTCCTCGTCTCGCCGTCGTCGTCGGGCTGGAGCTTCCTCTGTCTCGCGCCGTCGTTGAAACCGCCACTCGCACGACGGGGTGAGCGAGGAGCGCCGGGGGCGGTTCTCCTCCCTCCCCACGCGATGGCTGGGGTGCGCGTCGGGATTCACCCGCGCCGGGGAGACGGAAGCACCTGGGTGTCGTAGGAGCGGCCGGGCAGTGAGAGCGTCGTGGGCAAGCGGCGGTTTTGCGCGGATGTGAGGTAGAGAGAGCAGGGCAGGGATTAGTGCGGGCGGGCCGGGGGGAGGGATTAGTTGAGCGACAGTTTTGTTTTGACCAGGGAAGATGCATGCGGTGCCACCGTAATTAGCCGGGCAGGCCGATTACATTAGCCGCTGACGATGTCTTTTGGGCCTTTTAGGGGTAAAGATAAAGATTAGTTCATTTGAAAAGTTGAAAATTTTCCAATCACATCGAATATTTGGACGCATCTATGGAGCACTAAATATAGGTAAAAAAACTAATTGCACAGTCTATCTGTAATTTGCGAGACGAATTTTTTGAGCCTAGTTAACCCATAGTTGGACAATAATTGCCAAATACAAACGAAAATGCTATAGTAGTTTTTAGCAAAAAAATACCATCTAAACAAGGCCCAGATAATTATTATGGAGTATTTCACAAATAGCATATCAAGAAGTTCTAAAATGGCACACAATGTTTATACTAGTCCAGCCAAATGGTTCTCTTAGTCCAATGGTTTTGCGTGCGTGATTCATTCATAGAGGTGAGAATGTTGGTTATGAGAGAGTGTGTGTTGTACTGGGTAATTCCAAAAAAAAAAAACAGTGTGTATTGTTGTATTGCTTGTACATTGTTTGTGTAAAGCGCATTGGAGACACCGATCAAGGGCTCTCTGTTCTTCTAACTTATATAGTCTAGGGGTATAGGGTCTCAAATAAGCCCTTGACGGTTTATGTATATGTTTTCTTGTCGGTTACAAATTACAACATAATCTCAATAGATCAAATTAGATGCATATCTATGTCTTGCCTAAAGTTGATGAAGGCCCTATCTCCAAAAAGCCAATTTTGTCCTCCACAGCGATACCCGTCGCCTTGCATTCGCCGAGTTAACTAGGGCTCTCACAGGACAATGTTGAGTCGTCCAATGCCCGTCCATTCTTGGCCAACGGCCGAAAGAGATCTCGTGATGTCAGTGTTCAACGCGTCATCTGATCTGGACCGGACTGATTCAAATTTGGTCCAACGATAGGAAAAGTGTAAAAAAAAAAATCTATGTGAGTTTTGTGTCGAGATATGACTATATGAGCACTTTTGTTAGTTGTAGTCCCTAAATTTGTACATAAATTTCTAATAACACTCATGTTCCTTAAAATTACTGGTGTGTGCGATAGCTTTGATTGATGGAACTACGCGGAAAGAATGGATTGTATTGTTCCGAACGGACAGGCAACAGCCATCCCGCGCCATGTTGCCATTGGACATGCTCTGTTGGTAACACTGTTACTGCCTATTCTAATCTTGTGTTTTCATTAAAAAAAATCTAATCTTGTGCAGGTTAATCTCTTGAAAGAGGCGACGGTTACTCTGTTGACAGCAGTTTTTATATCGGGAATAAACTAGAAACCATGCGCGGCGTTGCCGCGCGCTGCCTGTTTCAGCCACTGTCCATATGAAAGATGATCAGTCTGTGCCTTGCATCCTTTGCTCCCTTGTTGGAGCAAACCAACAGATGATCTTTCTCACAATTTGAAATGATTATCGAGGATGCTCCTGAATTGTGAGGGTTGTGTTTATCAGAAAGTCTGAAACCAAGCTTGGAAATAATAAATACAATGTGCAAAACAAATTATGAATTAACTATAAGTTACTATACACAATAATAAGGATTAATTGTCAGTGCTCATGTTCAGTTGGATTTTCAAAAGTATGGGAGGGAGATATAGAATAATGGATCATCTTTATCAAATGTAGACATGCTAGCCCCACCTTTGTACGATCTGGCATCTCCCTTGCTGCTAGCTGTGGGGGCAAGTTGAATTATAATCAATGCTCACCCAATAAAGTCAACAAAAAAATTGATGCAAATTAAAGACTTGTGAAAACCCGTCGTCCATCTCTGGTTTCCTGCAACTGTACATATGATTTGAATAGCATCATTTTGTAAACTGAGGAAAGTACAACTACACGACACATTCACATTCAAACTAAGAGCATCTCCAAGAGCTCCCAAAAACTCACTTGGTAAATCTAGTGTTATAGCAACTTGGTATTTTATTTTTCAAGTGAAAAAAAGAGGTATCTCCAACAACTTGGTATTCCAACTTGGTTAAACCAGAGGATGACAGATGGGACCCACATGTCATAGCCTATTTCGGATGACCGGAAGAACAGACCACGACGTTGACCAGCGGGGTGGAAATTTTGACTCGCGATTTCTCGACAACGGCTGCGCCAAATCGAGTGAGGTTTGATCCTACGCGATCGTAATGAAAAAACGAAACTTTTGAGTATTTCCCATCAAAATATTGAGCATTCTACAGTGCTCGACCACGGCAAGTTGTTGGGCGGCTGTACGGAACTCCATATGGATCTTCGTCTCCGTATCTAGCGGTGGGCGAACGGCCGGCGAGCGCTGGCGAGCCAGCGAGCGGCGGTGCGAGCAGCGGGCACGCGGGAACGACGACGACCCACGCACGGCGCGCCCGCGCGGGGCAATGCGCGCGCCCTCCGCGCGCGGATCTTTACGCACGCGGAGGGTGTTTTTTCCGTAGTTGGTATTTTACCAAGTTGGTATTGGGAGCTGTTGGAGAACAAAATTTGTGTTTTTGCCAAAAATTATAGAATACCAAGTTGTTTTTGGAGCTCTTGGAGATGCTCTAATGAATCTTATCCATCCCTGGTTTTGCATCAGACCACTAAATATACTTGTCCACCTCTAGCTTTCTATCAGAACATTAAATATATGCATGATTTGGAACTCACCATTTCATAAATAAAGATCGAGTACAGTAGGACTACACACAATAGGAATAGCACCAAAGTATAAAACAACGTTGATTAAAGCAAGCATGACAAATTTATTAATAGTAATTTTTAAAGGTCATCCTGTAGCATATGGATATCATTTTAGATAAATTAAATTTGCCATTTTAAAAAGTTGTTGTGTGAAGAGTGGAATCCTAAAATATGCATTGATATAAGTATTCATATTATAGGAGGAAACAAAGGTGATGCATATACAATATGAGATGACATATAGTGAAGATTTAGCAATTGCTTTTGTATGCTGCAAGCAAATATAAAAACGAGCGTGTAGTTTTGTACCCATCATTATTAAATATAAGCCTTTAGATGAACTTGGCAAATTCATTGCTCATTATCTATAAAAGTTTTAACCAGTACATGTCTGTGGTGATGTTAGATTGCAGTCTTTAGCCGTTATGAATTTAATCAATAAAATGCATGTAGAGAACAGTTAAATAAAGGCCGATTACATGGGTCATCCATAATTTACCAAAATAGACAATAACAAGTTTACTTGTTTTTTATTAGCTTTTTTTTCAATATCTAAGCAGGGTATCTGTTGTAATTTACTTATGCTGTGAGCTTGCTGATTACTCGTAAATGGTATTAATAACATTATTAGATTAGTAAAATGGATACGTAAGAACGAATTGGGAAGTAAGGTGTAAAGTATCATTGAGGAAAGGTGTGAAACAAGAGGATGAACACACCCGACTTCTGTATTAAGTAACGAGGCCCCATGAAGAGCTGCGAGTGGAGAGGCCTTCTGTGCATCAGTTTTAATTGAACTTCGATGTCCAGGCACATGGCTGCCAGCAGCTTGCAAGAGAGTCGGTGCACCAATCGAACATAGCAGATCTTGGCCAGGGTGTAGTGCCTGTCCCATCAATTGAACTGAAATCACTGAACTCATGTCAATCTCATGCCAAGCACAACTTACAGAGATGGGGTCATTCCAAAATCAGCAACCAAATATTGAAAAGAAAGAAGAAGAAATCCATACTTTATGCCCATTTTATCGAACACATTAAGGGCATCATCGATGGAAGCACTGACATTGGTATTGAGGTGTGACCAATGGCCCCGTACGCCCACGGCCGGCTGGCTGGCTACCCCGGCAGCAGGTGCCCGCGCCTAGGATCGCCCCGCGGAGGCGCCAGTGGCCCGCGCGCGCGGCCAGATGCCCCCGCGGCCGGTGGCTCCTGCGCCGCAAGCCGAGCGCTCCCGCACCAGCCTGCCCCGCGAAGGTCCTGCACCTTGGTTCTCTCGACGTTGCTGGGCCAATTGGCCTCATCTCCATCGCCACTCGCCATGTTCGCCGGCGACGAGAGGAGGAAGACGTCCTCCTGCCGGTGTCGCTGCAGCCCTCGCCGCCGCCTTCGCCGTGTTGGCGCTGCTATCGGGCGGCGGCTCGTCGAAATTCCCCGGACGGCACGAAGCTTTGATGGTACGTCCAACCGGAAAGTCCTTAACCCTTGCCGGCGTGCGTAGGGAAGCTTTGGTGGTGGGCGGCGCAGACGGCCCGAGACGGAGGGGACGAGTCGTGCGCCAAGCGGGTACGCCGCGAGCCCGCAAGGATTGGCGAACGTCCGGGTTCGCGGATCGAGACCCGTTACGATCCCGATCGAATGGTCGATATAGCTTCTTCGCCGATCCAACGGCTCGTGTGTTAGCGGGTGACGTGGCACTATCGGGTGCCCGCTTTTGTTGCGTAGAATTCGTTTATAGAGATTAAGAACATACCGGCAAATAGCCAAATTGTCGGCGGGGGGGGGGGGGGGGTGGGGTGGTGATCTCGGCGTGTAGTTGCAGTTTCATTCAGAAATGGGCCTAATTATGATGTATTCATTTTGGGCTTTCCTAACTTCAATAGTTGGCTTCAAGCTGGGTTTGGTTGTTGGGCCGAGCTAGCTTCTGAAGATGCGGAAATCCAAAAGTTGTACGCATGATGCTGTTGCTGGAAAGAGAAGCTACCTTCACATACTGTAGCCACATTGGAGGATCTGTAATCACAGGCTGACAGGAAGGAAACGGGCATGCAATCGGCCAGGGCGAATCAGGGAATAGGGAAGGGCAACCAAGCTGACGTAACGAGGAACTTGGCGCTGTATTATTTGTACTGACAGTCGGTTAATGTGAAAAGCTGCAAGCCTGCACTCTCACATGGCCGTTTTTGTACTATCATTTTGTTGACCTGATTATCTTATCCAGGCCGGCCCAAAAGAGCCTGCATGGATGGATGGACGTAATCATTTCTAAGCATGGCCCATGTCGGCATTCAGAAATTAAGCACAGTTCCCTGGCCTTCCTGTACTTCCGGAAGCCTCCGGCATCATTAGGGACTGTCCTCCTGGGAAAGTTAAGAGTAATGATTCACGCCGTGATGAGATCGATCCTACAGGCTTCCTCCCGTGTACAGTACTGTATTACACAAGCTACAAAACCAGGACCAGCAACGCCCGGACGAGTGACGGCCGCAAAGAGGTGGCGTTTTGGACTGGCGCGACGAAAGCATAGCATAGCGCGGGGACACGCGCACAGGCGACGCCACTCG
The DNA here is from genome assembly GCA_018135685.1 of Themeda triandra. Taxonomy (NCBI): domain Eukaryota; kingdom Viridiplantae; phylum Streptophyta; class Magnoliopsida; order Poales; family Poaceae; genus Themeda; species Themeda triandra. The sequence goes on along the minus strand of JAENPR010000185.1, from coordinate 752,023 downwards.
GGCGCAGCCCGCAGCGACAGTCCGCTGCCGACTCCACTACCAGTCCTACAGTCACCGCCGCTGACAAATCGCACTAGTACTAGTACTCTGCCCTGCCTTGCCTGCCGGCTAGCTGCCGCCCTTCCCCTGCGTGATGAGAACTGTGCGCAAGCAGCCGGTGGACTTTGGCGTTGCATGCAGCATGCGGCATGCCATGCCCGAAGACCAGGCGGCGACGGACGTCGTGACTCGTGAAGCACGCATGTGCTCTTTGCTCGCGAGGGCCGGGGCCGGCCGTCTGCCACGGCCGATCGGTGGTGGTGGTCCTCGTCCATGACCGGATCAGCAGCAACCTGAGCGAGGTCTCTGTTGTCTTTGTGGCACCTTTCGTGAATGGAACGGCCTGGACCATGGGACGCCCGTCCTTTGGATCTGTATCCGGCGATGGTGACAGATCGAACGCACTGCAGAGACTGGAACTGGAAGAACGAAGAGCTACGAGCTAAGCAGGGCCTATTAGGTGAAATAATTCAGATTGTTTGGCATCCTAGCTCCGAGCTTTCCAGCGGAAGATAGTTACAGTTCTTTATAATCTCACCCACCAACGGTCTTCTCGTTGGTGATGAAATACTTAGCTAACAGCGAGCTGGACACCCACCGCCCTACACACTAACTCCAGTAGTTGGGTTGACGCCGGCCAAGTATAGGACCATCGATCACACCCACGCACTTGTACGACGCGCACGGTCCACTGCTCGATCTCCGCTGCTCTGCTTGCTGGGGCAACGTACGTACAGTCCACAGTCGTGAACGCAGAGCGGCCATATCCTGTTGTTTCAGTCCAATAAAGAAATTCAGTCGTGGGCGCTTGAAAAACAGTGGTTTTTTCACTGGTTTCGCTAAAATCCATCAGGGTCTCTGGCCCGTCAAAGAGGACCAGCTCCGCCCTGTATGGGTGAACTGATGAACACTGGAACACTGCATGCGTCGTCGGTCGTCAGGCACTCAGGCAAACAGAGGCCCGATCTGATCGATCTGATCTCGCTAGCTGCGTGCCGGCTATGAATCGCGGATTGTCGATCTGACAGCTGGTCCTCGATCGGGCTGGTGTTGCCGGCGAAGCCGATTTGGCGGTGGCCGGGGTAGGCACGTACTGTACCCGTCAATACAGTATCAATGCGAACGATGCAGCTGTTAGAATATAAGGCAATTTCCATGTCAATTTAATTCCATAAATTAACAAAATGATGATGACATTTATATAATTGTAAATAAAGATCATAGTATCAATCATGTTCAAAAGAACATGAACCACGTGACTAATAATCATGCAAAACATATCATAATCAAAGACATATAAACATGACATATATTGCATAGCATCAAGATTAAACATGTATATCATGGCTAAAAATAAATTGCATAGGAAACATCTCAACAGAGCTACCGGAACATGCAGAGAACAACCGACGAAACATTTTAACAAACTATAGAAACAGATAGATAATACGTATAGCGCATGCGAAAGAACAGAGACAATATAGGAGCTGAAACGATGTTCGATCTAGTGAAACATAGCGACAACACATACCGAAGCATCGCATAACAAACTATCGAAACAAAAGCATGATCGAAATGTGAAAACTAAAGAGGAGATGAACAGCTTCATACCCCTTCGCTCCCGAAGTTTGTCCATCTTCTAACGCCATGATGAAGACTTGCGTAGCCGATCTCTTCTCCGGGATGTAGAGGAAGAAGACGAACTCACCGATCTCTTCTCTTCCCAACGCGAAAAACAAGAACAATGGAGGTTGGGCGCCGCGAAGACGCTCCCCAAAAACCTAATTGCTTGTCCCCCCGTGCAAGGATCACGAACAAAAAGGACTTCGGAGGCACCCGCCCTCTCGCCTTCCGTGCGCGCGGAAGAACGAGATGGGAAAACCTTCTACGTAGCGAATTGTGGTGTCTAGTTGTGTGTCTCTCAAGTGGAAGAGAAAGCATGTCTAAGCCAACATGACTTGTGAAGGAGCACTAGTTATATACTCCTCAAAGAGTATGCCAAAAGGCTCATGACAAGGAGCCTCACGTAGGCTTGAAAGGCAAAGAGCCTCATGTGATGGAGGTCAAGAGCCTCATGTCATTAACCTCCACTAAGTGAAAACTCTTGTAACTCTTGCCATCACTTTGCCAATTAAAACTAGTGGAAGAAACTCCCGTAATCAAGAGACATGAATTGACTAATAATATTGCACACATTATTTAATATGTGTCATAGAATTTATTTAATTTAATTAGATTATATATGGGCCTAGCCCACATTAAATCCAACAATCCCCACCAAATTCTAAGGCACACATCAAATAATCTCGCATCCACAATTCTTTGATATACCAAGGTGTTTCGATGGAGACTGTTAAGTTGAACATCCACCTAGAACAAGAGTTTCACTCGCCACAACCGAACAATGGACTAAGCCTTGAATTGACAAGCTTTGTGCGAGCTAAAATTCACTCAAGTCCTTTGCCGATACTAGGATACATAAGGCATTCCCGCTTGTTTTGAAGCATATAAGTCACACTTCGAAGCCTTTCATGAGTATTTAGAGAGTACCCAAATCTCATAGACCGTGACTAGCACCGACTCATATAGGTGTACTCCTCAAAAGATGTTCTCGTAGGACAACATCTCACCTCAATAGGCTCTTGGAATACATTAAGGTAAATATACCATCCCGCCTTACGTATAGGAAAGATGTGCATCGAAATGAGTCAAGAAGGGATCTTTCCTCTCGATCTACTACTAGCTTGTTTCACCACTCCAATTCACGGGATCTCCGATCACAAGGAGCAAAGTTACCACTAAAGTAGACCTCATGTGGGTCTCATACCCATTTCTCTCGATGCATTTACTATCACATTGCGTGACGCACTTTTAGTAAACCGATCCGCAGATTATTCGACGTATGGACATAATCCAACGTTATAACTCCGGAGTTTTTCAGCTTTCTCGACGATTTTAATCTCCTCTTTACATGCCTTGTGGACTTCATGTTACTCCTTGAACTCGTTTACCTTTGTAATAACAAATCTGGTTATCACAGTTCATGGAAATAGCCGGTATTGGTTTCTCAACTACCGGTAAATCTATTAGGAGATCACGTAACCACTCGGCCTCGCCCCCAAAGCAGCAGAGATCTAATGCCGCGAGTTCCCGCTTCCATTGTAGACTTCGTTAAGATAGTCTCGCTTGCAAGACTTCCAGAAACAGCGCCACCTCCAAGCAAGAACACATATCCGCTTGTGGCATGAAGCTCATCAAAGATCCGAGATCCAAGCTTGGCATCACAATAGCCTTCTAGCACTCGGGGAACCCAAAGATAATGAATACCATAAGTCATAGTACCCTTCGTAGCGCAACACTCTCTCTAGAGCACGCCAATGATCATCTCCCGGGTTTGAAACAAACCGACTCGCTTGCACACAAGATAAGAGATGTCGTGCCTAGTTGCACTTGCCAAGTACATCAAAGAGCCAATGATCTCGGGAGTATGTTAATTGATCCCTTGCAATTCTTCTATTCTTTCTCGAATCATGCTAGGGTCATAAGGTGTGGGAGCAGGATCACAGCCACCGAAACCAAAGCGACTCAACACCTTTTCCACATAGTGAGATTGTAACAAAGTTACCCCACCATCACCTTCTCTGATAAGCTTGATGTTTAGAATGACATCAGCTTCTCCCAAATCCTTCATATCAAAATTGTTTGATAGAAGATTCTTCACATCCTCAATGACCTTGAGGTTTGATCCAAAGATCAATATGTCATCAACATAAAGGCATAGCATGATAGCCTCACTCCCACCATGTTTATAATACACACACGAATCCGCCTCATTCACAGCAAATCCAGCGGTAGTGAGAGTATTATCAAACTTTTCATGCCACCGCTTAGGAGCTTGTTTCAAAGCCATACAAAGATTTTAACAAATACACACCTTGTTCTCTTGACCATCCACAATGAAACCATCTGGCGATCCATATAGATCTCCTCATCCAACTCTCCATTTAGGAAAGCTGTCTTTACATCCATCTGATGAATGATAAGACCATGAGAGGCTGCCACGGCTATCAAAGTACGAATAGTAGTCAATCGAGCCACAGGTGAGTAAGTGTCAAAGAAATCTTCCCCTTCTTTCTGGGTATATCCTTTGGCCACAAGCCTTGCCTTGTACCTCTCAATAGTACCATCAGGCCTAAGCTTTTTCTTGAAAATCCACTTGCACCCTATAGGTTGACAGCCATAAGGACGGTCCACGACCTCCCATGTTCCATTACCCATAATAGATTCCATCTCACTCCTTACTGCTTCCTTCCATAAGTCAGCATCAGGAGAAGAATAGGCCTCTTGTATGGTGGATGGCGTGTCTTCCACAAGGTATACTATAAAATCATCACCAAAAGTTTTAGCAACTCTTTGCCTCTTACTCTTGCGTGTGACTATAGTATCATCCTCCTCGGGATGTGCAAAGGAGATTCCTCAAATGATCTATGGGAATAGATAGTTCTTGCTCATTTGAAACTATATTCTCATGATTTGTTTCACTAGGTGTAGACTTCTTTGGAAACTCATTCTCAAAAATGTAGCGTCTCTTGATTCCATGATAGTATCAACATACATATCGTGCACATCAGATTTTATAATTAAGAACCTATAACCAACACTATGGAAGGCATAGCCCAGGAATATACAATCAACGCTTTAGGCCCTAGCTTACGCTTCTTGTTTATTGGCACATTCACTTTAGCCAAACACCCCCAAGTGCGCAAGTAAGAGAGGTTTAATCTTTTCTTCTCCCATTCCTCGAATGGTGTAATCTCTTTGTTCTTTGTAGGAACTCGTTCGGACATGACACGCGGTCAAAATTGCCTCACCCCACCATTCCTTGGATAATCCCGCTGTACTCAACATGGCATTTACCAAATCGCTTAGAGTGCGGTTTTTCCTTTCGGCAATCCCATTGGATTGTGGTGAGAATGGAGGTGTCCTCTCATGAACAATTCCATGTTCCACGCAACTCATCGAAAACATTAGAGAAATATTCACCTCCTCTATCGACCTTAAACGTTTTATTTTCCTCTCAAGTTGGTTTTCAACTTCGGCTTTATAGGACTTAAAATAATTCAGCGCTTCATCTTTTGTTTTTAAGAGGTACACATAGCAAAATCTGGTGGAATCATCTATAAAGGTGAGGAAATATCTTTTGCCGCCTTTAGTCAAAATTCCATTCATCTCACAAAGATCGAATGAACAAGTTCTAGAGGTGCCGATTCCTCGCCTCAACAGCCTTGTGGGGCTTGCGGGGTTGTTTTGATTCAACACAAACATGGCACTTAGACTTTTTGACTAGGTTAAATTTAGGAATTAAACTCGGGTTTGCTAGCCGCATAAGACAACTATAACTTGCATGACAAAAGCGTGAATGCCACAAATCGGATTCATCGAAAAATCAACCGAGTTTACCAACTTATTACAAACATCATGCAAGGATAGGCGGAATGACCTCCGCAATCATAACCTTTTCCAACAAAAGTACCATGTTTAGAAACAACACATTTATTCGCCTCAAGAACAACTTTGTAGCCATCTTTACAAAGCATAGACGCGCTAACAAGGTTCTTCTTTATTGAGGGCACATGCCGCACGCTCTTCAATGGCACCGTCTTTCCCGAAGTGAACTTCGAATGACCGTACCAACACCAAGAACATGAGCACGCGACCCATTTCCCATCAACAAGGCGCCGCACCTCCCGACTGGGTAAAAAGAGAACAAAGAAATATCAGCACACACATGTATATTTGCACCACTATCCATCCACCACTCGGTGAATTACAGATCGAAAGAACAAATGGTAAAGAATTACCATACCCCACTGCTCCATCTCGCAGCCTCCGTAGTGACAACATTTGCCGACTTCTTCTCTCGGATTGAACTTGTGATCTCGGGCAATCTCTAGCCCAATGTCGTTTCACTCCCACAAACAAAGCAACCTCCCTTGCTTTTGTTGGTGTTGTTCTTCTTCTTAAACCGTGCCGTTCGAACAGGCTTTGGAGAATTCTCTTGCTTGTTTTGTTTCTTCTTCTTGAACTTGTTGAATTTCTTCGCACCATATTTGCGTAAGCGGTCTCATCACCTTTCCCTTTGTCCTTTGCCCTTGCCCTCTCCTCAACATCAAGAGTGCCAATGAGCTCCTCAACATTGAACTCCCGCCTCTTATGTTTAAGGGAGGTGGCAAAATCCTTCCAAGAAGGTGGTAACTTGGCGATTATACCGCCACCACAAACTTGTCGTGAAGAAGACAAGGGAATAGTTCGAGTTCCTTAGCTGCGTCGAACCTCATGAGCCCGTTCCACTACAGATCGGTTCTCAACCATCTTGTAGTCATACAAATGCTCCATGAGGTACAAACTACCAAAGATCGGTTACTCCAAACTTTCCAACAAGTGCATCCCACGTGCTTTCCCAAGGGAAGAATGATATAGCTCTTCCGAAACTTTGCATCCAATGCACCGATCACGCTCCTCTAAAGAGGTTGTCATCGCCCTTAAACTTAGTCCTCTCGCTCCGCAGACAAGTTTTCGTGCTCGCCCTCGCGGCGTGATAACAAGACATAGCAACCAACCACAGCTCCATCTTAGCTTTCCAAAGCAAGAAATTCTTTCCATCAAAAGAATCGTTTTAATGCAAAGAAAAACCTCCTCGATTTAAAAATGCCTATAATTAGGTTTTTGGATTGTTAGAATATAAGGCAATTTCCATGTCAATTTAATTCCATAAATTAACAAAATGATGATGACATTTATATAATTGTAAATAAAGATCATAGTATCAATCATGTTCAAAAGAACATGAACCACGTGACTAATAATCATGCAAAACATATCATAATCAAAGACATATAAACATGACATATATTGCATAGCATCAAGATTAAACATGTATATCATGGCTAAAAATAAATTGCATAAGAAACATCTCAACAGCTACCGGAACATGCGTGAGAACAACCGACGAAACATTTTAACGAACTATAGAAACAGATAGATAATACGTATAGCGATGAAAGAAGAATGTAGACAATATAAGAGCCGAAACGATGTTCGATCTAGTGAAACATAGCGACAACACATACCGAAGCATCGCATAACAAACTATCGAAACAGCATGATCGAAATGTGAAAACTAAAGAGGAGATGAACAGCTTCATACCCCTTCGCTCCCGAAGTCCGTCCATCTTCTAACGCCATGATGAAGACTTGCGTAGCCGATCTCTTCTCCGGATGTAGAGGAAGAAGACGAACTCACCGATCTCTTCTCTTCCCAACGCGAAAAACAAGAACAATGGAGGTTGGGCAAGCCGCGAAGACGCTCCCCAAAAACCTAATTGCTGTCCTCCCCGTGCAAGGATCACGAACAAAGAAGGGCTTCGGAGGCACCTCGCCCTCTCGCCTTCGTGCGCGCGTAAGAACGAGATGGGAAAACCTTCTACGTAGCGTGCAATTGTGGTGTCTAGTTGTGTGTCTCTCAAGTGGAAGAGAGAGCATGTCTAAGCCAACATGACTTGTGAATGAGCACTAGTTATATACTCCTCAAAGAGTATGCCAAAAGGCTCATGACAAGGAGCCTCACGTAGGCTTGAAAGGCAAAGAGCCTCATGTGATGGAGGTCAAGAGCCTCATGTCATTAACCTCCACTAAGTAAAAACTCTTGTAACTCTTGCCATCACTTTGCCAATTAAAACTAGTGGAAGAAACTCCCGTAATCAAGAGACATGAATTGACTAATAATATTGCACACATTATTTAATATGTGTCATAGAATTTATTTAATTTAATTAGATTATATATGGGCCTAGCCCACATTAAATCCAACAGCAGCAACGTACAGTTGAAGGCAATTGGCCGGTTAGGTGCGTGCCAGTCCTTCAGTACTCGGCTACCTCCAGCTGTATCGCTGTCGACACCGTATCTGTACATACAGCATCTCTGCTTAGTCAGCCTGCCTGCTTCTCGATCTGAAGCGGTCGTGAGTCGTGACATGGAACCGAATGAGCACGAATTGACCACACAACTAGAGATTTGTATGCCAGTTCTTCATATACATAGGTTCAGCTGAGTAGCTGATGACGACCTTTGCTATATACATATGCCGGTGCTGGTCCCTGGTTCAATTGTGCAGTTCAATAGTGTCAGGATCGGTCGTCGTGGCAAGAGGAGCACCGTGATGCTGCTGAAGCAGAAGACTGGGATCGAGGAAGGATCAAGAATGGAGGCCCAGCTGAGCTCGGGTGGCTGAAGACGGTATTGGACCGCTGCGGGGAATTCACCTTTTCGTCGTTCAAGCGCGCCGCGCCGTTGGCTGAGCCGCGCGGATAAATACCCGCGTTGTAACCGTCTTACTTTTCATCGACTAAGAACTTGAACTCGAATCCCCAATTCCGAACCCTAAGATTCTGATGTGCTATTCTACCCCGAATTCTTGCTTTCTACCCTGAAATTCTCTCCAATTACTCATAGTTATCGTGTTGATTCGACTCGGATCATCACAATTGGTATCCAGCTCTAGGTTAATTTCGCGGAAAAAATTTTCCTCATCGGAATCCATGGCGCCGCCAAAGCAAGCTGAGCTCGCTCAATCCCTGGAGGACCTCACCTCCAAGCTCGAGGAAATGACGAAGCAGATCACCGGCTTCGGGGACATCACCAAGCGCCGCGGCCGGAAGGGATGATGAAGACGACGCCGGAGTCGGTGGCGGGCATCTCGTCCAAGCGGACGGAGTCCGACCTCGTCCTCGCCGATCTCACGTCGCAGCCGAGGAAGCGGTGAGGACCATCAACGCCAACGTCTCCAGGGGTGGACGGCCTTGTCTCCCGTCTCGATGCGCTGGACGCCGTCGGCGCAGGACCGTCGCCGGGCCCGGGAGTGCTCGGTGGTTTGCCTCAACAGAACAGCGGAGGAGCAACTGCTCCATCCAGCGGTGGCGCGCCGCCCGTCGTGACTACCGTGGTCGTACAGCCCATATCCCGTGGGTTCGACCTCAACGCAGTGCCTGCGTCGTCGTCACCATCACCGACGATGACAGCGGCGCCGCTCAACGGGCATGGCGATCACGGCGGCGGGTTCACAGCAACCCGTCCGCCGAACATTCACAGCGGTACGTCCCATGACTTGTTCTCTGATCCTGCTTTGCGCCCACCCCCGTTTCCTAAGTTAGAGTTTCCCAAATTTGATGGATCCGACCCACGCTTATGGATAGATGATTGTTTGGTCTATTTCGAGGTGTATGTTGTTCATCCGTCGTTGAAGACGCGCTTTGCTGTGCTCAATTTCACTGGCGTGGCCAAAACTTGGATGCATACAGTTGAGCGCAGGGGCAGGGTTTCTGATTGGGACAGCTTATGTCAGTTGGTGTTAGCTCGTTTTGATAAGGCTCAGTATCCAATTGTGTTGCAGCAATTTGAGTCTATTGTGCAGACCTCTTCAGTGGATGCTTATGTGCTGGAGTTTGAGACAGGGGCTCATAAGTTGTTACTCTATAATTCAAGCTATGATGAAACATACTTTGTTAAGAGGTTTGTGAACCTGAGATTAGGTCTGCTTTGGTCTTACATAGGCCTAAGGATGTTGATACTGCAAGTGCTTTGGCTTTATTGCAAGAAGCTGAGTTAGGAAGGGCTAAGAGCACTCCTGTGTGGAAGCATTTTGCGAAATCTGGGATGAAGACACATGTTGACAAGGGTAAACAGGTTGAGTCTGACAAGGCCAGTACATCTGAAAATCCAACTGGAGGGGATGGAAAGTTGGGTACCTTGAATATGTATAGAAGGAAGAATGGTCTCTGTTACAAATGTGGTGGACCTTGGTCCAAGGAACACAAGTGTCCTGAATTGGTGCCTCTCCATGTGGTGGAAGAAATATTTGAAGCTCTGGATGATCATGCTGCTGATTGCACTGAACCTGACTCTGATGTGGAAGTCGACACCATCATGGCTGTCACTAACTCTCGATCGATTCAGCAACTCAAGAGGCATACAATGAAGTTATGTGGTAGAGTGGGCTCAAAAGAAGTGTTGGTGCTGGTGGATTCTGGGAGTGTGGCTTCCTTTGTCAGTCAAGAGCTTGCAAACAGTTTGCACATGCTAAAGCAGGACTGTCCTTCTAAGTTTGTTGCTGCTGATGGTGGGACTATGGTCTGTCAGTCTCAAATACCAGACATGCAGTGGTGTGTGCAGGGGCATGAGTTCAGTACAACTGTGGGTATTCTGCCTTTAAAATGCTTTGATTTGATTGTGGGTCAGGATTGGCTAGAATCCTGCAGTCCCATGTGGGTCCACTAGGGCAAGAAGATCATGAAAGTCACTCACCAAGGGAAGTGTCTGAAATTGGTGGGATTACAGCCCAAACCCTTGTAGTGTTCAGAAATTTCTACTGACAAACTGAAAGGTTTGTTGAAGAGGGATGCCATTCAGCATTGTATTCAGTTTACCTGGCTGGAGGGAGAAGAAGCAATGGTACATGTGGTGGAAGATTTGGATGCTGCTCACATCCCTAAGCCCATTCAACAATTGTTGGATGAATATTCAGACTTATTCCAGCAACCAACTGAACTACCTCCTCAAAGGCCTTTTGATCATCACATCCAATTGTTGCCTGGGGTGTCTCCTGTCGACATTAGACCCTATAAGTATTCTCCTGCTCAGAAGGATGAGATTGAAAAACAAGTAAAGGAAATATTGTAGAATGGGATGACTAAACCAAGCCAAAGTTCTTATGCTTCTCCACTCTTATTAGTGAAGAAAAAGGATGGCACCTGGAGGTTTTGTGTGGATTACAGGCACCTCAATGCTCAGACTGTGAAAAATAAACATCCAATGCCCATAGTTGATGAGTTGATTGATGAATTGGCAGGAGCATAGGGGTTCTCCAAACTTGACTTCAGAGCAGGTTATCACTAACTCTGCATTCATCCTGATGACACTCATAAGACAGCCTTCAGAACTCATAGTGGCCTATATGAATTTTTGGTCATGGCTTTTGGTTTGACTAATGCTCCAGCAACATTTCAGAGTGTGATGAATTTGATCTTTGCACCTTTATTGAGAAAAGGCTTGTTAGTGTTCATGGATGATATTTTGATTTATGCTAAGACTTTGGATCAGCATGTCAGTCTGCTGAAACAAGTATTTCAGATACTTAGGCAGCACAAATTCTATATCAAGCTGTCCAAATGTTCCTTTGCAAAACAGGAGATTGAATACTTGGGTCATATCATTTCTGATAAAGGAGTAGCTACTGAAACTAGCAAGATTGAAGCTGTAAAACTTTGGCCCGTGCCTAAGAATGTGAAGGAGCTTAGAGGGTTTCTGGGATTAACAGGGTATTATAGAAAATTCATCAGACATTATGGCCTCATCAGCAGAACTTTGACTGAGTTGCTGAAGAAAGGGGTTCCATATCAGTGGACAGGGCAAACTCAAGCACCTTATGAGCAATTGAAACATGCTTTGATTAATGCTCCTGTTTTGGCTATCCCAGATTTCTCCAAACAATTTGTGTTGGAAACTGATGCTAGTGATGTGGGTTTTGGAGCAGTCTTGCTGCAGGCAGAGCATCCTGTAGCTTACTTGAGCAAAGCTGTTTGCACCAAGAATCAAGCATTGTCTACATATGAGAAGGAATGCATGGCCATCATCTTGGCTGTGGAAAAGTGGAGGCCTTATCTCCAACATTCTCGGTTCTTGATCGACCGATCACAGAGTTTATTATTCTTATCTCGAGCAAAGGATAACTACAAGAATCCAACAGAAGGCTCTATTGAAATTGATGGATCTGGATTTCAAGATAGCTTATAAAAAGGGCTATATGAATCAAGCTGCTGATGCCCTTTCCAGATGCTATGACTCAAATGCTTTGTTGGCCATTTCAGTGGGGAATCCTGATTGGCTAGAGAAAGTGAAGCTGGGATATGATGGAGATCCTGAGGCAGCTGAAATTCTGAAACAGCCAAAGGGTGATTTCACGGTGCAAGAGGGTCTCATCAGATTCCAAGGCAGAATTTGGCTAGGCAACAATACCTTGGCACAGCAACATGTGCTTCAAGCTGTACACACTACAGCTGTGGGTGGGCATTCTGGCATTCAGGCTACTTATTACAGGATCAGGAATTTGTTCTATTGGCCTGGTCTTAAACAAGATGTCACCAAATTTGTTCAAGAATGTTCAGTCTGTCAACAAGCTAAGGTAGAGCATGTCAAACTTCCAGGACTGCTTCAACCACTTGATGTACCAACTCAAGCCTGGCAAGTGGTGTGCATGGATTTCATTGAAGGGTTGCCAAAGTCACAGAGGTATGATACAATTTTGGTGGTGATTGACAAATTTACTAAATATGCTCATTTCATTGCTCTGGCACATCCTTTTTCTGCTTCTGTGGTGGCTCAAGCATTCTTTGATACTGTCTACAAGTTGCATGGTATGCCAACTGCTATTGTTTCTGATAGAGATAAGATATTCACAAGTAAGTTTTGGGAGGAACTATTTCAGTTGTCTAAGACTGAGCTGTGGATGAGTTCTTCTTATCATCCACAGACTGATGGTCAGTCTGAAAGACTTAACCAGTGCCTAGAAACTTTTCTGAGGTGTGCTGTGAATAATTGTCCAAGGCAATGGCACAAGTGGCTCACAGTTGCTGAACACTGGTACAACACCAGCTATCATTCTGCTCTTGGTCGATCACCCTTTGAGACTCTGTATGGACATTCTCCTCGGCACTTTGGTATATCAAATGAAGTGAAGTTCCATTCTCCTGATTTAGAACAGTGGTTGCTTGAGCATCACATGCTGTCTGATGTCATTCAACATCATTTGTCTCGGGCAAAACATAGAATGAAGGCTCATGCTGACAAAGGTCGTTCTGAGAGGGAGTTTCAGGTTGGTGATCGTGCAAGATCAAACCAGAAGCTCAGCTATAAATGGTATGGACCTTTCTCAGTTCTGCAGAGGGTTGGGCAAGTTGCATACAAGCTCCATCTTCCTACTGCTTGTAAAATCCATCCTGTGGTGCATGTGTCTCAATTGAAGCGTCATGTGCCTCCATCAGTGCGAATTGAAGATGATATCAGTACAGTGCCTGATGACCCTACGGCAAGTTTGCATCCAATCGGTTTTCTGAAACATCGTTGGTGCAAGGTTGGAGCTTCAATTGTCTGCCAGATTCAGGTGCAATGGGAGTCTTTGCCACAATACTTATCTACATGGGAGCAAGTGGATGATATGTGGAGGCGCTTTCCAACATGCTCAGCTTGGGGTCAAGCTGAATTCAAAGGGAGGTGCAATGTCAGGATCGGTCGTCGTGGCAAGAGGAGCACCGTGATGCTCTGAAGCAGAAGACTGGGATCGAGGAAGGATCAAGAATGGAGGCCCAGCTGAGCTCGGGTGGCTGAAGACGGTATTGGGCCGCTATTGGGCCACTGCGGGGAATTCACCTTTTCGTCGTTCAAGCGCGCCGCGCCAAGCCGAGCCGCGGATAAATACCCGCGTTGCAACCGTCTTACTTTTCATCGACTAAGAACTTGAACTCGAATCCCCAATTCCGAACCCTAAGATTCTGATTCGTGCTATTCTACCCCGAATTCTTGCTTTCTACCCTGAAATTCTCTGCAATTACTTATAGTTATCGTGTTGATTCGACTCGGATCATCATAAATAGTTGCATGACGCAGTTCTCCGAGGCACATCAACTGTTAACCGTCCGCATCAACGAGTATGATGAGAAGCCGGTGAGATCCTTCAATAGATTGGCATGCTTGGCCCATCGATTGCTGATCGACGTGTATGGGTGTGTTACACGGTTGACTCTCAATAGTCAATAACTCAACCACGTGATGCTTTAAGACGGTTGACACTGGTTACCTCATATTTAGCTCAACACGTACACGTGATGCTTTAGACTTCATCGTGTTCTGATTGTATTTAGCTCAACCAAATCATTTTTCACTGGTTATCTCGTATTAGTGAGAATGTAAGATCGTGAAAACCTGATGAAGTTGTAAAAGATCAGGCTGTTTGGTTTATGGTTTCTGCGGCTGATAAGTCGACTTATGTTATTCTATTGTGAGAGAAAGAAACGATGTGTCAAGGCTGATAAGTTCAAGTAACAGAATGTGTGTAACTACCTCCTTAGATTAAACTGCTCTTACGGAGCACAGAGTCATATTGAATTGTGCTTAGTTCAATTCAATTCCTTGCGCGGCATCTTTTTCTTCACTTGTTCATATTTTTAAGTCACTAGGTAAGTGGCCCGTGCGTTGCAACGGGTATGAATAATATATTTAGGTCCCAAGTCACGATGCATGAAAATCTAGAAGAAAGTGATTTAGTTATTGTTATGGTGCCTTTACTCTAGATTTCCATGCATCATGACTTAGATCTGAATATATTACTCATACTCGTTGTAACACACGAACACTTACCTAGTGTTCCGGAAATCTCAAATTAATAAGACAGCGTAGAGAATCATAAACCCTTTCAAAAACACATCCAAAAAAGCATCTCGGTATGCTCAGTACTCCGTTTACCTATAAGGAAGTAATATCTCGAGAATCGATCCAGACCGTTGATTATTCATAATTTATAAATTGCTAAATAAACTATAATTTAAAGAAAACAAAAAAATAAAACACCGGCATTCCCAATTACGGGAGGGGAAATCCCACACCGGTTCCCTCGCAGGCTAGAACGGAAGAGATCCAGAGAATCTGCATGCACTCAACCATCCACATTCCTATTTATAATTAATTAATTAATTAATTAATTAATAATTAATATACAAAAGAAAAAAAAAAAAATCATCACATCCTTATATCACGGGAGAGAATGAGAGAATTTGCATGCGCCTTCTTTTTGTGTGCTCGACATGAATACACGGGATATATACAAAAGAAAAAAAAACATCATCACATCCTTGTATTTTTGTTTTAATTTAATAATTAATATACAAAAAAAAATATCAGATCCTGATATCACGGGATAGATGGAGAGAATCTGCATACGCCTTCTTTTTTATACTCAACGTGAATACAGGCCGTTTTATTTTTGTTTTATTTATTTTTTTGATTATGTATGTATACACGTATATATACACTGAATTTAAGTATGTTGACACACACAAAATCTTATGTTATGCACGTACATATACGCTGATATTTTTTCTCTCCATCTAACGTACAAAATCTTATGTATGTACACACGTACATATACACCAAATCTTAACAACCAAATCTTATTTATCCTATTTTTATAAAATAAAAATTTAATAAATACTATTATCTCCTAGGAGGTAATAGCTGATCGTGACCGTTGGATCGGAATAAATGGATGGTCCACAGTCATTTCGGAGTACCGCAGCAAAAGCCTCTGGTATATATCTATGCCAGTTTGATAGAGAACAGAGCACATAGCATGTTTAATAAAATATCTGAATGAAAACTAAGTTTCACCATGCATAGTATATACTAGAAATGTGCGCGGCATTGCCGCTTATGGCCAGTGGCTATACGTCGTACGTGTATCAATGTGTTTTTATTTTTTTTCTTTGTACGATGTATATTTTAAGTGTATTCATTTTGTTTGTTTACATGCGTGACATGATGTACTCATATATGCGAGTGTATGGAATGTCATATATATAGTGAAGTATTTGGCTTCGTATATGTATGTCGCCGATTATTTGTTTTGGATTATTTTGTATTACGAGTTACTATAAAATTAAAGAATTAGGAAACGAAGATTATGAAAAAATGTATGAATTGATTTAGAGCTAAGGTGGGGAGAATTAGAAATCGAAGATTACGAAAAAGGGTATGAATTGATTTAGAGGTAATTTTGGCGAGATATTTTTAGTTCGTATGTGATATGAGCCAAATATTAATCACCGACACAAAATTATAGATGTATATATGTATCAAATAAAATACACTAAATCATATGATTTTTTGAGTTGAATGCATAGATCTAGTTACAAGAAACTCAAGAAAACTGGTTTGGTATTTTTATGATTTTTCGTATTTGTTTACAAATTTTGGAAGATCTCTAATTTGAAAAGAAAAGATTAAAGATTATTAGAAAAGAAAAATAGCTTCGGGCCGTATTCGGCACACTAAGGCCCAGCGAGCGAGAGGCCGGCCCGGTGTGGGGAGGCAGGCCGGCATGGACTGATGCTTAATTTTGGAAAAGCACCTTTGCAATCCTCAAGCATGACCCAAAGTTCTTCTTTTGTGGTGTCATCATCATCATCACTCTCATCATCACTATCAGGTGGAGGTTGTACCTTAGTGGCCTTGGCCATGAAGCATGATGATGGAGCACCAAATAGAGAGAGCTTCTCTTGAATAGCAATGCTTGCGTGCCCCTTCTTCTTCTTCTTGGAATCATCATCTTCATCATTTGAGGAGGATGAATCACTCTCCCAAGTTGCCACATGAGATTCACCCTTCTTCTTCTTGTGGGAGGAGTCTTTCTCCTCCTTCTTCTTCTCTTTGCCCTTGCTCTTAGATGATGTGGCCTTGAATGCCACGCTCTTCTTGTCATCATCCTTCTTCTCATTCTCCTTCTTCTTCTTCTTCACCAACTCTTCCTTCTCATGATCTTCTCTAAACTCATCATCGGCCATTATCTCTTGAAGGACTTGGTTGGGAGTTGGCTTCTCCTTCATTGTTGTCTTCACCATGACGGTCTTCAACATGTCAAATCTCTTGGGAAGACACCTCATGAACTTAGTGGAGAATTAAGAGTCCTTAATTTCTTCCCCAAGTCCCTTGAGCTCATTGACAATGGCTTGGAGCCTATGGAACATCTCCGGCACACTCTCATCCTCCTTCATTGTGAAGCTTGCAAACTTCTCTTGCAACATGTAGGCTCTTGCGGTCTTGACACTTTCGGTGCCCTCATAAGCTTCTTCTAGCTTCTTCCAAATGTCATGAGCCACCTCAAGGTTCTTGATGAGCTCAAAAGCTTTATCATCAAGTGCCTCATGGAAAGCACTCACGGCAATGTCATTTGCTTGTTGCTTCTTCTCTTCGGCCGGTGTTGGCACCGCACCCTCAACAAGCTCAAACTTTGTTTCCACCACTTTCCACACCTCAAGGTTGATTGACTTGAGATGACTCTTCATCTTGAGCTTCCATTTGGCATAGTCATCACCTCGAAATGATGGTGCCTTCTTGGTGTTGTTGATATGCATAACCAATGCCATTGTTTCACCGTGGGATGTTAATCCAACTCAAACAAACGGTGCCCGGAGCTGATACCACGTGAAAGGTCACAATGGCTAGAGGGGGGTGAATAGCCTAATAAAAATTCTAGCAAGAACACTAGACAACCCAATTAGATAGCAAGGCGGCAAATGTGCAAAGCAAGTGCTTCGACTATTCTAAGCAGGCCGTCCTATCATGCAAGGCTACTCAACTCAATTGCACACACAACAACGGTGATCAGACTACACAATGTCGGTTCACCGAAACCAACCAAGCAATTCTACCCACGGGATTTAAACTACACAATGAGTGGTTCCCAACCGACCACTACAAGCAATTCTACTTTGCGGAAAGTAAAGAGATGATCGGAGATTATACCGCCGCGAAGAGTAGAAGATAGCCAATCACCGGTGTAGGAGCCAATCACCTAGAGAGCTCAAGCACAATCACAAGGAGGTCGAAGCCTCGGCAATCACAAATCAACACAATGATTTTTTACCGAGGTTCACTTGCTTCCCGGCAAGCTACTCCTCGTTGTGGCGATACACTTGCTTGGTGAGTTGCCCGCTCAATTGGCTCGGTGCCAAAGACCCCAACGGGGAGCCGCAATCACCACACAAGACAAGGATCCACAAGCCACGAGCAATCCACTAGAGTATCCTTTCACGAACTCCCGCGGGGAAGGATCAAGAACCCCTCACAAGAACCCGGTGTGGCCTCGAACAATCACCAACTCGAGCTCAAACACCACCCGCTGCTCCAAACCGTCTACGGTGACGGGAATCACCGAAGAGTAAAAAGACTTCGCAGCCCACTCGAAGAACAAGTGCCTCTAGATGCAACTCTCAATGCAAATCACTTGTCTTGCCACTCAAATCTCACAAGAGATGCTCAAGAATGAAAGAGATGAGTGAGGGAGTGTCTCTCTAGCTCCAAGGATGCACAAGTATGTGAGAATGGCCAAGAGGACCTCCCATGGCCGGCCAAACGTCTATTTATAGAGCCTCCTCCGAAAATAGCCGTTGCCCCTCGGCCGACGCCACAAAGACGCGCCGGACGCGTCCGCCGTGATGCGCCGGACGTGTCCGGCGCTTCCATCGCGCCGCCGTTAGCCGACCCGTTGGGATTTGAAGAGCGCCACGTCACGAGCGTCGGACGCTCAACGTGTTCCGCCGGCGTCCGGCACCCGCGTCTGGCGAGCGTCCGAAGGCCGCGTCCGCCAAGCGTCCGCCCGAGCCACCGCCAGCGCGCCCGAGCCAGAAACTTTCTGGTCGGCGTCCGGCCCGCCGTCGAACGCACCTCGGCCGCGTCCGGCGCTTGAAAGCCGGCCAGGCCACGCGCAAGCCCGAGCCCAAAGCCGCCGGACGCGTCTCCACCGAGTCCGGCGCCTTCGCCATCCGAGTCCGGCGCCTTGTGATCGTCATTTCATGCGCCAAACTTGCTCCAAATTGATCCATATCAATTCCCTTGCCTCGTGCACTAACTCCACCAAGTGTTGATCCAAACTCAAGCCTTGGAGTTAGCATTTCATCCATGAAATGTCGCGCAAGAGTTAGCCCTCTAGTTAGTCTCTCATGCATCATGCAAAGTCACAACTAGAGGCACTTAGGACCGCGAATGAACCGAGGAAACCCTCTTGATAGTCGGTTATCGATCCTAAATGTGGTCACACTCGCTAAGTGTCTCGACCACTAAACCGGAAAGCCCTATCAAGTATACCTTCGCCTTGATCTCCATGGGCCTCCGTCGGAGCTCGATCACTTGACATCCATCATGTTTACCACCGTGATCGCCATGCTCCATCATCCACCGTCACGTTGCTATGTGTCTAACCACACTTAGAATAAAGCATTAGCAACGTTGAGTGTCATTAATTACCAAAACCAAACCGGAGCTTTCATCTGTGCCTAGGGTTTCGGCTGAGCGGGCGGCGACCACCCGAGGGCGACGACGGCGCAGGTGCGACGGGGAGGAGAGGATGCTGAGGCGTCGGCGAGCACGAGTGGGGAACGCCGGGTGGCTTGCTAACGAGCGCGCACGGGAACCGCCGGGCTGGCGTGGGAGCTGGCGCGAGTGGAAATGTCGGACGGGCCTAGGAGCGAGCGAGCGAAAGCGAACAGTAGTTTTTGCACGCCTGTCAACGATTCACTTTGGTAATTTTTAGCTGTAGAATTGTGCTTAGTTCAATTCAATTCCTTGCGCGGCTCCTTTACATAGTTGTGGATCATTCTACTTGTCAGTGTCAAAGAAAAGGCAGTCGTAGCATCAGCTCCACATTGAATCAATGGATTCCACCATGCAATCAGACCAAGCAACAACCCAAACATCACCATCCATTGAGTTCAGGGGCGGGGGCAGTTTTACCTCGCACTTGTGCTCGTTGCTATGGTCCATCCACCAGAGGAGGCAGTCCTGGTGCACGAATTTGATGGTGGTCCTCGTCGCCGCGGTTGCGGCAGATCCGGCACACGTCGTCCTCCTACTCCTCATGGGCCCGGCCATCTCTTTCGACCGTGAGGAGCCGCGTCGTTGGTGCGGAGGGCAGCGTCCGGAAGGAGGCGCCCGGGCAGCACGGATGGCGACAGCCGGCGGCTCGTAGGGAGTCACGACAGGGGATGGTGGCACGCCGGCCGTTGCTGCTGCTGCTGGACGTGCTGCAGCCGCCCTTGGAGCCCCTGCCGAGCAGGATGCGCTGTGCCTAGGGTTTCGGCTGAGCGGGCGGCGACCACCGACGACGAGGGCGACGACGGCGCGGGTGCGATGGGAGGAGAGGATGCTGAGGCGTCGGCGAGCACGAGTGAGGAACGCCGGGCGGCTTGCTAGCGAGCGCGCACGGGAACCGCCGGGCTGGCGCGGGAGCGGGCGCGTGTGGAAATGCTGGACGGTCCTGGGAGCGAGCGAGCGAAAGCGAACGGTAGTTTTTGCACGCCTGTCAACGATTCACTTTGGTAATTTTTAGCTCTAGAGAAGGCTGATAAGTTCAAGTGAACAGAATGTGTGTAACTACCTCCTTAGATTAACTGCTCTTACGGAGCACAGAGTCATATTGAATTGTGCTTAGTTCAATTCAATTCCTTGCGCGGCATCTTTTTCTTCACTTGTTCGTTTTTCGAACTTCTTTTGGACCGTTAGATTTTCCATCCAACGACCAGCAACTATCCATTCTAGCCTAATCCCCATCCTTCGTGCAAAACCATCGCGGCATCGTCCCGCCGTCTGCGCGGCCGGAAGATGCTGCCATCCATGCTCTCAAAATCGACAGCCTCGCCGTCTCCGGCACGCCTCTACCGCCTCCTCGCCGTGTCGTCCCTCCAAACGACCAGCCATCTCCGGCCTGCACCCAATGGCGCATCTCCTCCACCTCCACCTCCTGCCCAAAGCCCCGCCTTCCTCTCCCCGTGCCCATCGCTGTACAACCACCACAACTACGCCACCATCCTCCGATCCTGCGTCCTCTCCAGAGCCGTTCGGCCCGGTCGGCAGCTCCACGCCAGGCTCCTCGTGTCGGGCCTTGGCCTCGACGCGGCCCTCGCCACCAGGCTCGTCGACCTGTACGCGTCCTGCGGCCATGTGTCTGTCGCCCGTCGCGTGTTCGACGAAATGCCCAACCAGGGGAACGTCTTCCTGTGGAACGTGCTCATCCGTGCCTACGCTCGTGACGGGCCACACGAGGCGGCGATAGAGCTGTACCGCGCGATGCTGGCCTATGGCAGCATGGAACCAGACAACTTCACGTACCCGCCGGTTCTCAAGGCGTGCGCCGCACTCCTGGACCTGGGCGCTGGCCGGGAGGTGCACGATCGTGTCATGCGCACGCGTTGGGCCGCGGATGTGTTTGTGTGTGCAGGCCTCATCGACATGTACGCCAAGTGTGGTTGTGTGGATGAGGCTTGGGCGGTGTTTGATGGCGCCACAGTTAGGGACGCCGTGGTGTGGAATTCAATGATTGCGGCATGTGGGCAAAATGGGCGACCAGCAGAGGCGCTCAGTCTGTGCCGTGATATGGTGGCTGAAGGCATTGCGCCAACAATCGTCACTCTGGTGAGTGCGATATCGGCTGCAGCTGATGCGGCTGCCCTGCCTAGAGGGAGAGAGCTGCATGGGTACGGTTGGAGGAGAGGGTTTGGGTCACAGGACAAGCTGAAGACTTCCCTTCTGAACATGTATGCCAAGAGTGGTTGGGTTATGGTGGCGCGTGTTCTCTTTGAGCAACTCTTGCACAGGGACCTTATTTCTTGGAATGCCATGATCTGCGGATTTGGGATGCATGGCCATACTGATCATGCACTCGAGCTGTTTAGCAGAATGCGGAGTGAGGCTCAAGTGATGCCTGACCATATTACTTTTGTTGGGGTCCTATCTGCTTGTAATCATGGAGGAATGGTACAAGAAGCAAAAGAAGTATTTGATCTGATGGTGACTGTATATTCTATCAAGCCAACAGTGCAGCATTACACCTGCCTTGTAGATGTTCTTGGTCACTCTGGTAGGTTCGAAGAAGCTTCTGATGTTATTAAAGGAATGTTGGTGAAGCCAGATTCAGGGATATGGGGTGCACTGCTAAATGGTTGTAAGATTCACAAAAATGTTGAGCTAGCTGAATTAGCCCTGCATAAGTTGATTGAATTGGAGCCTGAAGATGCTGGTAATTATGTGCTTCTATCGAATATATATGCTCAGTCTGGCAAATGGGAAGAAGCTGCAAGGGTGAGGAAGCTGATGACCGATAGAGGCTTGAAAAAGATAATTGCTTGTAGCTGGATCGAATTGAAAGGGAAGTTCCATGGGTTTCTTGTGGGTGATGCTTCGCATCCTAGATCAGATGAAATATATGAAGAGTTGGAGCGATTGGAAGGTCTCATCAGTCAAACTGGCTATGTGCCTGACACCACGCCGGTTTTCCATAATGTGGAAGATGATGAAAAGAGGAACATGGTACGGGGCCACAGCGAGAGGCTGGCCATTGCATTTGGACTCATTAGTACACCCCCTGGGACAAAGCTGCTTGTGTCAAAGAATCTTCGAGTTTGTGAGGACTGCCATGTTGTCATCAAGCTGATTTCACAGATTGAGCAGCGTGAAATTATCATAAGAGATGTTAACCGCTACCATCACTTTGTAAATGGTGAATGCTCATGCAAAGACCATTGGTAACTTGCACAAGGAAGAGGCTTGTCGAACACTATCTATTCCATGGAAGGTAAAAATGTCCTCAATGGTAATCTTATGTGAAACAAGACTGTTGAGCCTTGGGAATGTGAACTTCAATTTTTCTCAAGGGATAAGGTATATATTCGCCATCCTCCATGAAAGCAAGCTTTTGTGTTGAATTCATGGCAGCTTTGCAAGCATCCTTCTGGAGGGCTACTTTAGATGGCTTAGAGAAATCTTTAGGCAATGTGCATTACTTTTCCTGTGGAATCTTTAGTGTACATACGTATAAGAAGAGCTCATGGCGGCAGACAATTGTGCTTTTCATGAATGCTCCACATGATATTAAAGGTTGAGTAACCTATTTTGTTGTTAGCGTTTTTGTATTTGTTTTTCTAGTATAGGCATATATTAAGCACAAAATATGGTTAAAGGCACTGAAAAGGGGCCAGTTGAGAGAGATGTATTTTCCGGGAACACTGGATAATGCACTGTGAACTATACTTTTTCTCTGTTTTGTCTGAAAGCACCTTTAACTCTTGGCTGGATCATTATAAGGGATCACAAAAATGATATAGCTTCTCTTTTTGCCACCTTGCCTTCATATGTTTCTTATATCATGATATTGTTCTTAGTGATGCTGTAAATACTTTCTGCTACCAATTTATCATGTTGATGTGTTGATGCTGACATATTTGCAACTCTAAGTGTCCAGAGATCACAGAGGCAATTCAATTTGAAGAAGGCCAAAAGTCTACTGATAGGTCAGATATGGAAATTCGTGTTTTCCATATGGAACTTGAAGAATACCTTGCTGATATGAAGGAAGGCCACGTTTTTGGTGCTCTTCGTTCAGGTACATAATGTCTCATTACTCTGCTATGTTATTTCGTTCAGCATTTTTAGACTATTTATTGCATAGCACCTGACATTTACATGTTCACATATGCAGTCACCTATACAAATGAGTTCCAGAAACGTGGGCTACCTCATTCACACGTTCTATTTTGGCAGTGCACTATGGATCTTGAGCCTTCCATTGCTGATGTTGATAGGTATATATCTGCCCAGTTACCTGATCCTAGTGCTGATCCGTTAGGATTCTCCCTCGTTCAAGAGTTTATTTGAATAGATACTTGACCAGATAGAATGGGGATTCGACTGTAAATAGAAATGAGGTTCAAGAATCATCAGTCATCTGCTTCAGAATCTACAAAGAGTGATGGTACAGTAGATCAAGAAAAGACTAGCTCTGATGGTATGTATGAAATTGCTGAATATATCAAATCTAGATATGTTTCTTGCTGTGACACTACATGGAGGCTGTTTGGATTTCAAATTCATGGTAAAGTTCCTCCTGTAGAGCGTCTTTTCGTGCATCTACCAGGATTAAACTTTGTTATAGTGCAAGAGTAAATGATCTGCAGAGTGTTGTCCATGATCCAGAGGCAATTGTATTGGAGAAATCAAGAATTCCATGAATTTTAAGGATTTGAAGAATATGTTGTAAAAGACATTAATGGTCAGACACATGCTCTGAACTGAACACCTGAACTGTCAAATATGGCAATTATTTTTTACCAGATGATGTTTAATCATTTGAGTGTGTGCTTCGAGAATTGTGCTGATTTAATAAAACGGTTACCCATGCAGTTCTCATATCATTTCTACAATTTTTGCCCTGACAAGATCGTGCAGTTGATATTCAAGCACCGACTGTCCGACTACCTACTTGCATAGTAGATGTCACAGGATTTTCCTGTGGACGTGCTACGGCATCCATTACATCAGGTCCATTGTCCTAGCTTCCTTGTTGGTGCTTGTCCTACTTGTTGGTGCCAATGTACTGCATGGAACTCTCTAACACAACTACTTGTTGGTGCCAATGTACTGCATGGAACTCTCTAACACAACTACACAAGCTTCTGCATCCATTCCACAAGCTTTTCTCTTGGAGGACCCTATTCCGCTGCCGCCAGAAACTTTGGTACTGTATTTAGCAACTTGTAATGTGGAACATTGTTATTATTAAGTATCGCTCTTAATTCCTGTTTCTGTTTCATATTCTTATTTACATTTTGGAACATGGTTGCTCGTAAAGAAGCAGAAGAATTTTTTGCTTCGCCTTCCCGTGTGCCACCATCAATAGTTGCAAAATGGCTCGCTGTCGCGGCATTCATCAGTGGGGAGTGGAAGTTCAGGACCAAGACAAGGCAATGCCATCTTCTTCAACGTTACTAACCTCCCGTTTGGATCTGATTGAGATTTTATAATATGGATGAAAAAGTCAGAATCTAATCCAGACGGGGCCGTTTCTATTTTTATGTATTCCAACAATCCATCATCCTTCTCCTTGAGCTTCTTGGGGATTCTAGGGTGAGAAAAGACTGTTTTGCTTTTGCTCCAACCTTATGCATAGAACTATCTGAAAGGTATTTCGGACATTTATCTTGTACAATGTGTCCACTATCAAGAGTATAATCTTGGAATCCAAAAAGAATCTATTCGACTGATGGTTTTTTTGGCTGATAAGTTGGCTAATGTTGTTTTATTATGAGAAAGACATTGTATGATGACTCTATTCAATCTGCTGAAAAGTCTGTGTGACTCTGTCTACTATCTAGATTCTTTACAATCCATAGGGGATTCAAACGGGGCCTAAGAACTTTGAAATTTGAATCACTTCAACTGTGCCTTGTGCTTGTGCCACGACGACGTTCAACGTCTAGAGTGTCAAATGCATGCAATAATTGCCAAGATATCAGATCCAGCAGTTAGGGACTCGCAAATGTCGTGTGGTACGAGTTTCAGCGCTGGCAAGCGGTTCATTATCTTCACTCACGGTCACAGGTACAGAGCTCGCAAAAGTCGTCAGGTCATGCTGGAACAGTGGAACCTAAGGTTAAGCGTCACTACAATAGTAGTACAGTGACATTACACTATACTTGTTAATTCTGATAATATATTTTTTTAAATATAATGAAAAATCATTTTCATCTGCTACGTCATGAGATGTACTATGCATCTTTTGATTCTGATACATCAACTATGAAATTGCGTACGTATTCAACACTCAGCAAGTCAGCATCGTACATGTCCAATCCTTTCAATGGCAACCGAGAGTGTTTACTCCTTCCATTGTTGATTGTTCTACCTATCGATCTCTCGCCTGTGGAGTGTCCAAGTGCTGAGCGCTGCGGCTTTGGCCCTCTCTCTGCCCTGAAGCCTGAAGTGTGAACTGTGAACTGCGCGCTTTGACTTGTGTGGAATCTCATTCTCGTCAGAGCTGCCTGCAATCAGCCTGCGCGAGCCATTCGCAGATCGTCCCCGCGCGGCTGCAAGTCTGCCGCGAGCGACAAGGGAGAGCCAGACGGTCGGCGCCGTGCGAGTGGCATCGCCGTGACGCCGTCGCGAGCACGGGTGGGACAAAGGGTGGCATTCACTTCGCCGCTCGGACTACGGATCGTGTCTCCACCCCTCCAGGCCACCACTCTCCCCGCTCCGAATTCATTCGAGCATGCGGGAGATGCCGGTCCAGATCGAGCTCCGGACCCGGACTCCTCTTGCCAAGTGCTGCTGGCGCTTGGCTTTTCTTGTCTTGCTTAGTTTCGTTACTCATCGAGCCACGGAATGTCGCATGATATACATGAACAGGATCTGTAAATAGAGAGTCACATAAAAAAAATATCTGAAATGGAGTAGTGGTACCTTAGCACGTACGGAGTACTACTCTACTACTATGTGCGTCAGTACTACTCTACTACGATGTGCGTCGAGTACTCTTGTCCCGACAGACGCTTCGGTGTGACACGCTGCAACAAACGGTACAAAGGGGCAGGAAGCGTACGTACTAGCAACAGCAGATTACAATTACTCCTGCCTAATGCCCTCCAACAACGCAGGAGCTATGGAGATCAAGATTACAGCTAAAAACCATATTAGCCGGGCTCTACTTGGAGACAGTAGTACCTTGAGATGCTAATCATGGTGGACGAGAGGAGAGGAAAGGCGGGAGCAGGGCATTAACCACGCACCAACGACCTGACCTGACGGGCATTCAAGTCCCGCGCCGCGGCGCCCATCTCCCTCATCTCGACCCCGTGAGCGACAAGCCAAACCCCTCAAAAAACGACGTCGGACGCGGGGAGTACACCACCAGCACCAGGCCACCACAGCAAGCCCCACTGGCCGCAGCGCTATCGCGACGTCGCCACCGGCCACCGGCCACCGGCACCACAAGGCACGCACGGGGACGGGACGGGACGCTCCACTACCGCTCACACAGCACAGCAGGCTACCAAGTCAGAACCCAAGTAAACCCCTACTAAAGTCAGTCAGATCCCAATCAAAAGAGGCTCATCGCAGAGCTGTAGTAGTACGTATCACGCTTCGCGCACGCAGGAGGTAGCGCTCGCGCTCCATCCATCCGCGGTGGCCATGGTCTCGTCGCCTTCCCCTCCCTTGCCCACCGCTGTAAGTGTGCCTCGTCTCCTCTGTCACGACGCTTCTGCCGTGCCTGCTAGCTGAGTCGTTCGCTGCACAATGGTGCGCCGTCAGGCCTCGGAGCCGAAGCAGCAGCAGCGAGGCGGCACGAAGGCGGCGCCGGAGAAGGCCGACAAGAAGTACGCGCACGTCCCGACGCCGCTCCACCACGGCCACGGCGGCGCCAGCAAGAAGACACCCCGCGGGACGAAGGACGCGGCCACCGACCCTGCGGCGTACGTCGCGGCGGTGTCCTGCTCCGACTGCCGCTTCAAGCAGCGCGCCCTGGCGCCGGCGTCGCCCGGCGCCGTCATCCGCTCGCTGTTCGTCTCGCTCACCCGCCGCTCCACGCCGCGCTCGTCGCCGTCGGCCACGTCGGCCTCGGGCGTTGGCGGCGGCGCCGGCGCAGTCGGCGACGACGGCGAGCAGTGGCGCCTCGCGGCGGCCGACCTCTCCCGCCGGCTCGCCGCGGCCACGCGCACGCGGGACGAGGCGCTGGAGGAGACCACGCGCCTGAAGCACTCGCTCGCCGAGCTGGAGCACAAGCTCGCGCGCCTCGAGGCGCGCGTGCTCCCGACCCCCGCGGCGGCCGCCGCCTTCCCCGTCGACGCCTTCCTCCGCGCCGTCTCCACCGCGCGCGCCGCCGTGCGGAACCTCGCGCGCGCGCTGTCCACGCACCTCCGCAGCCCCTCCAGCCCCGGGCCGAGCCTCGAGAGCTTCCTCAACCGCGCGTTCCACGCCGACTTCGAGCTGGACACGGACGCCGACGTGCACACCCCGGACCCGGCGGGCCGGTGCCAGGCCAACCTCGCGGCGTACCACGCCATCGCGGTGCTCACGTGGGAGGAGGTGCTGCTCCACGGCACCAAGCACTACAGCGACGGGCTGAGCCGCTTCTGCGACGCCAAGATGAGCGAGGTGGTGTCGTCGCTCGGGTGGGCGCGCGCGCGGGCGTGGCCCGAGCCGCTGCTGCAGGCCTTCTTCCTCGCCGCCAAGGGCGTGTGGGGCGTCCGCCTCCTGGCGCGCTCCGTGCACCCGCCGCTCCCCGTCGTGCGCGCCGAGCGGGGCGCGCGCTTCGACCCGCGGTTCATGGAGGACGCCGCGGCCGGCCGCGCGACGGGGAGGCTGGAGCCGGCCAGCGTCAAGATGATGGTGGCGCCAGGGTTCCACGTCTACCTGGCCGGCGCGGGCGTCGTCAAGTGCAGGGTCGTGTGCTTCTACAGCAGCAGCGGAAATGGCCGCACCGGCGGCCACAGAGATGGCGGGAGCAGCGGCAACGGCAGTGTGGGGTTGGGGAGTAGCTGTAGTGACATGAATGGGAGTGCTACAGACG
The DNA here is from genome assembly GCA_018135685.1 of Themeda triandra. Taxonomy (NCBI): domain Eukaryota; kingdom Viridiplantae; phylum Streptophyta; class Magnoliopsida; order Poales; family Poaceae; genus Themeda; species Themeda triandra. The sequence continues at coordinate 723,768 of JAENPR010000185.1, read as the reverse complement.
TGGTTGATAGCTGTAAGAGCACTAGGGTAGGGTAGTTGCACTGCACAGGAGGTACGTAGTAGAAACAACACGGGGATTTTACTTGTTCGTTCGTTAAAAACATGATGATGATCTGCGTCTAGCCATTTACTGCTATGCTGCTTGTGTGAATATGGGCGAATTGTTAATCACGAACAGCTTCTGTTAATTTTGATTATGTACCACAGATCAGATTCTTTGTTTGGCGAAGCTGCATTTGCACGGGAGCGACCGTTCCCGCGTTGCTTCAGACATGACCAACCTTGGAAGCTTGAAACTTTCCCATCACGGATCCCTGTACTAGATTGATTGGACCCTCCAACTATCTTAACCGTCAGGCACGCATCTTTGGTGGCTGTCCATTTTTCTTTAGTCGGGCCTTGTTTAGTTCCAGAATTTTTACTCAAATTTCACTACGCAAAAAGAAGATTTCCCATCACATCAAAACGTCGGCGCATTTACGAGTCTAAATATAGATGAAATCAAAAACTAATTGTCACGCTTTATTATCACTTTGAGACGAATCTTTTAAGTGGTTAATCAATATTTGATAATATTTCACAAATATAAACGAAATTTCTTTGCATAAATAAGGCCATACGGTGTGTGAACACCCGCTAAACACGGCCCAGATTTGTCCATTTCTTATCTTCTTAATAAGAAATTGTTGTGTGCATATGCCGTGTAAGGAATAAAATTTATTTTATAAGAGTGAAAAATATAATAAAACATATGAGTTTAGCTGCTAATTTAGTTTGTTTTTAGAATTACACAAGCTGCAAGGTTTCTTCCGAGCTCGCCAGTTGAACCGGCCAGTGCCGTGTTCACCTTTTCCTCGCGCCGCGGCGGCTCGAGGCGATTCCCCGGGCGACTAGGGTCCTTTCCCCATCCTCTCTCGCGATTCCACCGTGCGCCGCCGACGGCGTACCATCTCCACCGCTCCCGGCCGGCCTCCTCCGCCCGCGCCTTCCTCTTCCGTCGTCCGGCTCGCCGGTCCGCCGTCTTCCTTCAACCTTCCAGCCCGGAAGCCCTTCTCCACCCCGACTTGCCGCCCTACTCTTCCGTTGGGTCGGCACCCGCGCCCTCCCCAATCCTCGCGGGAGCGCGCCGCCGCCGGAGCGGCACGGTCTTGCCGGCCGCACCCATCACCGACGGTGGAGGGTGCCGGCCTCGCCGCGGTAGTTGCCGAGCGGCTCTCAACCCGAAGCCGTCTCCTCTGGCCCGGCGCCCATCTTCCTCGCTACGGAGCCGCCAACGCCCCGGCCCCTGCAGCCGTCCCACTGCGCACGCCGCCCACTACACACCGACGCCGCATCTCCACCGCCACCACACACCGTCGCCGCATCTCCACCGCCACGCGCCGCCGCCGTCGTTCCCCGTCGCACCCCTCATCCTCCAACATCGCGTTGCTCGCGCCGTCCCGCTCCGCCCGCGCGTGAACCGGGCGTCCGCCGTCCTCGCGCAGCGGCCACCGCCGGGCTTCGCTCCGTGCCGCCCGGCCGGCGAGGACGAAGCTTCGCATCTCCCATCATGCGGTGTGCCCCCACGGGAAGTCGGCACGGCATCCACGCGGTGAAGGCGGAGCGAAGTCTCTGCGCCTTCGTCCGTTGTTGAAGCTGGAATCCGGTGGCCTCTAGGAGGTTCCACAAGTTGGGTAACAGCTAATACTAAAAAAAAAAAAGGAGAGAGAGAGAGAGTGTTGGGTAACAGCTGTTCCAGCAGTTGCAAAGTTGGTTTTCTCCTCGGTGCTTGAGGAGTTTCTCCAGCCTTCCAGGGAGCTGGCAGTTCTACGTTTCTCCAGCCTTCCAGGGAGCTGGCGGTTCTACTGGACCTATTCTAGGCTTTTAGGCCCATGTAAAGAGAAAAGAGAAGTCCAGCGTTTTCCGCCGACCATCGGGAGCAATGAACCTATTAAGCCGGAACCGCCGAGGGTTGGGACGTCCCTGGACAGTTCAAGAACTTGTTGCTCTAGTTGGAGCAAAAAGTCCCAGGATGGTTTTCTTATCTGAAACTCGTATGAAAGGTGACCGTGTTGCAAATTTACGGTGGCGTTTGGGGTTGAAGAACTGCATTACAGTGGATAGTATGGGAACTGGCGGTGGTTTGGCACTCTTTTGGCATGAAGGACTTGATGTTTCTCTGATTGAAAAACATCAGAGATACATTGATGTCCATGTTCAAGAGAATCCATCAGAAGCAAGGGTTCGCATTACTTTTGTTTATGGAGAGCCACGTACTGATCAAAGGCATGTTATGTGGGAGTTGATGAGAAGGTTACATGGCCGATCGCCGAGCCTTGGCTGGTTATTGGTGATTTCAATGAAGCAATGTGGGGCTATGAGCACTTTTCAGCATGCCCGAGACCAGAATGGCAGATGGCTGCATTTCGTGATGTCCTTGCTGACTGCGGGCTCATGGACTTGGGCTTCTCCGGCCTTCCGTACACGTATGATAATGGAAGAGAAGCTGAGAACAATGTAAAGGTCAGACTGGACAGGGCTGTTGCGTGCTCGGATTGGCGAGATCTGTATGGTGCTGCTGTTCTCCATCATTTGGTATCCTCACGCTCTGATCACTGTCCTCTATTCCTTGAAATTAGAAAAGAAAACTGGGAACGACATAAACCAAGGATTTTTCGATATGAGATTATGTGGGAGCGTCTGGAGTCTCTTGCTACTGAGATCAAGACAGCATGGTGTACGGCTGCAAACAGGGAGGGGCTGGGTGGTATTGTAGTAGCTTTGAAGCATGTCCAGAGTGCTTTGAGATCTTGGAGCAAACAAAACTTTGGCAAGGTCACAGCAGAGCTGGAAGTGCTGAGGTCCAAATTAGAAGAGGTTAAGACTAATCCGGGAAACAGCCAGGCCGAGGTACGCCAAATTTCAGATCGCATGGATGAGCTTTTGTATCGAGAGGAGATGATGTGGTTGCAGCGTTCCAGAATTGCGTGGCTTAAAGAGGGTGATAGAAACACTAGCTATTTCCACAGGCAAGCGGTCTGGCGTGCTCGAAAGAATAAAATAAAAAAGTTGAAAGATTCAAATGGCGAATGGTGTGAAGATCCTAAACGAATGCAGCGAATGGCCTCGGATTTCTTTAGTAACTTGTATACTGCAGATCCAAATGTGGAGCCGGGTGATCTCATCCAACTTATTGATCCAAAAATTACCGACTCTATGAATGAGGATTTATGCAGGGCCTTCACGCCGGAGGAGATCTCGATGCCTTATTCCAAATGGGTCCGTTAAAAGCTCCAGGCCCTGATGGCTTTCCGGCATGCTTTTTCCAGAGGCACTGGGAGGTTGTAAAAGAGGATGTGGTTGCTGCTGTCCAAGGTTTCTTTCGTGATGGTTACTTGCCCCCGGGGGTCAATGATACGGCCATTGTTCTTATTCCAAAAGGGGACGATCCTGTGGAGCTTAAAGATTTCCGGCCAATCAGTTTGTGCAACGTGATCTACAAAGTGATATCAAAATGTTTGGTGAATCGACTGCGGCCAATTTTGGACAGCATTATATCAGTAGAACAAAGTGCCTTTATTCCGGGAAGGTTAATTACTGATAATGCCTTAATTGCTTTTGAATGTATCCATGCTATACAGAGAAAAGAGGCAAGAATTTTTGTGCGTATAAGTTGGATTTATCGAAGGCGTATGACCGTGTTGATTGGGGATTTTTAAAATGCTTGATGGAGAAGCTGGGCTTTCGAGAGTCAATGGGTGCAGTGGATCATGACTTGTGTTTCAACCGTACGCTATTCGTTCGTTCAATGGGGTGCCCTCGCACTCCTTCTCCCCGTCACGTGGTCTACGGCAAGGTGATCCACTTTCACCATATTTATTCTTGCTTGTTGCTGATGGTCTCTCTACTCTTTTAAAACACAATGAAAGACTTGGATTACTAGAAGGGGTCAAAGTATGCCGGCGAGCTCCAAGCGTGTCACATTTGCTTTTTGCTGATGATAGTTTGTTATTCTTTAGAGCTACTGTTGACCAGGCCCAAAGCATAAAGGCTGCTATTTTGACTTTCGAGAAGTGTACGGGACAACTCTTAAGTCAAAGCAAGTGCTCCATGTTGGTCAATGAAGGTTTGGATCAGACAACCTCTAACCGGGTGCGTGAGGTTCTAAATGTTGAGAGAGTGGAGTTTGAAGCTAAATATTTGGGCTTGCCGACACCGAGGGGTCGTGTTTGGCGTGGGTTGTTCCACCAATTGAGGAACGGTTCCACAAAAGAATGACAAAGATGGAAGGAGAAGTATTTATCATCAGCGGGGAAGGAAGTGTTGATTAAATCTGTTGCTCGTGGCCCTACCCATTTACATTATGAGTGTTTTTAAACTTCCCCGACATTGTGTGATGATCTCATGAAGATGGTGCGAGCTTTTTGGTGGGGTGCTGAGAATGGCCGAAGGAAAATACAAGGATTCCATGGGAGAAGCTGGTAATGCCGAAGGGTTTTGGAGGTATGGGCTTTAAGGATCTGAGATTGATGAATCGAGCGATGCTTGCTAGGCAGGCCTGGAGACTCATTACTTTCCCCGAAAGTCTTTGTGCAAAGGTATTGAGGGCCAAGTACTTTCCCCGATGGAAAGTTATCGGACAGAGCACCGGCAGGTGATGCTTCTCGCAGACCCGGCGTTCTATTGAGCATGGAGTGGAGCTGCTAAAACAGGGTGTCATAAGTAGAATCGGGGATGGAAGAAGGACACAGATATGGCGGGATAACTGGCTTCCACGGGGATATGGTCTGAAACCGGTTGGACCCAGCGTACGTGTCGGCCGAGATGGGTCCACCATCTCATCGATGAGTCTGGTTCCCGGGATGAAACAACTATACGTAGGTATTTTTATCCCTGTGATGCGGAGGTGATTCTTAATATGAAGCTGCCAGAGAATAGTGCTAGCGATTTTGTGGCATGGCAATATGAAAAAACAGGGATCTTCACTGTGCGTAGTGCATATAGACTTGCTCTACATATCCACTACGGTGTTGGCAATATAGGTGGCAGTGATAATTCAGAACAGGGCCGAACTGGATGGAAGAAGCTTTGGCAAGTTAAAGTGCCATCCAAGGTCAATGTCTTTGCCATGAAGATTGTTAATAATGGTTTACCAACCCGGGTCAATAAGAAGTGCCGTCATCTCGAGAAGCAGGACATCTGTGAACTATGTGGGAAACAACCTGAAGATGCTTATCATGCTCTACTAGTTTGTCCCCATGCTTTGGCTCTCCGTCAGGCAATGAGAGAGCATTGGGTTCTGCCGTCAGAACAGGAGCTAATTTATACTGGACCGGAATGGTTGTTAATGCTAATCCATAATAATTCCAGTAAGATACTTGCAAATTTGTTCATGCTTTTTGGCATATCTGGAACTGCAGAAATAGGATGATACATGAGGGGATTATACCTTTCATTTCCGGCTCTGTCACTTTTCTGACAAGATATATGCATTCACTGGTATTGGTTCGACAACAAAGGAATTCTGAAGATATTAAGGGGAAACGCAGTCTGATGAGTTCTAATGGCAATGTGCAAACAAAGCAGCCCAAGATTAAACGATGGAATCCACCACCAACAGGCACTTACAAAGTGAATGTAGACGCAGCCTTCAATCAACAGACAGGCGATGCAGCAGTTGGTGTGGCGATCAGAGATTGGAATGGTGTTTTGAAACTAACAGCTTGGCGCATTATATCGCATTGCAGGGATACGGAAGAAGCTGAAGCTAGAGCTTGCTTGGAGGGCGTTCACATGGCACAGAGGTGGCCTGATGTTCCAATGATCCTTGAATCTGACTGTCAATCGGTGGTGGCCAAGCTTCAAGCTCCAGGGCGTGATCGCTCACTGTTGTGGCAAACTATTGAGGATACACGCACTGTTGGGAACCGATTGTGTCATTTGAGGGTTTGTAACATTAGTAGAAACCAAAATAATTTGGCGCATGAATTAGCACGTTTTGCTGCTAGGTCTAGGGAGTGTGAGTCTTTTATTGATTGTTTTCCAGAGTGGGTTGTATCACTATCTTGTAAGGATGATATTTAATTTTTAATAAAATGTTAGATCACAAAAAAATTACACAAGCTGCTGATTTAGTTGGGTTTTCTTGTCATCAGCAATGACTTGTGTTTTTTTTAGGGAAATGGTCGACAGAGGTGGTAAATCAAGTTCGGCCCAATTAGCAGAAGTCGTCCAGATGGGCCAGATCTCAAGTCAGCCCAGCGAGCAAAGCAAACGAAACTACACAAAAGCCCAAGCGATTGGTTGGACTTGCTGAGTTTGCCTGTTGCCCTATAGCTTCGCCTTCACCCATTCCGTTCGCCGTGCGGCCGAAGCTCTCTATTTCCGCCGCTCGCTATTGCTTTCCTCCACACGCCGACTAATGGCGACTGCCATGCGGGGCGGCGGCCTCCTGCGGTTCGGTTTCCGCCACGTTTCCTCCCTCCTGTTCCAGGCCCCTCCGTGCCCTGCCGCGAGCCGGGGCCTGAACCTGGCCGTTGGCCGGACCGGGCTGGTACGCCTCCGGTGCTTGGCGGCCGGGGCCGGCGACGACGGGGGCAAGAAGGTGTCGGCCCGGCTGGCTCTGACGCAGCAGGTGCTGCGGGACGCCGAGGAGCGCGCCGCGTCGGCGGGCTCCGACCCTGCCCCCAAGATCACCCTGGGTAATTAACTGCAGCTGGCCTGAATCCTCATTCTGCCTTCCAATCGGTCCCAGAATCCTTATTCATTTCTGTCCATTTCTGAATGTCAATGTCACCCCTAGCATCAAACCTGGGCACTGTATGTGCAAACTGTTAATAGGGGCTTTGCTCTGAATCTCCTCAAGCCTGTAGAAATCCTATTTGCATAACAACTGATGGGCGTATGTGGTAAGTTCATTTGCCCGAAATGGCTACCCCCAGGGAGTTGTCTGCGCGATTTAACTGTATCTGCTACTGATTCATTAATTCCAATGCTAAATTCATTTCACTTTACCAAGAAGATGTGAACATGATTGGTATGATCTTTTGTCAGTGTGCCGTTCTTTGATTAGAAACTGTCAGTGCTGTAGAATGCAAGTTAATGAACCTTATAAAATCATATAAGCGTACAAGTTACCTCATGAAACTGGCTGTTTGCCATGGTGCTTACATATTCTGTTCAATGGTGTTGAACAGTCCAGGGAGCTTGTAGCTGCTTTTGTTCTGGATGCTGTGTTTGCATGGGTATAGTGCTAGGCTAGTTACCTGAATCAAGTAGACGGTCCTAAGTACATCTTCCCGGCACTGTTTTCTCCCTTCTATGTCTGGTTATCAGACTGCTTGTATTTCTGTTATTACAGTAATGGAAATGGGGTCTTTCCTCATTTCCAAAAAAAGGATAGAGTACAAGTTAAAACATGAAAAGTGTGGGATGTTTGAGGTGATTATGAGTTTTGGCTTGTAAATCAATGCCTTGAACTGTATTTTGTGTTAATATGACAATATAAACACAACATCTTTTGAGATGTTCTGGGTTAGTTACAATTGAGAATGCATTTTCTTGTCACATATTGTTGAATATGAAGATGTTACCCGTTCAACAGAAGACAATTGAGCTCTTTCTATGAACCTGAGTGGATCTAGTATGTCATCAACGGCAATTTGTGTAGAACTGTAGATGGGACTGCAAGATGATAATATCCATTCAAATAGAACTTATTGCGGTTTTCTCTCTCGATATTTATATGGGCCCAGCATGTCTAATTAGTGCTTGAATCGCCAAAATTTGTTCTAACTCCATTTTATCTGCAGATCATGTTACTGTTAATTTTGCAAGAAGTGGTGGTCCTGGTGGTCAGAATGTTAATAAAGGTTTCATGTTTCCCCCCATTCTCTTTTGTCTCATTGCATATAGACCGTTGGTGCCAGTTTCTCATGTGCTTAATCATCGTATTGACATTTATTTACATTTGTATTTTCTATTTTCTCTTCCTCCTGTTTCTGTATTCAGAATTCAATAAGTGGTGTGCTTCATTCAGATCTCAATCACTCAATAGAATGCATTTTTCTCCTTTTTTATTTTCATTCTTATTCATTAGATGTTTTTTTAAAGAACATTTGTTAGATAATTGTTATTGCCCATACTTTGATGGTGCTTAAACTCTTTTGGCTGATGAATATGGCAAAATAAGGGCTGATCACCCTCTAGTCGACGGCTTCTCCTGTTGAGAAGTTTCTTTTTCATAACCTAGTTTGGGTAGGCAAAGCTCATTTCTTTATTGCTTCTTGATTGTTCGATGTCCCTTGCTGGCATGTCCTGCCTATATAGTGTATAGTATTTAGGCACCAGTCAGCCAACATATTACATCCAACTTATATTCCTAACCATAAGGTTCCTAATACTAGCAAATTTCCTAATTGATGCATGTTTTCCTCTAACGAACTCAGAGATATCTGAGTAATAATCAGTTAATTACTTAATAAGTCACAGCTTAATGTTTGTTTCTTTGTTCTAAAGTCACACTACCATCTTACAGTTAACACAAAGGTTGACATGCGATTCAATGTTAAGAAAGCTAACTGGCTTGGGGAGAGAATCAAGGAACGAATATTACAAGCGGTAAAACAAACCTCCTTATGTAACTACTGTTTCCTTACACTCTTTTATAATCATCTAGTCTTATATGCATGCATTTTATTAATTCCTTTCATATCTCTATTCTAAATCCTGTGAACAGATTGTTTATATTTAAGTTCTCTTTATGCACAGGAGAAGAATAGGATAAATAAAGATGGAGAGCTTGTTATATCTTCTACAAAAACTAGAACACAGAAGTAATTATTGTTTTATAGTATCCTTTTTGTCATTTTTTTATTGCAATTGATGCGATTTATCATCTTAGGGGCAACATTGAAGATGCATTGCAAAAAATACAGGTATGCTTCTTCCTTTTCATTTTTTGTCTAGGGCTAGATCACTTGCCTTACTCCACAATTCTATCTTGAACAGGCAATCATTGATGCTGCATCATATGTTCCTCCACCCCCAACAGAAGACCAAAAGAAAAAGATTGAAAAAATGTAAGTTGTCTCTTTCACCAGTTGCTTCCTCCTAAGTCATGTGTCAATAAGTAGTTCTAATATGGGATAGATTTGACCAAAGTGCTCAATACTCTAAAGTTTCTGGAAATTGAATTGGTTGCTTCCTCCAGAATTGAATTAAGGAACACTGATATGATTTTCTTAATCTTCTCATACTCTAAAGTTTCTGGAAATTCTGTATTGCTGCAACTTGTTGACGATCATATCTTTCAGATATTTCATGGACTTACTTTGAGATGCTTCAATATTGCACTTTCCAATGTCAGATGCATAAATTGTGTAGATTAGTGCTTTTGTTCAAGTGTATCTTATTACTAGTAGTTACAGTTAAGAATCGCACTGCAGTTGCTTAAGAATGGTGCTGCAGTTGCTAGTAATTTATTGCTCAGAACCTTTGGGTTGTTTCTTCAGTAGATCATAGAAACCTTCTGTAGTTGTAATGGCTAAATCTTTACTCTTTCACTCTTACTCAAAATTCGATATAGGATGTTTCTTGACTGCAAAGATTAAACGTTACATTTTGGGGGCAAATCACAGTGGTAATTTTGCTGTTCCGTTGGTAATTACAGTGCTGCAGCCGCTGAAAGGAAGAGACTTCAGAGTAAGAAGGTGAATTCACAGAAGAAAGAATTTAGGCGTAACCGAACTAGCTGGGATTGATGCAAGGTATCTTGCACAGACCCGTCTTTCTGTTTTGTGTCATTCCCCTGTGGGCATTAACAATATTTCAGCGGGGTAACTACCGCTGTTTCTTATTCTGTAATATCTCTTTGTTGTTTGTTTAAAAGTTATTTCTGACGTCGTATGATTGAGATGTACCTGTCTTTGACAAGTGCCATTTGCTCAACTTGTTCTCGGGGTAGCAAAAGCATTCGGCTGATGACAAGGGTCAGACCTGCTGAAGGCATCTTGGTGAAGAAGATAGCTAAAGTTTCATAAGCATCTCCAGTTTTTGTTTCGTCCATTGGGGACCGGCCTCTGACGGGAAACACTGCTTTGGTCCTAACACACGCTATAGACACCAGTTTGTCCTGGTCCTGAACTTGATCAGAACATCAGATAGTATTATTCAAGTGTAACTGAGGGTTCATCTGTAAAACTGTAAACAGTTAGTATTACCAAATTTTGGGGCCAGCGACGCCCGTTGAAGAGCGCCATTGTGTGACTATCTTTTACTATGTGACTAGCTGAACAATAGACATGTTTTTTTGGCGTCCACTGGGTGTTGAGCTATGCAGTGACGAGAGAGAGCGTCACACAGTGTCAGTGAGCATGGGGAGGGCATGGCTGAAGTTCTGACTTCGAGTATTGAAAAGATTCTAGAGAAATTTGAAAATGAGGCTCCACTGTTCCAGTTATTTGAAAATGAGGCTGCACTGTTCCAGTTCCAGGCCGGCATCGGAGGTCACCAGTTCATCACTGCTCACGGAGCAACGGACTCACGGGCTAGGAGCCCAGGACCATACTACTACTACTGAATTACTGATCCACCGTTGGTAGCCAGTCCGCCAGTTCCAACTGCCATCAGAATTGCACCATCTAGGCACCTATAGGATATAGCCAACGCCCGTAAGTAAGAAGATTTGTTTAATAAATAGCAGATGACCTACTTTAAAATTAGATATTGAAAAAAACGTACAGGTCAGTAAAATGAATTGTTCCCCTAAAAAAAACATGAATTGTTTACATTTCATACAACAAATATGTTGAGTTTTGTAGATCAAATAATAATAAATAATAGATAAGTTATTTTTTTTTTTGAAAGATAAAATGTTCATTGAAAACGAGGTTTTTTCGGACGAGGCATATTCCTTTATCACGAACACTTATAACTCACTGCTACTTGTAATTATAGCTTATCTTAGCTCACTAATCTAAATACTGTAGTTGGCTACAAAGACATACTTCCATCAATAGTGCACGGACACTTATAAAAAATCTAATGGTACTGTACCAATATTCATTGATACTTTACTGCATATAACATGACAGCATAATTTGACCATTGGCGCAATCATACAAGTTACGGAGTAGACCTAAATATAATTTTGTTTAGAGTATTGTACTGTACTGTATTGATGATTTAAAATACGTTTAATTTTTTTTTTAAAAAAAAAAGGAAACAAGCCATTCAGCGCAGAGCGTAGCCAGACAGGGCTACTCCACCGTGACTGCCAGAACACCTCAGACTAGGGCCCAGTGAGTCGTGTCCCCTGGCAGGCAAGAAGGCGTCATGCGGTCACAGTGACGCTACTGGCACGCCGTGCACGCGCGTCAGACGCGGCGCACGCTGGTCATCAGTTGGCAAACCCCGAGGCCGCCTGCCATCGCCATTCCCTCGTCGTCCGCGCCGGCTGCGTCAGGGTCAGGGTCTCAGACTTCAGGCAGTGCCCGTCACGCTGCCACAGTGCCACAGTGCCGGGCAGTACTGTAATGAGCTGGCGCCACGCTTTGACTGCCGTCTGCCGGGCGCGAGCACGACGACGTGCTGTGACGGACTACGCGGCGACCAAAATTAACGACGTCCTGTCGCAGCGGACGACGTGGGGAAGAGCGGAAAACCCGCGGGCAAGCGACCGCACCGCGGTGTGCTGCCACGGACGCGACGGGCGCCTCTGGACAGCTTCGCTGTGCCGGCCGCTGGTCTGCCGTGGTTTTCTGTCGTCGAGTGCACGGGCCACGCGGTGAGGTGGGGCGTGGCATTCAGTTCGCGGGCCGACGCCGACGGGGCCGGGCGTCAGCGCGGTTACTGGGTTGTACAGCGTCCATATTGTAACGTTGCGCGTCGTCGCTGCCTGTGGCTCAAGGCCGGGAAGGCAACAGTAGTTTGCTGGGAATCTGGGTCTCTGGGACCGTGGGTATCTCACACTTTTTTCCTCACTTTTTTCATCGGTTCTTCAGTTCGTGTAGTACGCTGATAACTGTGCATGCCTCGCCGTGCACAGGGGTGGCCGGTCTTGCTCGTGACGGTGCATCGAATCCAATGGCATGCATTGCGGATTCTCGGTGACTGCTCACTGTTGTGGGTATGCACGAATGTAGTACAATCTATTTGATTTTGTCCGGTGACAAAAATTGAGAAATATTTTAGGCGCACATGCTAAAAAAAAGCTTAATGGTTGATGTGGTCAGTAATTGATCGACGAAGGGGGGCTGTCCTAGGACCACAGCAGAAGAGTCACACTGTATGATGTTTTCAGGGAAACGAAATCTTTCCATAACAAGGTTTTGCTCCATTGTTCGTGAAAGAGAAAAAAAGGTTTGCGTTTTTGGGTATCCCTTGCCTACCAGAGTGACACCAAAACAATGCTTCTTTGTTTACGTGGTACTGTATTCATGTTCACGTGTTTTTTTAAAAAAAAATGTTTATTCCCTCTCTTCAAATCCACCCTACCGAGTGTATAACCACAGGTTTTGAGACAACGAGCGTACCACCCAAAACGAGCATACAACAATCCTATAGAATTTTGAAGTGGTATAAAAGTTTCTAATAAAACATTAGATACAACACAAGAAAACACACATGAATTAGAGAGAGATAGAGACAACAAAAAGGCTTTCTAGATGTTGGACTTCATGTTAGAATTTTTTCCAACATTTATATAGATTACAAGCCTTCCCATAGGATTATGTAGGATTTAAAAATGTGGTTTCTATCTTCTCCTCTGTACGATGAAAACGGTTCTATTTTCTGACATCGTCGACGACAATGACACTTCATTCTATTGCATTTGGTGCTGCTCCGCTAGCTTAGCTAGAGGCGGAGGTAGAGCCCGTGCGGGAGCAGCACCAAGTAGGGCCCAGAAACTCCATGTCAAGTTAATGAAGACGCTCTGCTTCGACATCTGCTTCACTTCTAGGTTCGTCTCCTCCTGGACTTCTTAGAAGGAGACGTTTTTAGGCCTCATGTCTTTAATTTGTAGATTTGTAGTAGAGTTGAAGCTGTTTTTTAAGAAAAAGTTAAATAGCTTTGTTAGTAGTCGTGTATAAATTTATGTTCGCTTGTGAGAAATCTTAAGCCATATTTCTGTTGCTCTACTTTTTTTAATAGAGAAGGCTCTGTTTTAGAGGGTTGCTTTTTAAGTCATGTTTAGAGAGCTTCTTATAAGAAACTATTTTTGAAGTCTTTACTTAGGGCCTATCTCGAGCGTCGGACTAAAGTTTAGTCTGTCGTTAGACAATATGCTAGATATGGGTCAATTATTCTCTAATGAGTTCTATTATAGTCAATCAAAATGTTTCATTATTGTTAAACCAAAATCAGTTAATATTTATATACCTTCTATTGGCATCTGAAACAGCGGACTACAACTTTTAAGGCCCGTCTAGAACCCCAAATTGAATATATAATATAAATAATAATTACGAAACAAGAATTTTAGATTCCATAAGTTTTCAAAGTATAAGTTTTTTTTGAGATTATTTCAAAACTATAAGTGATATTTATTTATACTACGAATTTAATTTCAAAAACTTTGGTCATCCAAACGGGCCCCCCAGGACTCTTTTATAAGGAGGAGCCATAGGGTAGGGCATAGGCCGAACCGCCGCGGGCCGGAGGATTGTAGCGTTCCGGTCCCTTCGACCTTCGTCGACACACGGTTCTCGTCGCAATACATTTCCCAAGTCCCAACACTAGCGCCGTACGCACGCCACAGGCACGGTTCTCCACCGCCGCTAAACCCTTCCGAAAGAATCCCCAAATCTCGCAGACTCGCACACCACAAAGCCCAGGCCCGAAACCCTAGCTCCTCGTCCTCCCCGCTACTTCGTCCCTTCCTCCCCATGGCTCCAGGACTGCAGCTCTTCACGGACATTGCCGGCGACGGCACGCCCCGGCTGGACGCCGCCGCCGGCGAGGAGCTGGTCCGCGTGGACCGCGCCGTCGCTGTCGCCCTCGGCCCCCGCTCGCCGGAGTCGCCGGGGACTCTCTTCGTCACCACCAGGTACTGATTGAGCTCAGATTACGGCTGGTTTTGCTGCGACGCTTTTCCGGATGCCCTATTTGTTTCGCTAACTGTTTGCTGGCTGCTTCAACCAGGAGGGTGATTTGGCTTAGCGAGGCGGAGAAGGGCAAGGGCTACGCGGTGCGCTTCCTCGACATCACGCTCCACGCCGTCTCGCGCGACCTGGAGGCGTATCCCTCGCCCTGCATCTACACGCAGGTGATTTGATTGGAGCAGCAAGCTCTCTGTTTGCTGATACTTGCTCGTTGTCGTTGTAGATACTGCCCTCTGAGGTCCAGTAGGATCAGAGATTGATCAAGGGTAGCTCTGATGTTCTAACTGTTGGGTTATCTGTTCCTAAAGTCTGGGCCTACCTCATTGAACTGACTTGGACCATCGTTTAGGATCTATACTGTGTTCTTAGCTGTAAGCTTGTACTAGTTGGTAGTGGCCTAGTGGGTTAGGCCGTGCATTTCAGCTTGAGATGCTTTTAGGTGGGAGTGGGAGACCCCTTTGCTTACGGAATTACAGAAAACGTTCTTCTGCTCTTGGCTGGATGTTTTGAGGATGCCCCAGCTATTGGAGAACAAGGGGCTCTGATTCACAGATCATAGAGCTATCGTCGATTATTCAGTGTAGGATCTTTGTCGCACGGTGCTTAGTTGTAATTTTGTTTACTGGCTGCTGCAGTTGAGTTGTAGTCAAAGTTGCAGCTGGTACAATTGTGGATTTGGTGTTTATTGCTATGCACTGTTTGGTGTTTTGATTGGTACTCTGGGGACATTTGTGCTCAGATGTTGTCTTGTGGATATTAGTCAAGGTCTATCAGCTAGGTTCTTATGGCCTGTTTGCCTGTTTGGAACTCACCACATTTTCACTGATAAACACAAGTTCTCTATTTGCATGAGAGGTGGCTGTTAATTTTTTGTTTTAATTTTTGATAGCTGGGAGTACCTGTCTTATTTCGTGTGAGGTTTCTTCATTGCTTCTTCATTGATATGTGACCAGTGATGTTGCTAGAGTTTATGAGAAAGCTAACCCTCATTTGCACACTGATGTATGGTACTCCTGCTGCATTGTTTTTTTCATGAACATGCATTTTGCACCCTGCTGTGTTGGTTAAAAGTTTGTGAATAAGAACCATGTTGACCTTATTTAATAGCTGCATAACCTGATTATGAGAAGTTTGGATCTGTTTTTGGTGTTTAATAGTGCACTGTAAGACATTAGTTGTCTGTTTGTTTCTGCTGTTTGGTTTTTAATATTCACTCGTGTAAATGTCTGACTTTTTGTACATTTAATTTGAAGATTGAGGCGGCAGTTGATACAGACGAGGACAGTGATGAATCAAATCCTGAAGCAAATGAACTAGAGCTATCTAGAGTATCTGAAATGCGGCTCATACCAGCAGACCCCAGTCAATGTATCCTTTTGAATTAACTTGTCTCATTAAAAATATTTCCTTGTTCAAGCATGTCTTTATGTCTTGAGCTTGATGCTGGAGTTCAAGTGCTTGCGGACTCCAGGACTTGTGATCAAGTGGACTGATTCAAGGCACTACTTATTATGTTCTGCAAAATTGCAAATAATTCTCACAGATAACCCTTGTGAATTTAATTATAAAATTGATGTCAGCGAACTACTAAATTTTCTCGTTTCTTGAGTTACTGAGAAAAAAAAAAAAAAATCCCCGGCCCCTTCTTTATCTGGGGGCTATACTACCAATTTGAAACTTTTCATAAATAAGATTATTATACTTGCCTACCTTTATTTGAATCATACAAACTTTATTATCCAGTTCGTGGCATTGCATGACTTGTATCCTTGACAGCTTCAGTGGATGCACTTTTCGATGTCTTCTGTGATTGTGCTGAACTGAATCCTGACCCTAATGCTGGTAAGCCATGCATTTACAGTTGATACTTAAAAAGTTTCTGTCGCAGATCCTTGTAATCTTTTGAATTCACAGAACCCAACGAGGAGGATGGTTGGTTCCATGGTGAAGATATGTCTGATGGTGGCTTGGTTCATGATGATGAGGACATGGTTGATGGTAAGTATTGGGTTTTTCTTGTTCTACACTTTTGCGCTAATGTGATAGCAGCACTTAGATTTCTTACCTTGCATGCAGAAAATGGCCCCCAATTTTTCAATGCCAATCCAATAGGTCAAAATGGTGGATATGATCTCAGTCGTTCAGTATTTGAGGTACCCAATGAATCTTTTATATCGTTTTATTTTCATTACTATTGTATAAGCGTACGATGGAACAAATGCCTATCTGAGACGAGCCTTATTTAGCCTCTCTGTTGGTTCTTGGCATCTTTTATTAAAGCTGCACACTGAAAACAATCTTGTGACACAAATATGAGTGTTTGTTTGAATTATGTGGCTGTTAGAAATTGTTCCCATGGATTTATTGTGATATTAATTTTGAATTCATCTTGATTCTGGGCTACTTTTTGCTGCGGTGAATCAATTATTGTTTGAAAAAATGGAATACACTATATGTCCCGATGTATTTATTTCTAATTATGATAAAAAAGACTCTCAGTTAACACTACTGGCATTTTGGCTTGCAGCTTCAAATCAACGACCAGCGTTTTGAGGATGCAGAAGAGGATCAGGAGAGCCATGAAAACGGGCATTAGAAACAGGAACATGTTCCTCGAGAGCATCGTGTGATTTATTTTGTAGTAAATCACTACCGATGCAGCTTGGTTTCCCTACTGTTTCGTCTACACTTTCTCTTCCTTTTCCTCGATGCTATAGGATTAACATCTCTGGGTGACTTTCTGGAGTTGCATCGATGGTTTCTTTTGGTGAGAAAAGGTCTTGCTGCTGGTCAAGAATGTAACTTGTAGAGCATGATGCTGAACCGTGTGGAATTAGTTCAGTACTTTTGATCTATCTAACAAATAGAAGGTCGAATTGGGAAAGGAAATATATTATCGTTTCCCTTGTATATCATGGCACAGTTATTTACGCCTGTTTAGACTGAAGTTCAGTTTGGATGCTGCATGGGCCCTTCTTACCCCGTATCCATTGTCATATAATTTCACATATATAATGTCTAGATTAACGTTGTTTTCTTCAGGGAATTTGGGAACATATAATTTAGTGCTAATGGGCTACCAGCCTACCATGTGTTTATTTTTGTAATTTTTTTCCTATCAAAAGTCATGTCTCTGCCACTTGCCTTGCTACCCCCCATCGTTTCATAGAGCATCTAAATTTCGTGGAAGCCTTTTTATCCGAGCGCGAGCACCATGACGACAAACAGCAGTACAGCACAGCTCAAGTATGTCTATTAAATATTTGAAAATAGCAGCAGTTTCTGAGATCACGCAATTTTCTGAAAGTAGGCACTATACATATGGCTGGTTCAGTGGTTCTAGATGTTGCCCATAGCAGGTCCATCCAATAAAGTATATGGAAATAACTGTTTTCTTGTGATAGAAAAAACACCATAACTGATAAGCCAAGTTAATAAGTTGAGTTGAAGCAAACAGGGCGTAACATGTTAGAAAAGAAGGTGCTTCTACCCCTGCAATGACGTCACAACAGCACATACTGGGGTCTTGTTTTATAGATCTCAAATTCGAGTCTTGCCAAATCTTCAGGACGCCACCACCGTGGCAAGATCACAGGCCATCTGTTTATATGGCCACAATGTAATGTCATCCATAAATGTAAACAAGAAATATTTAACTAGAGATTGCGATGCCATGTATTAGAATACCTGTTACAAAACTTGCGGGGATCCCCAGGAAGAGTCCAGTCTAGGTGGCTAGATGGACTACCATCATAGCCACCTTCAGCAACAGTCCTGAATGCAAAAACGCACAAGGGAATATACCTAGTTAAAAATTATGCAAGCCTCACTGAATCTGAGTAAATAAACATTTTAAAATTCTCGCACAAGTTTTACATGTCCACACACTCTTGGAATCTAAATAGTAAATACACTACATGACAAGCAATTGAATATATACCCAAAAGGATATTCAGACATACCTTTTTCCCTTAAAATATTCCAAGACATTATAAACCTCGTACCATGGTAAGTATGGGGTTCCAACTGAGTACTTGTCATAGAAGTTCATGCCAACAAATTTGCCGTCAAAATCAAGAAGGGGCCCCCCAATGCCAGCCTAACCAGATGAAGTTGTCATTGGTTAAGTCAAACAGATATGGTACTTAAGTCATTTAGATGCAACTATTTACTTGAACCGTACAATAGCACATACGAAAAATAACAGCTGTACCTTAGTGAGGGTACATGTGAAATTTCGAAGATATTCGCAATCATATGAAACCGGCATAGGAGACAGTTCCCCACATTTAGCCATCAATCTACCAGATCTGAAGATACACCCCACAGCTAGTAAAAGAGAATAGCCAGACCCCTCATATTGAATCTTTACCGGTTCTGTAGGACAGAAATCCTTGACACTGATTAGAGCAATATTGTAATGCAGATTATAATGTTCCAATGTCCCATCTGCAACTGCAAGCTGTTCGTTTGGACGTAACACTTGAATCTGCCATGAAAAAAACAGAGACTTCGGCAATTCACTAAAAACGAACATGGACAGCTGATTAAATAGAATTACCAACCCTCAAGTTTTCAACGATCTTGTATTCACATGAAGAATCTCTAATCAAGCTCGCTGAAGTCAGGATAGTGATACGTCCATTCCATTCAATAAAAAGTCCTGTGCAAGCAAAAAACCTTTTTCCTCCTGCAGACCACAATTTATATCATATTTGCTGATCATATAGAAACATAAAACAGCAAACAACACAGCACTGTAAAATTACCATTGAATGAAGCAAGTGCGACGATATTATCACTTATGTTAGAGGCAACTGATTGACGTATTCCACTCCAGACACCTGTACCATATATGTCACCAAAAGGCTCCTCGAAAATATTAGCCAAAATAATCTCATCTGGTTAATGATGACATAAAGCACAATAGTCAGAATCGTAAGTGCGTAAATCTGTAAAAAACACACAATGGATAAAAAGTCAAGATATTTGCAGGCACTGACGCACCATTTAACATTGATTCTGGTGGCTTAGGATAGCCCAAAGATTCTAGATCCTGAGACTGATGCTTGTTAACAACTGCAACAGCAAGAGGTCATGTGATTAGCACTAACACATGCTAACATTGGGGATGATAAGTAACATTCACACAAAATTCTCAATATGACATTATATTATTGTTACATAATTATATATTATGACAACCTGAGTAACAGAACACACTAGTGATTGTTTTTAAAACACCCATCAACTGATTATCACTAACTCTATGAAAAACAACTGTACAAAGCTAAGCTCATCAACAACTATTATGAGAGTACAAATGTAAATATTTATGACGACTTTACAAACGGATAGTATTGTAGATGAAGATGAACTGTAATACGAAAAAGTTTGAGGCTTAAAGTGACACTGTGTGTTCACCTTCTTTACAAGAGAAAGATTTCTCAGCAAAGGAAAGTTCCCTGCAGAAAAACATCAACATGAGTACCAAAAGCCAAAAGTCAACGTGGAACAAACCATAATATGCAAGATATTACATGAATATAATTGTAGGAACAGAAAAACATAGAGAAAAGAGGACCGCGCCTGGTATGTATAAATATATGAAGGGAGTAAGAATTGAGCGAACATTACAGAAAACCTCAAGTCAGGAGGCACCACAACCCTTATGTTATTATAAGGGTAACACTTGAAAACTTGTACTATAAATGTCAAAAGCAACAAAAGGAACAACACCGGAATCCAAATTATTGCAAAACCAACAAAACACCGCAATTGTATGGCATAAAAATGTCTTATTTCATTATAAAAAGCGTATGCAAGAGTAAGTGTCCAATTGGAAATATTCAAGACATGCCTGACTTCCTTAGGAAACTCCATCTCATCCAGAGATTCGTAGTTCACCAAGATATTAAAAACTTCAAACTTTGGCAAGAACAAGGTTTTTTTGCTACTGACAGAAAGGTTCATGCCAAGAAAATCCCCATCAAAGTCAAAAAGTGGCCCGCCTTCGCAAACCTAGCAACAAACAGAAGAAAAGAATTACAGGCAACCCTTTGTTACATTTAAAAAATTAAAGTGAACAAGAGGTAAGTAGGACAGCCATCACTTTGTAATCTCAGATACACTTTACTGCATATAATAACAAGAACAGATTAAAATACTCATTTCAAAATGCAGATGTACCTGAGAGATTTCACAAGTGGAAGACATAGGCTTATCCTCACATATAGGATCATCATTCAGAATCCCACCAATGGCGATTAATTTGCCAGAGACGTCACGGCCTAGAGCTAGTACCTTGCTGTGGGGCTGAAATTTATACACATCATTGAATGCTACGGCGCAAAGATCAGAAAAATTCTTGACAATGACAGTAGCTGTGTTTTCTCCCAAATCATATTCTCCCAAAAACCCCACGACAACATGGTCTTCAATGCGCACTTCAATCTATGCGATAAAGCAAAAGAGTAAACATTGTTCACGATTATCATAACTATAAAAGTAAAAAATTAGTAATGGATGATTAGCAGCACACCAACCTTCAAGTTATCATGGTCTTTCCTTTTATCATTTAAAGCTTTAACCAGGCTTGCTGAAGTCATGAACCTTCCTGCATCTCCATCACAATCTATAACAACGCCTGAGCATGCAAATAGCACCTTGTGCTCTGCACAAGATCATAATTCTATTTATCTCAAAAAAAAAGATCATAATTCTATTAATTATAGTTAGCAATGCTTAATATGTCTGGGAAAGAAGAGTACAACAGTACAAATAATCACCATCAGCTACAGCAAGTGACACAACACTTTTAGACAAATCTGAGGCAGCTTCTTCGCTCAGCTCACTCCATACACCTTTATTTGATTCCTGATGCAAATCACCTAGTTAAAGAAACATGATACAACACAACTATCAGTGCCCAGATAGAGCTGCAAGAAACATGGGCACAAAAGAGGAAGGACCACCAGACCTGATGCCGCTAGCTCAATTGTCTCTCCTTCATTGCAAACTGTTTTGTTCTTTGATGAGTTTCTTGTGGGGGAAGTTCGTTTATTCTTCTTTGAGCTTCTTGTGGGAACATCAGCATCCCTATTACTTTTCAGCATCTTACAGACACTGAAGCAGTTTTTTTCCCTAAAGAAGGAGGGCAAATTTTGGGTCAAAACAGTAAAGCGATGCAGTAAGATTAACATAAATCCACTAATCAGAAGGTCAGAAATTATGTCAAGCCTGCTCTTGATGACTGATAACCTAACATCAGTTTCCTCCAAGCTCCAACCAACTCTGATAAATGATAAATAAATGTAATAAAAACAAAGAAAAGCAAAAGTAAATACGGAGGAGGCAACTGAGCAGATCGAGGTGGCGGCGACGGCGCGTGCCTGCCTGCCAGGTCGAGGTCGGGGTTGTGCT
Source organism: Themeda triandra (assembly GCA_018135685.1). NCBI lineage: Eukaryota > Viridiplantae > Streptophyta > Magnoliopsida > Poales > Poaceae > Themeda > Themeda triandra. Next base: position 702,266 of record JAENPR010000185.1, on the reverse strand, counting down.
GGTCGAGGTCAGGGTTGTGCTGGTCGCCACTGGCTCGCCTCGCCTCGCCTCGAGCGGAAAACGGGAAGCGGCGCTCGAGCGAGAAATGCGAGATGCGATCGACGCCCGCTGTCATGAGGCCGCGGGCTCCTTCCCCGTGGAAGCGGGCCTCGAATCAACAGCAAAATGGCCCAGAGGACAAAATTGAAAGGTAAGATTATTGGGCCGTTAAGGGCCTGGTTCGAGTTGGGCCGTTACAAGCCTGGTTCCAGTTGGGCCAACCCGTTAGCTTCTCATATAAGTAGCCTCGAACCCATCCTCGGGCGAAAACCCTAGCTTGCAGCGCCGCCTGGATCGAGCAGCCGAGCGAGTAAGCGAAGACCCCGCTTTCCCCGAGCGCAAGAGAGCACCATGGCGGCGGCGGCGGCAGTTTATGGCGGCATCAAGGGGAAGCTTGGCGTCGAGGATGCCCCCGAGCTGCAGCTCAACCGCATCCGCATCACACTCTCGTCCAAGAACGTCAAGAACTTGGAGAAAGGTATAACCAAACCTCATGAATTCAGACTATTATTTTCTGATGTGATCTAATATCTTAGCTAATCTTGCTCGTCTTAGTTCATCTTGCTCGTATGGAGTATATCGTCATGGCACATACATGCTTCCGTTGATGGCTGATTCATATAGTTTACGATTATGCTTCAGATCTGCCTGTCGAATTTGTTGCCTCCCGTGCTAGTCTGGAGAACATGTAGAGCCAGTTACTCGCTAGCTACAATTGCTGGGTGTGTGAACCCATTATCTGAACAAAACTCCTACAGTATGCGCGATTGGATATACTGTTTACATATGCACAATCAGTGGAGCGCCTTACTGCTGTGTTTGTTCTGTTGGATGGTATGGAAGGAAGAAATTGAAGTTTGCACTCGTCTCCTTTGTACTTTCTTACTACTATCTTGTATCTTTAGGCTGATAACTATATTTAGTCACTTGTTATGATGCAAGCTACACCAGAATATTGTACTGCCTTTTCAGAGTCATTTTCAATAAATAACTGAACTGACAATTGTGTTGGATTTCTGTACATTTCAGTTTGTGCGGATTTGGTGAAGGGAGCCAAGGACAAGCAATTGAGGGTTAAGGGACCCGTCAGGATCCCTACTAAGGTTCTCCACATCACCACCCGCAAGTCCCCTTGCGGTGAAGGTATTGAGCTATTTCCTAGCCTCTGCTGATGAAAGTGTCTGGGTTGGCTTTGGTTAATTTGACCGATTGAGTTTTTAGTGCTTTCATTAATAGGAATACATAACACATTGATGTTGATGTGTTCACAAATATAAACAACTGCTTAGGCATTAAAGTGCTTGTAGTTTGCACAATATTATGCTATTGTTATTTTTAGTTTGATGCTTTGAATATCATTCTTTTGCTCTAAATAAAATTATCTTTCTATCTTACTGTTGTAACATGTAAAACCGCCATATCTATCCTGTACCCTGGTAGCGATTTTAGTTATTTCTTTGTTGGTATATACTTGTCCCTAATTATTGGTCATTTTGGCTTTTCTATAGATGCATATCTTTTGGCATGCGTCTAGATATACGATATATCTCTATGTATCTAGAATCTAGAAAAAACAAAATATGTGTTTACCAATGCACCTTGTTTTATGTTATCCTGTATTCTCTGTAGTTATCTCTGTCAAATTGTGGTGGGAATAGGTTTCATGCCAACTCAAGTTCACTGTAGCCTTAGCTTTAGACTTCATCTTATGGACAGTAAAACCTAGGCCTGTTTGACACATTCTAGTACCAACTTCATATAGTTATTGATGACTTTGTTGTCTACAATGTGCAGAAGACACATTCTAGTACCGTCAAGTTGTCTAGAATGTGGAGAAGGGCAGGCAAAGGTCCCTTCTCATTTTTCAAATTCTTGAAAAAACAATTGATTTAAGTGAACAATTTTGTCAAATAGAGAGTGCTTATATAGATTGCCCACCTCCCGCCTCCGCGACTGTCATCAAGCTCATCCATTGCATTATGAATATAATGGGATGTTGATACCACACTTTTGTGTTAAATTCTTGAATTTGACTGATCTTGTTCTGATTTGTTGGTCAGGAACAAACACATGGGATCGGTTTGAGTTCCGCATCCACAAGAGGGTGATTGACCTAATCAGTTCCCCTGATGTGGTGAAGCAGATCACCTCCATCACCATCGAGCCCGGTGTTGAGGTTGAGGTGACCATTGCAGATGTGTAAGGACGTGCAGTTCAGCGATGTCAGCAACTATCTATATATCTTTGTGTTGCTTTTGTTTTGTGCGCCTTGTGTGCTTGTAAGAGAGATATCAGAGTTATTCTTAGCATATAAGACTTTTCTTTCTCCCCCTATAATCTTATCGTAGCTGTATGTCAGATCTGTGGGCTGTTCAACTCAAAAAATTTTGATTTAGTATTGTGGTTTATCAGGGCAACTTGGATTGTGCCAATTGTCTTGTAGATTACTGTCAACTTTATGTGTTAGTTCTGTTTGTCGCTCTTTGGTTGGTTGGTTCGTGCAACAGGTATTATCCTGACAGTATTTTCAAACATACATTTAATTTGTTTAAACTTTCTTGTCAAATTGTGCACACGCGAACTATGCCCAGAGTGATTAACTGCCGTAGATCTCTTTATAACTGAGGTTTATCCAAGGTTTATTTGATGAAGACTAATGTTTGAGTTTGACGAAAGCCTGATGTTTTGAAGGGTGAATTTGGTAATGCCAATCATATTTTATTAGTTATATGATGTTAGTAATATAAGTGATCCAATCCGGGCAAATATGTGTCTCTGAGCGATTCGAATAGTTTGGCAAACATCACTTTGCAAATCTCTAGTTTTGCCAAGCTTAAAATCCATATGCCAAGTGAATAATTAGTCGTGTGAAGGAGATCGCGCACGCGAATAGCGGGAGAACCAGGGAAGTGCCGAAATCGCGATTTGCCAAGCGCTCGCATGCGCGCATATTTGCGCCGGAAAAGCCTTTTTTTGCCAAATTTGCCAAGTGTTTTTGCCAAATTGTTTGAGAAGGTTTTTTTGTGGTTTTGCTAAAAATCCTAATTTACAAGGGTTTTGTTAAACTGTTGGAGTTGCTCTAATGGTTTGTATGGCTGGTTTTGGCTGTGAGAGGGAATATGGGCCATAAGCCGACTAAAACGAGTGGATAAACTACGTGAGCACAGTTTGCATCCGATTTATCGAGAAAATGTACTTGAAATACCGAATTAGGTCTTGTTCGGTTGATGGGGAACGATTCCTTAAATATTCTAAGCTAGATTTGTTAGCTAATTTGAATAAGCTTTGTTAACCAGAATCGTTTGATAGCTTAACCGAACTTAGTTAGGACTGCATCAAATGTGCTCGGGGCCAGCTGTTTCCGAAACTTGAAGCACCATAATTAATTTTCGCTCGTTGGCTACTAAAACTTGCCATACCAAGATTTGACAAGCCAAAAGTTGGACAAAAAAAATATCAAAAAATTGGCAAGCTAGCTGTGAGAAGTCGGCAAATTTTGGTAGTCAACCAAATGCTCGTCAAATTCATAGCTTGCCAATTCTTTAGTATGGTAAATTTTGGTTGCCAACCAAACAAGCTCTAAGTTATTTTCCTTGAGAAACTACCAGGCAGTTGCGTTAACATCGCGGTGACTTTGATCCAGTACATTGTCAAGGACCAAGGAGATAACGATAACCCATACGGAGTAGAGTGCAAGTGAAGTGAGTAACAAGCTTCACGACAGTCGCAGAGAAAAGAAAAACGAAATATGAACAGCACAGCACAGCTGACTTGACTAACAAGGTTCCTGGACCCATCCGGCGTGTGATCACTGATCAGACGAGTTCCGGTGTGGAAGCGTTCAACCCTGCATCTCCACCGCCCACCGGCACGGCACGGCCTCTTGACCGAAGACACTAAGCTGAACCGATCCGGTTATGACAGTAACTAAACTTTGCAAGGAAATACCAGTACGTGTAAATCTTCAGTGGTGTACTACTAGGCTCACGCTCTGTCAACCGCCTTGTTTAGATTGCCTCCAAATTCCAAGTTTTTTCACTCTCTCTCCATCACATCAATTTTTCGGACTACGACGAAAGATTAAATGTAGGTAAAAAAATAACTAATTACACAGTTTAGTTTAAAATCACGAGATGAATCTTTTGAGCCTAGTTGATCTATGATTGGACAATATTTTTCAAATAAGATAAAAGAGTTACTATTTATCGGGTTGAAATTATTTGCAATCTAAACAAGGCCAACGACAGCAGATCAGCAGCGTTCGTGCCACACTGTTGCTTACTCGTAGGACGACTTGGAAGTCACTCAACGCACATGGCCACATGTGAATGTGATGCGAATGCGAGCGTGCATGCTCACACCCAGCTGTTAGCCCATAACAGCTCAGCTGCGTCTGCGTCCAGTAGAACCGTACAAATTGCTGAGAAATTACCACCCTTCTAACAATCGGAATTGAAAAAAAAAAGATGCCACAATCTTTCCGCTACTAGGGTAAACGCCAGAACGGTTACGCGACTGATACGGATGGATGGATGGTGACGAGTACTGACTATAGGCCATTGACATGCTCAAGGAAGTGCAGCAATAATGGGCATAATGGGAAACGCTGATAGGCGAGAGGAAGCGTACGGTACCGACAGTCCAAGATGCGATCCTTAACCCGTGATGCAATGCAAATGCAAATGCTTTTCTTTTCTTTTTTTGAAACTGCAAATGCTTGCTTGGTGAGGGAGAGGACGACGACCGGCGCCGCGCGACCCCACCGACCACCGGCGACGGTGGCTTGTATAAAACGAAATCTGACCAAACGATAACGATGAACCGAAGATTTTGAGCCCCAACTACCGATAACGAGATTTCAAAAAAAAAAAAACACGATAACGAGAACGAAGCACCCCCACACGAGGCGAGGCGAGCCTCCCTTGATTTTCAAAGGCGCAAAAGAAGAACAAAGAGAAAATTTCGCTGCAACGGCATCTGCTTTTGTGATTTTGGAAGCACTTTATATAAAGTTTAATAAAGCTACATAAAACTTATGTACATTTTTTTTGAAGGGAACTTTTGTAGATTTTATAAATTCAGGTGATAGGGTTTTGGACACGTCGGTGCCATAGTATGCAATCTCCCCCTTTTCTTCAAGGACATTGTGGACCTTGTCAAAAAAAAAAAGGACATTGTGGTATCCTCGTCAAGGTCACTCCTGTATGAAAATAGATTTTTTAGAATTGAGGGGGGAAATATTATATGTATATGTAGTACTTTTGTACTTAAATACGAGTATATCCCTGACAACTGGACAACTCGTAGTGCTCCTCATCATATCCTACAATGAAAAAAAAATATAAAACTAAAATGGGAAGATAAAATAGATAGAGACGAGAAGAATGCAGGGGATTTCTCCCCCAAATGTAGCTCCTCCGCGAACCAAATCCCCGGAAACAGGCCCGTGGAAAGCAAATCGAAACCATCCATCCCCACTCGAAAAACCGGGAAGGTCCCCGCAAACCCAAGCGCCGCCGCGGACCCAATCGCCCCCCATCCCAGCGCCCCAGCCCCGAGCCGAGATCCAGCCGCATTGCCGCGGGATCGAGGGGATGGCGCCGCAGCTGACCGGCGCGCCCGGCTCGGCGGCGGCGGCGGGCGGCGCGGCGGCCGTCAAGCCGCAGTTCCACCACTACCACCACCACCGCCTGCCCCCGCGCCACCACCACCCCTCGCCGACCTCGCTCCTCTCCAAGCTCGCCTTCTGGTCCGTCTGCTCCCTCTCCCTCCTCCTCGCCTTCCTTCTCCTCTCCCCCGCCGCGCCCGCCCCGCGGGCCGCGCCCGAGTCCCCGCGCCGCTCCCTCCACGCGTCCCCCTCCTCCACCGCCTCCTGGGGCGGCGCCGCCTGGGAGAAGAAGGTGCGGGCGTCGGCGCGCGTCAGGCGAACCAGGGGCCACTCCGTCCTCGTCACGGGCGCCGCGGGCTTCGTCGGCTGCCACGCCGCCGCCGCGCTCCGCCGCCGAGGGGACGGCGTGCTCGGCCTCGACAACTTCAACGACTACTACGACACGGCCCTCAAGCGCGGCCGCGCCGCGCTCCTCGCCCGCTCCGGGGTCTACGTCGTCGACGGCGACATCGCCGACGCCGAGCTCCTCGCCAAGCTGTTCGACGTCGTGCCGTTCACGCACGTCCTCCACCTCGCCGCGCAGGCGGGCGTGCGGCACGCGCTCGTGGACCCCATGTCATACGTGCGCGCCAACGTTGCCGGTCTCGTGGCGCTGCTCGAGGCGGCGCGCGCGGCCAACCCTCAGCCCGCCATCGTCTGGGCGTCGTCGTCTTCGGTGTACGGGCTCAACTCCCATGTGCCTTTCTCCGAGCATGACAGGACGGATCGGCCAGCCTCTCTCTATGCAGCCACAAAAAAGGCCGGTGAGGAGATCGCTCATGTCTACAACCACATCTATGGCCTCTCACTCACCGCCCTCAGATTCTTCACTGTCTATGGGCCATGGGGGCGTCCGGACATGGCCTACTTCTTCTTCACCAGGGACATCCTTGCTGGGCGGCCAATCACGGTCTATGAGAGTGCCGGTGGAGGTTCACACCAGACTACCATCTCCCGTGATTTCACCTACATTGATGACATTGTCAAGGGGTGTGTAGCGGCATTGGATACAGCTGGTCGGAGCACAGGCAGTGGAGGCAAGAAGCGAGGCACGGCACCGTTCAGGACATACAATTTGGGCAACACTTCACCTGTGCCTGTTACACAGCTGGTGGATTTGCTGGAGAAACTGCTCAAAGTGAAGGCTGTGAGGAAGGTTGTTAAGATGCCAAGGAATGGAGATGTGCCATACACGCATGCTAATGTAAGCCTTGCGCAGAGGGAGCTCGGTTACCGGCCATCCACAGACCTGCAAACAGGGCTCAAGAAGTTTGTGCGGTGGTATCTTGAGTACTACCATCCTGAGCTGGCTGAGAAGCAGAAGCTGCGTACCAGTAGCAATGGCAAGGGTTCACGTGGTCGGAATGGCAGCTCAAGTAGCGCAAGATGACTGTCTGTTCAGTGTCTTCGTGGCCTCTCCTGACGGTGTGTATCAGAATTCTACCTCCATTCCTTAATTCGTCAGATTGAGAGGCTCATTTTGCTCAGCAAATTGTGAAAATGGAACACAAGTTAAGAAACACTCACTAGGTAGCCATCATCATAATTCAAAAGGCTGATGCTTCTCTTTGCTACCTCATAGCTGAGAATTTAATTCCTTGTTCCATTAGTTGGTTCTTAGGATGACACTGTTCTGAAGAATTTTTCATGTCATGGGTGTTGGGGGATGGCACTCTGTTGCGTAGACTACCATAGATTCTTTTAGTGACTTTTTGTACCACGGAAGAGAACTAAGAATATCATGACTTGCTTTTGTTCAATTGAAGTTGAATTGGCGATGATCAGCAATTTGTCTATGCTGTTTTGCTGATGTGCATACTTTTTTATCTATCTATAGATATGGGTTCTACATATGCTCACTTGCTCAGTAGCTCCGTTGCAAACTTATTTTCACCATAAGAATCTTAAGCCCTTATGCATACATTTTGGGACATGGGTATGGAATTTTATGTCATGAAGTGTGTTTTCAGGTCATACAGTGATAACCCATTTGGTTATTGAGGTCTTTTCAGTGCATTATTTTTCTTGTTAGTCACAATTAACATTGCTAGAGTTATTTCAGATTTATAGAAATGTTAGAAATTCTCTTGTTTGTAGTTAGTACTTCATTTGTGTGAACGATATCACACAATATTTTGGGGCAATCAAAATGATTTAAAAAAAAGATATATGGTTTAGTTTAAGTACTACAATTATCTTTCATACCTATCTGATTACAGACATGATGCCATGTTGAGGCACTTGTAGTTATTCATGTTTTGTCATTATTGGTATCATATGTGGCATTTTATTGATTATATGTTCACTCATGATGAAACTTGTTAACGATTGGTTGCACTATAACTGTAGTTTCCCCACAATCTTCTGGAGTGCACTTTGCCTGTATTTGGCTGTTCGTGGAAATTTTTATGCAGGCTTGAACAATGTTCATAGCAGTAATTAGGCAATATAGATTTACACAAAGCTGATGGACACACACAAAGAGAAATATTCTCACTTCTTTCTACCTTTACCTGAAACATATAAGGTCTCTAAAACATGGATGTGACTGCATATAAGACAATGTAAGTAACCAATTACAATTTTACCGAATGCATCTTGTTTGTGCAGGTTAACTAAACATTAAGATATTGTTATGATTATTCTAGCTTAGATTGTGCTGCATATAAGGTCTAGTGTAAGAAATCAATTATACCCTATGTTAAGGATTTCTTTCGCGTGCATGTTAGGTTAATCAGGGTTCTCACAGTATTTATGGATGTGGAACTGTTTTCCTAGTGTGCTGAATGCTGCATCATTTGCCCTTCCTGGAAACAAATCAAATGATATTTTTATAAACAGTGATGCACTACGTCGATATAAATGAATGGTGTATTTATAGGTTTGACTGGATCCAGCTTGGTAATAGTTAGCAGCTAAGAATTAGCAAGAGTGAATCTTAACAGAATGATGCATAAAGTTTATGTTAAGACATGTTGTTAGCAACCAGTTAGAATTAGCATGCTAAATTGTGTGGATCCAAAATTAGCATGTGCGTGAACATCGTCAGTTCGTCACCAATGCAAAGTTCCACCATGACTTGTTGACCAAGAGAATAGAGATTGCTTACTTACTAGTACTCCTTTTGCTTGTGCATCCTTCTGTTTCCGTCCATCAATCCATGTGCGTTCGCCCCTCTTTTCATGGACTGTGATTGACATGCATGTGCTCTCTTATTGCCAGCCACGAGTTCCATGCCCCCAGTCATCGACCACTTCGTTCAAATGGCCTCGCATGATATGAATACCATTCTGATGTAGTAGGAAGCATGCGGCACACTTCTTCAGTTCTCTGAGTTCCAGTGCTATTGCCCGTTTCCCTGTTTCTGTTCATGGACACGTGACAGATGTCTGTACTATACATTGCTACTCGGATGTTTACTTTAGATGCATCGCTTATGGCTCCATCAGGTCACCAAAGAGACAGCTGGTGATCGAGGGCCGGAGAGAGGCGACGTCGAACAACTGAAGATGTCCTGTGAGAATGGATTTGTACTCGAGAGCTCGACCGAGATTTGTACTCGAGAGCTCGACCGAGCAAATCTAAAGGAAGAAGCTAGATATTTTGGGTTACATGATTGCTCCATGCCGTGTTGCCAAGTGAACTCCATGCTGTAGACCTTGGAAAGAGTAAATTACACCCCAGGTACCCAAACTATCGGTCTCCTCCCATCTAGGTACCTAAACTATCAATGTGACCATCTGGGTACCTGAACTATTGTCCATGCACACTAGAAGTCCAAATTCTGCCACATCAGCGTCAATTTGGCAAAAAAGACCTGTCTCTTTTCCTGGTCTCGCAGATAACTCCTTACTCTTCTTAATCCCCCACCGGCGGCCACCATCTCCACCCCGGCCGTCCAACACCGGTGTCGGCCATGGCCATAGCCCCGGCCGTCGAGACCCCATCCTCCACTGTCCTAGCTCTGCGCGCCTTGCCCTCCCTGCCCCGCATCCCCGCCCTGGCCCTGCGCGCCCCGCCCCGCGAGCTCCAGACGCCATGGCCGCACAGCCGAGTGAGCCCCTGCGCGTGCCGCCGCAGCCCCACCATGGTCGCCATCTTCTCCTCCTCCCAAGTCCTCCCCGCCGCCTTCGCCGCGAGATGGAGCAGCGTAGCCGCCGTGATCACGGATGGGGACAGGGGCGCTCGGCCTCCGCCTCCGGCCTCGCGGTGGAGAAGAACAGACGACGACGCGGCAAGGTGGTAGCGGCGGGTCCTCTTTCCCTCCTCCCCTGTTCCTCTACGCCGCCGCGAGCTCCGTGGTACCTCATCTCTGCGGGCGAGCTCCCCTGTTCCTCTCCGCGGGCGAGCTGCCGGCGCTCCGCCAAGCGCGCGCGGCCGCGGGCGAGCGACCGGGGCGAGCTGCGCTGTGCTTCCCGTTCCGCACCGACAACGGCGCCGCGAAGGGTGCCGCGAAGCCGGCCGCGGACTCGCCATCGCCGTTGTCCTCCTCGCGGATGGTGTCCTCGTCGTCCTCCATGGGCGCGCGCCGGCCGCCGCGGGCGGGCGCGGCCCCGCCTCGCGAGCAGGCCGCCGCGGGCTGTGGCGGCGTCGCCTTGCGCGCCGGCAGCCATGGGCGGGCGCCGGCAGCCATGGGCAGGCCGCGGCGTCACCCTGAGGGCGGGCTCGGCTTCGCTCCGCTGCAGTCGCACCCGCCTCCGTTGTCGCGGTCATCTTCTTCGTCGGCGTCGGCGTCCTGTTGGATGCGCTGGCTCTCTTCGTTGACGGTGGTGTGGAAGTTCAATGTCGGCCCGCTGCGGTCGCGGTCCGCGGCCGTGCCACTGCGCGCCGCTGTTGCGGGCGCTGCTGGGTCCAGGAAGAGACGTCGCGGAGCTCGCCGTCGGCTCGGCCTCCGAGCGCTCGCAGCGGCGCATAGCGCGCTCGGAGGAGCAGCGCGGCCGGCGGGGACGACATGGTCGCGAAGGAGCTGCAGCTTGCCGGGGGCGAGGCGAGCTCTGGGGGGCAGCCCTGCCCCGACGCCGGCGGCGGCACGAGCACGAGCACGGGTTGGACGCGGAGAAGAGGAAGGACTTAGTTGCAATAGGAGAAAAGAGGTAGGGGCCTTTTTGGAAAATTATTGTTGACGTGGCAGGTATTGGACTTGTGGTGTGCAGCAGCAAAAGTTCAGGTACTCAGATGGTCGCTTTGATAGTTTGGGTACCTAGATGGGAGGAGGCCGATAGTTTGGGTACCTGGGGTGCAATTTACTCGAAATATCCAGTTGCTGAAAAAACATGATAAATCTCTTACGCATCAGCTCAGCAGCCTTCCTTTTTATCGGAGCTCAGCAGCCTTACTGATGGACTTAGAAATGCACTGATCTGTGATACTGTTTTTTCTGAAAACTGTATGATCACGCTGTCGCAGCAGCGCTGAAGAACCTGCTTCCTTCTCCGTCGTCGCACAACGGATTTCTTGGAAACTAAAATCTAGAGCGCTCCACCGGTTAGCCGGTGCCTTGTGTTGCCTTGTGTTGTGTGTTTTACCCGATCAATTTGGGCCATCTCGCCAGCGCTTGATGTTGTACGTGTAATTTTTAAACTCCAATTCTTCTTTGATGAAAAATGTGCTATGGACGCTCCCAAAAAAAAAAACAGTGTGATCGCCATAACCCATAGGCCATTCTCGCCCCCACGGCCCCACGTAGCCACCCACTACCTTGGGCCTTGTGAAGTTCTACTTCGTGGGCTGCCCCAGTCCCCATCGGCCTGCCAGCCCACGTCAGCGATGGCCGGATGGGGGATTGGGTTATGCCCACCGGCCACCGCGCTCCGCGACGAGGCACGACGCCGTGCGCCCGTGCCCGCTGCCGAACCAAACCGTATTGGCCGCGCCCGCGAGGATTGCCCAGTGGCTGGACAAGCTGTCTCCCGTTCCTTTCACAGTTTCACAGGTTAGTAGGTTACTAGCTCGCCTCGAACTTGAAGGCTCATTTTTCTCCACTGTTCCGAGGCAGTACAGTTGGGAGCTCACGGCTGACGCCTCCTCGTATGGCCGCTCGAGTTGGATGCCGCATGCCCACATGATATCTGACCCACACATGACACACGTACCCGTCTGGCCGATGAAAGGGCCGAACAAGTTGGTGTAAGCTGGCAATTGCGCGCCACGCCTAACTTCTTTTCCGCTTTTGTTTAGCGGAAGTAATTAAATCAGTGTCGGCAGCAAATGGAGGAATCCTTACAGCTAGCTAGTAGCTACTAGAGCGTAAACTTCGCACAAGGCGCACGCGGCTTCAGCGAAAGTCTGAAAGGCAACAAGGCATCCATCCATAGGACCAGCAGAGAGATGATGAGATAGAAAAGAAAACCCGGCACCCGCCGGTAGGCTTTCTGGATTTGCGCCTCTGCCCTGCCTTCCGGTGCGGTAGCAAAGATTTGCGCGAGCGCCGTGACGTGCATAACACCAACCGCGCGCACCAGCGGGCGATGCGCTCCGCTTGGACCCTCCCAAATTAAGGCATGCTCCGATGATTGGTGCGGTGGTGCCGCCGCGCGCGGACACCATCGTCCATCGCCGTTAATTTGCTGTGGTCCTCTGAATCATTGCAGCGGAGCTTCACGTTCATTAAGCAGAGTGCACACTGCAGAGCGCTCGAGCCGCTAGCGTTAGGTGATGGTCTGATGGATGCTGTTAGGTTTGTGCCTTGGGCTCTTCAGCTATGGACTGCCGATGGATGTGCCGTGCCGGCGACACCGCATCACAAACCGCGTCGCCGACGCACCGCCCGACAGACAGGACGGGAGGACGGGGCGGTGGCGGTGATGCGTTGTTGCTTGGTGAGCCACACAGGGTGACGAGGAGGTGGCCGTGACAGCATGACAGGAGAGGAGGGAACGTGAACAGATCGATGGGCCGGCTGCTTCCGAGGGCGATGGATGGATGACCGCGGAAAACGAGTTTGGGAGGGTTGAAACTTGGCTGGAGGTTTTCCAATTTTCCAGTCCAGTAGTAACATAAGCTACCCGTACACCACAGACATGAGACACAACTGGTCCACTGATCGAGTCCGAGGGCTGCCAACGTTGCAAATCCCCTAGAAGCTGCAGCAGCAGCTTTTCTCTTTCTCTCTGCCGGATGAAAATTAAATTGGATTTGGAACACAAAAGGTTCCGTCTCCATCGACGGGCGACGGCCCAACCACCACCACTCCTTGTCTTCCTCCTTGTGTTCGTCAAAGTGTTGTCCGCTTCTCACTCCAACACGAGTGCTGGCCGGACAACAGGACAATAAGCATGGGCTGAGAATGGAGACGCCTAACTTTCACAGCGGTCTCAGCTCTGAAGTCTGAATCATCCAAGAATGGCCAAACGGAAAGATAGAGACAGAGTAGATGAGGCGAGTTGCATGATTGCCGGCGCCGAATGCAGTGCCCACTCTTATCATATCTGCACCATTTATTTTCTGTGCATATACATACCCCTTGATTAGTCTAGTCCTATACATATATGACCTGATCGAGTGACACGCCGCTGTACCTGCACTTGCACGTTTGAAGTATATATATTAGTATCTCCCATGAACCAGCTGGCCAACTGTTGTTTCCATGTTGATGATCGAGCGCTGGCCAAAAGTAAAGAATCTCAGAAACCCACAGTATAGTGTCCACGTATAATTCACGCACGAATATAGTATCCGTGTGTTTGGTGGAAAAAAAGAGAACAAAGTGTGCGAGATGGTTCCAGTCAATTCCAAGACAGGGAAACCAAAGCAAAGGAACCTTGAAAAGGATACACACATCCAGATCAGAAACCAAGCCAGACATCGCGATTACTATAACAAAAGCAAAACCAGTCTTACATACAAGCAGCTGACTGATGAGTATATATCACCCCAAACTCTATAATCTGCAGCTAATAGCCAGCTGCAGCATCCCCTAATTATAATGACATATATGTACATGTAATCATCGATCGATCAACCAGCAACCAGTACAATCAAGTGCATACGTGCGCGCGTGGACCTGGAACGGTGGAACCATCCAAGCGCGCAACAAAAAAGCATGGGAACTGATCGAGCAAACTGCATGCAGTTACAGAGAATCACTTATGAGACATCGATGAAGCTATAAGGCATGATTGTATTCATGGATCAATCACGGCCTCCACATGTCCTGGATGGTGGAGTGGAAGCTGGCGAGCACGAGTAGCAGCACGACGACCATGGCGACGCCCCAGGGGGAGCTGCCCTCGGCGGGGGGCCGCTCGTACCCCTTCCAGCGGCTCTCCCGGGGGTAGAAGCCGAAGTATCCCTCGAAGGACTCGACGGAGGAGATCCAGCGGATGAGGAGCACGAGCGCGATGGGCACCGCCAGCAGCGCCCAGCTGAGCTGCTGCGACGCCTCCTCGATGAAGTCCTCGTAGGTGAAGAACCACGAGACGCCCAGCAGGAGCGTCACCATGAGCAGGATCAGGATCACCGGGTACGGCAGCGGCGACAGCGTGAACGCCTCCACGATCGATGACTCTGCGCGACGGTCGCCGTAGTACGACATGGCTGGTTGATCGGCGTGGCTGCGGCGCCGGTTGCCCTGGACCTTGGTGCTGCTGCGGTTTGTTTCGGGGAGGGAGCGTTGGGCGAAGGCAGGGGAAAGCGAGCCGAGAAAAGAGGCGGACGTGGGGTGGAACCGACGATAGGGATATAGGCGCGTGGAACCAACCACGATCGTGTCGTGTGCCAGGAGATGGATAGGTGCGTGTAACGACCCAAAGCAAAGGCTCCTCCTGCTGACGTGAGGAGATCGTACGCAGGGACCGTGGAAGCAGAGGATCGGACGCCCAGGCGTGCTGATTTTGACACTTGACAATCGGAAGCTGACACAACAAATACTCCTAGTATGATTGAAGAGGATATGCAAGATCAGATCATTGTATAGAGGGTATGGGGTCATCTGAGGGGTCGGTGCGCAACGTTTGGCACGGCGTACGCGTGGAGAGTGGAGACAGGCAGCGCGGACGCGCGGTCCTCTGCTTTCCCTTCTTTCCGGGGAGGGGAAGAAGAGCAAAATCCGTGTCCTTCCTTGGAGTGGCAGAAGATTTCGCGCGATTGCATGCTATATGCTACCTTGACTTGACTCCCAGGTGGTAATTGCCTGATTGGAGTAGAGCGCAATTCTCTGAACTCCTGATCGGTTTTGGATTCGGTTGCCCTATACTCCGGCAGTTTCTTCCATGTATGAAGTGCAGTGAGTGATCCACACACACTGTACGTATGTGGACGTCTGTGGACCCGAGGTATTTACTGGTACGGATCGTTCTGTCTGATTCGTGATGGGCCTTTCGTGTCTAGTCAAGCCTCAACAAAGACGCTTTCCAATAACTGATCACAAAAAATCGTGTAGTCGAAACTGAAGCGCCGGATTCTCTGTATAGTTTCGCACGGTACCAGATTTCCGTATAGTCGAAACAGATCCTATGTTTTTTTCTGAGTGGTCCTGTCTATATTGTTTTGTTTAGCAAAGTTCTGTCTATATTGTCAGTCTATATACCTTTTTTTTTTCAGGAAAGTCTATACTCAAACCTTTTTTTTTTTGCAACTCTAGATTTTCGTCCAGCCCAGTCCTCCAGTTGGTTTCGGCCTAAACTTGCTCGAGTCTCGCGTTGGGCCTAATTCTGCTCGGACTCCCATTCAGCCCAAGACCTTTCCCTCTTTCTATTCCGTCCGCACGCAGCGCCGCCGTTCGCACGGAGCGCCACTTTCCCAGACGCCGCGCGCCGCTCGTGCTTCCTCCCGCCCGAAGCAGCGCCGCCCCCAATCCCTTCCGTACGACCACCGCCGCTGCCGCCGCGTAGCGATGGCCGGAGAGGACGCCGCCGCCGTAAAGAAGCCCCTGAAGGAGGAGGAGGAGGATGACGACGAATTGGACAACGTTCCGCTGGCAATTTCTAGGGCTAAGAAACCGGGTAATGCGAGCGCCTCCAAGGCCAAGAAGGAGGAGGAGGAGGACGACGACGAGGAGGAAGACTACCAGCCGATTTCGCGTTCCCGGGTGAAGAAGGTTTGGTTGCCTCTACCCCAGATCTCTGTTTTCTGGCCTGTGGCGTGGCGGGCGTCGTGGTGCGAGCGACGCTAGGTCTTGAGAGATTTCTTTGGATAAGATTTTTGTTAGGTTACCATTTTGTTTTTGAACGCAATGCTTGGTTACCTTTATTTGTGGATGTTGTGGATTTGTAAACGCAGAGGCGAAGCTTTGCCGCCGCCCGTCGGTCGGTCATACCCTTATCTTTCAAGTTATTTTATCGGAATTTTTGTGATTTTGTTCAGGAATTGAGGGTTATTGACTTTAAACATCGATTTAGTTTCATTTTTCACTATTTTTCGTCCTCACTAAATTTTATATTGCCCTAACATGAGCACATGACATGATGTTGCCCTAGATTACTGAACTGTGGTACTCTTTCTTGTGTCTTCTAAAGAAGCTAACGTTGTCCTGTTTTGTAGGGAAACGAGAAGCTGAAAGGCACCACGAATAGCAATACGAAGGCTTCGAAAGTTAAGAAAGAAGAAGCCGATTCTGATGATGATGGCGATTTCACGGTTGCAATTTTCACGCCCTATTGTTCCCAGCTATATTTCTCTAGCTTCTTGTTTTGATGTTAACAATTGTGCACCTTTCAGCCAAAATCACAGAAGAAAAGTGCAGGTGCTGCTGGAAGTAATGCCAAGACATCCAAGGTTAAGAAATTAAAAGACGAAGATATGGAAGATCTCAAGGTATGCAATCTACTTAGGCTCATATTCTGTTGTTTTGAATTTACTTATTGTCTTGTTACTTGGTGAAGGAGGTTAAGAAAAGGAAGAAACGAGTGGGTGTCAAAGAAGAGGCAAACATGGCCATTGTAAAGGCAGAGAAGGCGAAGAAAGAGAAGAAAGTGTATGAATTGCCAGGGCAGAAGCATGATCCTCCTGCAGAAGTATGACCATTCTAACCTTCTCCAATCTGATATGCATCTGCAAAACAACTAATTTTCTTTTTGCTGCAGAGGGATCCATTGAGGATATTCTATGAATCACTCTACGAGCAGGTCCCCACCAGTGACATGGCTGCAACCTGGTGAGATACTAAATATTTATAAAGCTTGGAAATATTTGTGTTACAAGCAAACTAGATGTAGCTATAATGTGGCCCATATCTGGTTGGATCAGTACAGACCTGGTCCCTGAGAACCAATGGTATAAAATATGTCTTATGTTTGATAAATCATTGCCAAAGCTTGCATAACTTTTGGAGATTTACTCGTCTTCACAAAATGTTTGTCAAGCAGTCAAGCCACACCTTTGGCAAGATAATCATAGTGGTGACATGCATCATCATGGCAAGAACGCTCACATTCTGTAACTGTAAACAACAGTACAAACAAGATTTGTTCTAGGTTTTTATAACTCGTTATTAAGTGTTTGTTAATAATGTGATGTAGCAGGAAACATAGTATTCTGCACATCGTGTTTGGTTGATGCTTAAGGAGTTAAGGGTGCCACAAGTGCACAACTAAAGCTTGCGCAACTAGGGCAACCTTTTGTGGCTAGGTGCCACATGTGGCTAGAGAAAAGATGTAGCTATTTGTGCTTACAAAGTGTGGCACGACACATTTGCATCTGAAGCATCTTAGAAAGTGTGGCAAGCCACATTTGCATCTGAACCATACAGCTGCCTAAGACATTATGGCATGATTAAGCTGTAGCATAGCAAACTTAGGCATGAGCCAAGAATTTGCGGAGCTCTAATTTTGAACATGTAAACCTGCATGCAAAGATCAATCTGAATGTGATTCTCACGAAATGGATCCTTTGTTGTTTAATAAAGGAATGGGCCATGCCTTTTTGTGCTTTCATATTGTTGTGAATTAATTAATTAATATTTAGCATTATGTTTGGTCGATGTTAGATTAGTTGAAAGGTATCTTGTGGAAAGATAAACTAAGGTTAGCTGAAATAACTCCTTTTATTTTAAATCATGCCATTCTGATATGAATTCCTTAAAAAACATGCATACTGCCAAATATTAATCCTTTTTACTTGGTTTAAAAATTGGGCTCTAGCATTAGTTACTTTCTATTATGATAAAGAATCCTTTGGCAACCCCCTTTTGGTAGTTGCTGTGTCTTGGTTTCAGCTAGTTCCCAGCAAATACATCACTAGACTAGATCATTCCCTTGCCATAGAATATACTAACTTCCCATCTTACTGAGTGTGCCTACAACATGCCGGAAGGTATTATTAACTGGTCAATTGATCAAGTGTCCGTGGACACAGCCCCCAGACCTCACCTGAATGCATATTCATGAACTGTATTGGTTTTTCTGCAGTCTGTGTTAATTTATATATTTATCCTTCGTGTCAGGAGCTGAAGGATGCATGAACGCTCTTATTTTAAGCAAACTCATATATTCAATTACTCTTTGGGTGTGCATAGGTTGATGGAATGGGGTTTGCTCCCATTGGATGTGGCTACAAAAGTTTTTCAGAAGAAACAAGGCCAAAAGATTAAGTCACCAGTCAAAACAACTGTGACGAAGAGAAATCCTTCTGCTCCAACCAAGGCACTGCCTTCATCTGCAAAGAAGTCAGTTGTTGCTGCAAAGAGTGCTGGAAAACAGACGTCTCAAAAGAAGAGGAAGACAAGTGATGACACAGACGATGACGACGACGATTTCATGACTCCTAAGGCAAAGACCAAGCGGCAGAAGGCCTAGTTAGGTCTTAGCAATATCATTCCTAGTAATGAGACTTGTTCTTTCTTGAGACAATTTCTAGATCAGGATAACCTTTGGAGGTGATGAGATGGTTGTTCCTTCCATTGGTTTGCCCCTTTGGAGCAGAATTAATTCTATGAAGTGGTGTGTTGTATCAAGAACTACCACTTTTGAACTCTAAGTGTGTCCATGGCTTTTCAGATTCGGAATGAGGGGAAGTTCCTGCAAACTGTTGCTTCGTTGCCATTTGCCAAGTATGTTTGCTTGAACTTATCAACCTGGCTTATTTGCCATGGTATAGTGTTTTTCACTCAACAAATCAGCTAACAGTACTCTTCAGCCTGGTTTTTCAGCGAAACAGCCCAACTAAAGCAAAATTTAGAGTAGCTATTAGGTTTCCATTGATGATATGTAATTATATATGGCTTGAACGCCTTATTTCCAAACTTATATGTCAATCGGGTTAATAAACCAGATGACCAGCATCTTCGCATCTTGTCATGCTGCAGACTTGCAACAAGCTAGCAAAGCATGCTGCCGCACGGCAGTGCCTGTGTGATCAGACAAAAAGCAATAACACAGGCACTGCTCAAATACTAATAGTGACCCTGGAACGTTCCGTTTTCCTGTAAATTTCCGTCGTACGTTTCACCAACGACGATGTCAACGGCGCCGATGAAAACATGGTGGATTAGCCGGACAAAGGCTCGTGCACGACGATGTTGGTAGAGACGAACACGGGGCTGTCATTCAGCCTCAGCATGATGGCCCTAAGGATATCTGTGAGCGACTTTTTGAATTCTGCTTCATCTTCTGCCTTTCCTTCTTCGATGGCTGCTGTCTTGATCGACTCTTCCACGATGTCATCCACCTAAAATATGGTTAAAAACATCAAAACCTACGTCCCGATTGAGTATACATCATCATTGTTAGTTCCAAAGTTGAGAGGGGTTAGGATGCTATTTGCCATTTGTAGATGATACCTCTTTAACAGCACCATAATATGGCAGGCTTGCAGCGTCGGCCATCTTATCAAGCGCCGCTATGAGGTACTCCTTGGACGCCTTGTTCTTCCTTTCTGCTGGTAAACCTTTCCAAACAGAATCCAGCAGCTGGTACAAAGGACAAGATTTAATTTAACACATATTGGCATTGGCATTCGCCAACAGAAACAAACCATCTGAAATCACAACTTTGAGTCTGAGAAAAGACTAACAGTTTGGTTTGGTGTACCTTGTCCAACTCGAATTTGTTGGCCAGCAGCCTCTTGACGCCACTCCCGTCATAATGATTCTCGGTGTGCGCGACGATCACAGGCTGCTCCTGGAGCCGATCAGCGATGACACCCAGCAGCTTCTTCAGTTGCTGGAACAAGTCGTCTCGGGAGGCCGGCTGCTGCTCAAGCTGCTCGTCGGCAGCAAGCTGCTGCAATGCCGGCTCTACGATGTTCTTCGCGACCCAGGCGTCTGAAGCCGGTGGCACTCCGTGGTCGACGGTCAGCTTCTGGAGAGCGGCCAGCACGCACTGACGCAGGGACGACGCGTCTTCAGAACCAGAACCGAACCCGACCTGCGTGAAGATTGCAGCAGCGGTGGGCTCGTATCTGCCGCTGGCGACGAAGTCCCTGAGGTCCTCGCCGTCCATGCGCAGTATCACGAGGGGGTCCCTCTTGAGCCCGGCCGCCATGCCCAGGAGTATGTCTGACAGCGCCTCCTGGAACTCGGCCTTGCTCACCTCGCCCTGGGATGTCCCATGAGTCAGCTCACTCACCACCTGCACGAGTAGGGTTTTGAAAAAAGGTAAGTGGAAGCCTGCAATCAATCTGAGATTTCTGCCATTGCCTTCGAAATCTGCCATCTGTTCTGTTGACCAGGAATTCATGATTAACGTTGCTTTGTTTGACAATTCAATTATTGTTGAAGCATTGACACTCCAAGTATGTTACAGGGTACGGCAGTGGTCGATAGGTTATTATCACCATCTGAAACTGACAAAACGCGCGCGCCAAAGTCGCTGTCATGTCATAAATATGTATGCTTTTCAACAATAATGCATACAACCTTTTCAATAATAACAGCACTGACAAATCGACCTGTCGTAATCTAGTGACAAAATCCACAAGGGCTCGATTTCATTGGGAGAAGTTGCAACTGGCATCCTATCGATCAGTTGAGTACTGAATCCTCACTCAAGGATGCAAGTCTGTAGATCGAATAGAAATAAAGTTTTTCTTGGCTGAGCTTGAGCTCCAAAACGTTAGTCAATTACATCAAGGATGTTTGAGTGAGTTTTTCTTTCGCGATCGGGCCATTCACCCGTGTTTGGATGTTTGAGCGAGTTATTTTGATTACAACTGGATATTAAAGCACTAGGTTCTAGCTTATACAAGCTATACAATTTTGAAATGGAACAGAGAGGCAGAACCCTCCAAACACAGTGCATACTGTCGTAAAACAATCTCACGCCTTTGTGGCCTATTCGTTGATCGCGAACAAAATCAGCATGTAAGCAACTAACGACACATGATAAGCAAAGCCAGCAAGCTGCGAGCATAATTCCAGTCCGGTGCATACCTCTGAGTAGACATGGTCGACGTTGGGCGACGCCCCCTCGGCGGGCAGCCCGAGCGCGGCGCCGATGTCTTCCACGGCGGGACGCAGCTCGCTCACGGAGAGAACGCCGTGGCCGTCGGCGTCGAGCTGCCGGAACTTGCTGTCCACGAGCATCCCGAACGCCTCCTGGTCCTCCACCAGCTCCCGGATCTTCGACCCGTCCACCACCACCTTCTCACGGTCACGGTCACGGGGGCGGCCGCCCTGCCCCTCCCGCGCCTTCTTCCTCCACCACCGGAACCAGCTGCTATTACTCCTCTCCATAGCGCCCACGACCCCCTCGCCCTTTATATATAACAACACTGCTAGGAGGTGCTAGCCCCGGGTCCCCGGCGTGTATGGAAAGTTGCACCGGTGGCGTGGCGGTGAGTGAGCTGAGCTCAGGCGGTGGACGTGCCTCTCATGACGATGCCTCTGCCCGCTTTTTCTCCCCTTTCCCACTAAGCTTTGCTTAGCTGTAGCAAAACTAGCAGCAGGAGGGTCGACCTCGCTCGCTCGCCCGCTGGCTCGTGTCGTGCGCGCGGCCGGTCGCTTTGCGTCTCGGCGTTTGATTTGTTTGTCCCCGCGTGGCGGCTGAAAAGGCAGGACGGAGAAGAAGACGAGCCGGCCGGGCAAAAGGTTGGCTGGGCCGGGCGGTGTCGGCGGCTGGATAACGCGCGGGGAGAGGGACACGTACGTGTGGGACGGCGCCCACTCGCACCTGGTCGCCCGCCCACATGTTCCGCGCTGCCGCTGGTGTGGTCGACGCGACGCGACGGCCACTCGAGCCCGGCCGCCTGCGGTCTCTCGCTCTGTCCGCGCCGTTCGCGCGACGGATCCGATCGCGCGGTGACCGTGACGGCGGCGTCGATCGAGCCGACGACGACGCGTCGACCATGGATATGTCCGCGGAATCCCGTTGCCCGTCACGCAACTTGGGCTTGGTACGTACGCGAACGTGATCGGAAGCGGGTAGCGTTGGTGTTAAATTTAGTTGGTGTGTTGTGCGGGGCGTTTGAGTTGATTGCGTCTCCGGCGGGGGAAGGCATATGTCATGGTCGGCGCGCGGGCGCGTCGTGATGATTGGCAGCTGGGAGGATGCCGCCGGCCGGAAAGCGACGGCAAGGTGGTGGCCGCCTGGCCTTGTCGTCCTGGCACGCCTGCCACTACAGCTGAGGCGATTGAAGCTTTCTTGGATGCGATGATCAAAGGGTTTGACAAGAGCGACAGGCTAGGCTAACCAGGAATAAAATGGACATGTCTTCTTTTGACAAAACGAGATCGAGATGCATCTGTAACTCTCTGCATCTATCTCTTCCACGCAAAAATAAACACAAGGGTTGAAATGCGCTCTAATCTTTACTGCTCACTAAATCTACCCAGCAACAACAGCTGAGCGTTCGTGTGAACATGATGGTTGGGTTGGGACACTGGTGTATCCGTAATTCGGTATCAGATTATGGATGCTTCTCTTCGAGTTCAATATATGCAATGCAAACCACCTACCACGGCACTAGCCCCATCAGCACCCATTGATCAGGTCCTAAGTTACCCTATTGCTGACAAAATTTTCCACAAGTGATGGATGTATATCCTAAACTAGTGAGACGTGTCGGCAGTATGGAGTGTACACATGGAGCATCGCAATGCCGCTTGTTAGGCTTTAGAAAAATACAAACTGCTTGACCTGATTGAGGCGAGCTCGTTTGTCTCTGCCTCATATACTTGGCGAGCTCGTTTGTCTCTGCCTCATATACTTCGCTTGCTCCAGAAGCATCCCAAGTGTAGTTGGTCGTTGGTGTCACAAGCTTTTTTGTCCTTTCATTGTGTGGTGAATAGGAGCACTGGGCCACACGCCACAAAAGGCACGAAAGAAACACTGTGGTGCTACACCGGTTTTCAGGCTTTCAGCCATTCGTCATTTCGTCCTCTCCATGTGCGCAATCAGCTACGCAGGGAAGCGCAGGGGAAAAACAGCTACGCAGGGAAGCGCAGGGGAAAAAACAGAGGAAATATCCTAAAGGGTCTATCCAATAGCCACTTCCAATATCTACCATGTACAGTACTATCGTGGAAAAATGGGAAATGAACTAAGGACATAAAGCATGTATTTGTTTCATCCGTCAATGTTTCTGCAAAAGAGTGTTTTGCAGACATTAAGAGCTGCTATTGTTCCAAATTGTATGTTTTTCATCTTATATCCCGAGTTAACTTTGTTCACCTTCTACTAGGTTTACAGAAAAAAATATATTAATATCTAGTACAATGTCAAAGTACACTATCAGCAAAGATTGTTATAAGACGTTGAAAGTGATGTCGTGTCACTCTGGCAATGTAATAAAGAGATAAATGCTATGATGAAATGTCGTCTTTGCCTCTGCCCTTTTCTTCTTTTTCCCTCTGTTTTTCTCTTATCTTCTGTCCTCTCCTAGAACTTGCAGTATCAAAACCGTATATAGATTATGGAGTATCTAAACTGGTATTGTGTTTGGAAATTTAGAGATAGTAAACATAACTATTGATCAGTTGTACATACTAAATGTTTCCATTAAAAAACTTTTAGCACTTACAGGTTACAACGTAAGATTTTACCATGCTCTAGTTAACTGCAATGAATTTTATTACCACCTGTTAAAATTCAATGGTACTTTCCAATGATTATAGAAAAAGCTTCTGCGAAACTCTGCAGCATGTACCAGGGATTCAATTCAAACAAGCACTGGTACATAGAGAATGACAGAAAAACAACTGCTCTTGTTTGCCCCAGCGGATGAAAACTGTGCTGAATGTAGCATCTTCAAGATACTCAAGTAGTGACAGATTTTAGTGTATAATTCAGGCATTCGTTGCCCATGCCGCTTACCTATATACACATGCTGACATTAGGAGGGAAAGTGTTATTTACAGCTTAAATCACAGAAAATGGGCACTAAGAAACCACAGAAATAAGGTAATTGAACTCTGTCACAAGAACCAAGTGAACAACACATCTCCATTCCACCAAACAACGTGGCAGCCTAAAACTCAAAGAAAAAGAAAAAAAAGATCAACACAATGTGCAGGGAAAACAACGGCCTGCAGCTAATTCCCAGCAGGATCCTCAGTGGCCGTGCGCCTCCTTAGCTTGGCACGTGTCACACGGATCGTTTCCTCCATCGGCGTCTCCTCGAGCCCAGGGTCAAGGTCTTCGGTGCCCTCTGCAGCATCACCACTGACCTCGTCAATGGCCATCTTGTCTACTCCTTCGGCTTCAGGGAGTGGTGGGGCGCTAGGCTCGGACTTTGGTGAATTGGCACTTGTGGCTGTAGTTTGAACTGGGTCAGCAGCCGATTTGACCTCACCTTTCTTTGGGCTACCACCAGGTTTTGGTGTGGACGCAGCTGTTGCAGGCCTTGTGGAAGCCACTGAACCAGGTCTCCCTGATGTTTGACGCTTGATCTTGGGTGAAGACGGATTGGGTTTAGTCTCCAGAGATTGCTGTGCCATTGCTGCTTGCCGAGCAGCAATAGATGCTGCTCTGCGCATAACAGGTGCTGCTTGCTTTTGTGGTTGCGGCTGCTGCTGCTCCACCTGCACTTGTGTCTGTTGCTGTTGTGGCTGCTGTGGTTCCTGGAAGACATCAAAGCATGATTTCAACATGAGTAACAAGATAACACTACCAGATCAGTTAAACCAGAGCACTCATTTCTGTGATTTATTTTGAACTGACAGGCTTGAAGGATACACCAACAAAAAAAAAATCTACAAACAACCGTGCATCTTTTGATTTAGATGACCTTTCTTGTATTACATCCCTTCCTTCCTATGGCATACAGAAGGAATGCCTACATGGAGCAAATTTCTGAGTGTATATCCTGAGTATATACTTACATCCGTCTCAACCATCGAAGATAGGAGCCATACTACCTCTCTATCAAGAAAAGAATGGTGCTGGTAGCATCAGTGGACAATTTGCACTATGAACCTACTGAGTTAGCAAGAAAAAAAAGGAAGCAAACGACGATAAGTGACTTAATCATTTAGCAGGTTTTTTCCCCTTTTTGAGTAGATATTTAGCAGGTATTCAGTACTAGTGTATATGTGTTATTGCATTTGTGATCTCCTTTGGATGGAATATCAGCAAATGGCTTTAAAAAAACAATAAATGGTTTTGCTTTTGGATGGTTCAAGATACCAAAATACATAGTGTTTGTGATGTCCTTTGGATGAAATATCAGAAAATGGGTTTGTTTTAGGAAGGTTCAAGATACCAAAATACATAAAACAACAGGAAATAAATAGTTGAACACGATGACTTAGTACTTGGCAGCATATGACTCAAGTCAAGGATGCTGACATGCTATCACACTGCAGACAATTGCTAATGAAATTATGAAAGTAACATCTGGTGTTGAGCACGGGCCCATGCGCTCCAGGAGTTCCTCGTTTGGTCAATCGCCCTTGTCGTTTAGTTTGTTGTGGGTGGTTTAGTCATAATAAAAATAAAAACTGGCGGGCACTTAAAAACTTCTAATTTGGGGTCTCTGACTGTGTTCCAGGGAAGGGGTGCTTATAATCTCTCCCTATGTACTACTTTCTCTCTTAATGAATGAATGCAGCTCTCCCGTGTTTTTTTACAATACCACTTCGAAGCAGTAGCTGTTTAAACAATACCACTTGGAAGCAGTAGCTAATGCATCTTTCAACAGCATAGCTGTTAAACTTAGTATAACATCATGATCAATATGCATCAGAGAATAACAGTAAAAAAAGTTTGAGTATCTGTGTAAACATGATGAACACTGAACAATAAATCATTCAATGGAATTTTTTGACAAAACAGAGTAATAGTGCATTCGGTCCACACCTGATGAGGGCGCTGCCTTGATTTCTGAGAAGGTGACTGGGCAGCAACATATTTTAAAACGTCAAAGAAAGTATTTTGTCCTACTGAAGCAGCCTTCTGGAAATAAACGACAACCATATCGGTGGCTCGAGCTCTCAGCTCAAGGAGATTCCGGTCGATTTCATTCTCATGCTGAGAAATATATGGCTTAAAGAAAGTCCCATAAACATATGTAGTTCCCTGTAGTGAAAGCACACATCAGTCCTGTGCCAAAAAAAACTGTAAGATAGAAGCAAAGGACAAACTAAGTACCTTTGTCTTAGGGTACCACAAGTATACAAAGAACATCAGCTTTGCTTCCGAGTAAAACGGTAGCCTTAAACAAGAGAGCACACAATGTTATGGGTCTCATCGATGAACTGAAGAAAATCACAAGCTTACGCAGTCTCACCATGATATTGTAAAATCTCCAAATCTCTCCAAAACTGTCAGCAGGGCAACTAAAATCCTAGACACAGGAAACAAAACTAAGTTTTGAAGATTGTTAATGGAAGTCAATTTTGCGACCAAATTATTTATTGAAACACCTTACCAATACTGACACCAAAATATGAGCTGCTCAATCTCTGGTTTGTTCAGTTCAACAGTCTTGTAGCATTCATAGGCAGGATAGGCATAGCCAAAAGCCAACCTACAGGAAATTGACATATCAAAATGCCGGAAGATAAATGGCATGTTAGCACCTGCATATTGTGACAAAAGCCCGTTCTTTTACAACAAACCACAATTTCAGTAAAAGACTATTTATTTTATTTTTCCTTTATTCAGTAATAAACCACAAAAAAACCCAACAGTTTAAAGATGCATAGTTTCAGTATCAAAGTATCCTTCAATGGACTAACATTTCAGATGCGCTTACAGCAAAACTGTAGATAAATTCATCAACACACAGATGACCAGGATCAAATCTAGTTCTTGATGAAGCAGGTCAAAGATAAAAAAAAAAAAGGCACAGCAATTCGACATATCTTAACTCATACAACAGTAATCACCGATCTTAACCATTTGAAGAAATGTGATTATTAGAACATCATCATCTTCAAAAAGAATGAGTCGGGGACCGGAAGAATAAACCAACAGAACCTTTGACCGTTGTGCAATGCATTGAAAACTTGGCCCCATGCTCCTCGAGAACAATAAAGTACGTTCGAATGGTTGCGTGCTCTCAGCCTCATTTTCCGGCGAAGAAGAAGGTGGACAAATCGACAAGAAGGAACGCATCTCCTCTTTTTTTTTTTTTTTTTTGAATTTAAAGCAGTATATTAAGGATGAATGAAGTTAATCCAAGAGAAAGACTGGAGTCTCCAAATGGGTACCCACAAATCCCCATTTCAAGGAAACAAATTCAAAACCCAAACACGTGCCCTTGATAAAGCTCAAACATCAAAATGCCAATCTACAAAGAACACGCTACAAGATTCGGAGCAAGAGAGAGCGCTTACAGGAGGACCCTGGAGAGGAACCCGCCCATCATCTTGTCCGCCGACTCTGCGCACGACCAGATCCGCCGCCAAAGCGACGAGCACAAATCAAAACACCATCAACCGTGCCAGCACATTCCGAAAAGAAACCACAGAGAACAACCGAGCATACCGCGAAGAAACCTCGCAGGAGAGGGATCTGGCCGGGAGACGACGGGGGCGGGGCGGTGGATGAACGGAGCCCGCCCGTGAGGAGGGAGAGAGGAACGGGCAGGAGCTCTGGTTCTCCCTCTCTCTCTCTACGCACCCCGTCTCCTCCGGCGGCTAAAAATACCGGCAATGCGTTGCCAGGAATGGCATGCGGAGAGGGAGAGCCGGAGGAGAGGAGAGGAGAGGAGAGGCGAGCACGTCCGCCGCGCCGTCAGCTCACACTCTAACCAACCCGACTGCCTCTCCGCCTCTCCTGTTCAAGTTCAACCATGGGTGTACCAGCGACCATTTCTTTAACCAAGTAGGAGTATTAATAATACCGTTGTCCCTCTCTATCGACTCTGGCATTGTATTTTATACTGTGGTATACGAATTCTTCCCTTATCCAACCGTTTGCGGTCAGCCATAGAATTCACTTTGAAACCTTTTGAATTCAAATACATACACACTCCAGAAACAAAAAGTGATTTTAGCCAACCATTCAAAACTTTGTCACAACTCACAAATTAATTTTCATGTATTGATCTTAGGTGAGTATATTCCGTCCTATTCGGCTGATGGTTTATGCAATTGATAACCTAACTGATGTTGTTTATAAGCCGATGTTGTTTTGTTGTGACAAGAAAATAATATACCATGGCATCGGACTAATCAATTCAAGCATGTTTGTTATAAAATATGATTTCATAAAGATAAAGTATATTTTACTATGCATTAGAAATGTTTCTAGCAAACATTGCAAGTTAGACTTGGGCAAGACTTAAACATTTTGAGATCGTGTTGAACGTGGCAAGTATAGAAATGCATTGTGTCAATCTGTTCTCCTCTTCACGTGTGTTGTGTAATTAATTAGTACCTCGTATGCTTAATATACTTACAAATATAAAAAAAATATTATATAAAAGTTGAGCTACATCGAAATACTACTATATTCAACATGAGTGTAGAATTAACTAATTTTGTGTGTGGCCCAAGAGCACTGATCTAAAATAGTAATGTATTAATTAAACAATGACGATAATAATATATAAATAAAGCAACCGATGGTACAGAGTGTTTGAAATAGAATTTTACTGATGGAGTCACGAACAGAATACATGATTTTGTTTGACGGATCTCTATCTTTAGCAAACATGTGGATTTTCAGCTACATGCATGTTAAGTATATTTACATGATTCTTTTCGTTTATATTTAAAGTTAAATAATATGTAAATCAATCAATTTACAATAATGTCGTCCATGTCCCGTCACAATAGTTGTATATCCATTATCAGTGATTGTCTATGATTCATTTTTGGATCTTTGCGATGTGACGACCCTAATAGTATATCTGTCTCTAGTCGAGATCCATCTGTATGGTCATGATGTCTAGCCTTTTCTCTATACAATCATGTTATTCGATACCACATTGAAAATCTCCAATTCAGTACAATAATGAAGGAGAACTAAAACGTTATCATTGGTGGTTTTAACTTGCGGCTGCCAGATCTAGCCAGGGAATTGCAATGTGCCGAGTGGAGTTGTGAGTGTGAGGTGCTTTTCCTGGTCCCTGGAGCTCACCGGGCGAAGTGGCAAAGTGGTTAAAGCAGGTAGGGGGAGAGAGTGAGACCAAGTGCTGGTACTACTAGTAGTAGCTTTGAACGCACGGCTCACATGTGTCCTAGCTAGTGCAGTTTACATGCAACAACAAGGCGTCGTGGTAGGATACGCGCATGGAGCAAAGGGACACAGAGGTTGGTGGTGGATCGGGGAGAGAGGCAATGGACCCCCGGATGCGCTCTGATCGGATCTGGCGTTCCGGCCTTCCTTTCTGTGTCGCACCTCGCACGTAAAAATTCTTCTTTGGTCCGGCCCGGACGTGACCACACCGACGTGCGTCCAAATCGCAAGGTGGCGGACCGCGGACGGACCTATGGCCTGCTCACTGTGCACGCATGTGCACGTTGCACCAATCGCCGATCGATCGATGTCGGGGGGCAACATATATACGTACGTGCACCCGATCGACTAGCTGTGTACGGTTAGTTTGTTCCCAAGCTGTCACGAAATACTTTTCGTGTACTATTCACGAGTGAGCCAAAATCATGAAAACACAGTAGTTTGGACACAGTTCTAGCTTTTCTATATCATACGTTCTTTTAAGTTTTCACATATGTAGGATGACACGTCAACATGGGAGTATCATGCATCATGCATGGATTGTTATAATAGTCTGTATTCTGTACAAGCTAAAGCCAAGGACAAGGATTTGGTACGAAAGAGCGTGCACGTGAGCACCTCTCAGCTTTAAGATGGTTTCACATGATTGCCATGCTGTATGGGTGGAGGGGAGGGTAGATTGATTCCTTCAAAGCTAAATCTAGCTCCCTTTATCTGCTTTTGGCCTTGTTTACTTAGATAAAATCAACCACTGGGCACCTGGCCGAGTAATAATAGGAACGAGGAAAATAAAGAGAAGAATAATGCAAGAAGCCCCAGTACGTAATCCTCCATTCCCAAATTAAGCGACGTTTTATTTATTTTTTGTTACAAATTACATCATGTAAAAATTATATAAAAAAAATGCAGCGAGTAGAGGATGAAATGAAGGCTGTGTCGAGCAATGCACCTCTGGTCTCACTTCACGCGAAAACTTCACTTTTGTGTTGTCTTCTGTGCCCACGCTTGCGGGGCATTGGGGCTTCCCCCTCCTCTCCGTCTGGTTGCGTCACCCGCTCACGGCTCCCCTCCTTGCACGCGTTGCCCCTCCTCTTTGCTAGCACCATGCCTTACTCTTCATTGAGATGGAGCTAGAGCTGATGAGGAAGCTCTACCAAATGGTATTTTTTTCTCCGTACCACCGCGTGCCCCACGGGCTACTCCGTACCTTCGATTTGAACAAATAAAGCTCTACTAATCCACCATCCCAACTCCCTATCTCTAAATTTTAAGTCGTTCTGACTTTTCTAAATGTGAGAAAAGCCATGTACTTATAAAAACTAGAATAACATATTAATAGTTTAGCTTAGGGACAGCTAAAAAGTCCTATATTTTAGAATGGGGGGAGTGTTATTAAGCACACCGCAGGGTATGTCGTTTTTGTCTAGATACTTTTTTAGGGGCATTTTGTCTAGATATGGTACCCATGTTCTCTTGCAACACGTGATATGCTGTATCATGTATGGCCACAAATAGTGCGCTGTGTTTCCCTTTTTGTCGCTTGAATAATTCGCAAGTTGCTATTCTGCTGCAATCTGCAAGAATCAGCAGCTGTTACATATTCGCAAGTTGCTATTCTGCTGCAATCTGCAAGATCAGTCCTACAATTGTACACTCTCCTTTCGTACGGCATTTTCTCTACCATTAGCAAAAGACTAGGAATTCAACTGTGCCCTTTCGTAGCTAGATCGTCTCTACGCTCGTCGTTTATCTTTTTTTTTATTATTATTTTCTCTATACATATCTCGACCCGATGACGACGCCCAACTGCTTGTTAGACATAGGTCATTGGGATCATAATTCCTTGGTTGGTGAGGGGACAGGTGGTTTAGTGACCAGTCACTAATTAACGTCATGGCCGGAAAGCATTGCAATCGATGTGTTTCATCAGCATTCAGGTGACTGGTTTGTTTGTTTTTATGTCACAGCAACCGAACCTACTAGCGCATCTTGACCATCACAATTATTTGCCATTATCATATTTCTCCACCATCATGCAAACAAGCAACGGTCGGCTACATCTTGTACGAGCTTTGAGGTAGGAGTAGGATTGTGTATTGTAAACAATCTCTGCTGACGAGCCACGTTGAGGTCAGTCTATTTGTACTGTTCAGGGGAATGCCAAAATCAGAACAATTAAATTACAAGAGCAAAGTATACAATCAGGAGGTGAAAACGCCACCCTTTTCAGTCACAATCATATAATTTCTGTGAGATCATCTATGTTATGCATTCTACTCCTTGACAAATTCAGGCCAAGCAAGTTATACAATCTTCTTCTTCCCTTTTTTTTTGGCTCTTCCATACAGCTAATTGCATTTCAATTTGGGCTATTCTTACCCACCAAAACATAGCCCAGCTAGTCCACCAAAAGATAGCCTAACGTACCAAAACACTGCTAAGAAAGCTAGGTAATATATAACACAACTTGTGGCTAGCTATATTATGATCTGATTCTGAACCTTTCTGAACAACCTGAGTAGCTCCATTTCTTGCAGCAGGTTAGAACCGTGCAAGCTCATCTGGGCATGCTTCCTGAATCAACATAGCTGTGGAGTTTCCACTTCAGTTAAATCCAAAAGAATTTTGCTCCAACTCCAACAACCCCAAATAGCCCCTCAATTTGCAACACTGGAGAGTGTCATTGCAGATCATCCATAAACCAATTCTCCACAGACCATGCATCTTTAACAAGAGTATAATCTGTTGCCGTGCGTCATTGCTTTGGTTTTCAGAGTATTAAATCCAAGGCCAACTCCACTGAGGCAGAGTCAGGCACTCAAGCCCAAGCCACAAGCAACCGGTTAAAGATGATGGGCTGATGATTGTGACTGAAGAGAGATCCTAAAAGAGACACATTTAGTTCCCTTTTTGCAAAGAACAAAGTAGCCGCTTAAACTTTCCCTTTGGTGTAGATAAGACCCACATCTTATGGCTAGGTAGGACGCTTTACTGCACTCATGGGTCAATCAGCCCGGACCACAAGTCAGCCTTATTATGAGATGGTATGTCTCAGATCAAGCTGCAGTGATGTGATGCTGTCCCACCTGAATCGCTTTGCTACCTTCAGAACGGATAGTGATGCTTTAGCCTCAATATATTTAATTGAAAAAGCTTTGGGAGCAGCCACCTAACGATAGCAATCTAACTTTTAGCTTAGTCGGATTAGATGTTAAGTTATTAACTTAGAGGGTTGTTAAGAATCTGCTTAACGGTAATCCACAGGGGTAAATGTTACCAGAGATACCATGGGAACATGATAAGCTATGTGTTTTGTCAACTGCACGCAGGCACGGAAAGACAAGTGGTGCTGCACAGGCGCCGCTATACATCACGAGTGCATAGAATTATTTCCAAAAAAAAAAGGTTTAATTCAATTTAAATTGTGCAAAATTTACAAAGATCCTGGAAAAAACCGGCCCCAACGAATTTCAGCATAAGGCCCTGCCTCTATCAGGCCCAATAAAAACTGGCCTAGATAGGTTTTGGAACCAGCCCACGCCGGTTGTGGCAGTTCAAACCCTAAATCGTGTTTTTCTTTTGGAAACTCATCTGATATCGTGGAAACCTTCTAAATTACTTCTAGAATAAGTTTTCTACTGTGACTAGGTAAGTGCCCGTGCCTTGCTACGGGGTTTTGAATTCACATGATCCTATATATTTTTCCATATCTAATCCATACGAAAGAAGTGTCTTACGTGCACCATGATTCGATTTGAGTACGAGCGTGGGTAACTGAAACACTTTGTATGGTCAATGTATGGTCAAGAATCTTGCAAGCACAGCTTGTACTTCACTTTACGTAAACATCTCCTTAGATGGATTGTCTACCGTCAATACCTAAGCAGTTTAGGTTGTGGTAGAGACATGACCTTTGTGAATTGCAACTCTTTCGGACCAACCTTTATGACCTTTGTGAATTGCAAATCTTTCAGACTAACCTTCAAACTGGTACAATATATGAGGCAATCTAAGAGGCACTTCCATAAACATACACGGTCTGTAAGCTAAGATCCTTTAGGTGGGTCATTTCGATGCAAAGTCGAAACGAAATTAGAAATTACCTCACGTAACATCTTATTGTGAATTTTAAATTTTGCAACTAATAATTAAGTTCTAGCTAGTCTCCGTTAAAATCAATGTTGCAAGGATCATGGTTCATTTGTTCCTCTTTTCTGGTTTGAAATCCATGGTACTTCTTTTCTGTTAAAAAAGAGAGATTGAGGCAGCAGCCTATAGACAGATTCAAACAAAGATACAGCTTCCATTTATCATATTAACAAGTCAAATTGGCACATAAATCTAAATCCACATTGACACAATCATGAAAATCAAAGCAAGATGTGATACAATAGGCCAAACAACAAACTAAGCCGACTGATCCTATTGGAAATCAAGCTCATGCTGATCCAAAGTCAAGCAAGACACAAAGTCCATCATGCTTGGTAATATAGTTCTTGTATACTAATATTGTCAAGTATAAGAACTATATAATCTCTACTAAAATACCTATATGATTTTCAATTGACAAGTGTGCATCTAACAGTATGTGGTTCTTACTCTCTGAATGTGAATGTGCATCCCTGTCACAAGCAGCATCAAAATATTCAGTTAGTAGGAACAATTAGTGAAAAGGCATCAGGATTAAAAGAGCTAAGCCACTAAGCCTATCACTGATCGTTGAGCTTTTCATTGGACTCAGTTTGGGTGCCTAGTTTCTTCTTAACATAAAGCCACATAGTTCCAAGTTTGGTCCATTTTTTTTTAAAAAAAATATAGAACATAATGATTACATATATAACTACATGTGCGAACAATGCTAAGGAAATAATGTCATTATATCAGTAGCTCAGTACCAAAACCATGGTGATATTGAGCTATAAGGGCATTCAAATATTGCAATGCTTGATGTTTTTAGCACCGATAAATATCGGTTACAAATTCCAAAGCAAATACATATTCAAGCTTTCCTATCTGTTTGGATGAATATGCATTGTATTGTCAGCAAACATAGGCATACAAAAACTTAGCTAGTACAAGTAGTGTAATAATGCAACTGGACCAATGTTCAAATTTTGAGATGAATAAAAGCGTCAATACTTAAGTAATTCATCCAACAGTGTTCCAACCTTTTAGGGCCTTGTTATGTGAGTATATCAGTTGCTATTTTAGACACATATTGCTCCCAGTCAAGAGGCACCACTTGATTTGATATAAATGAGTATCTGATAGCCAAATAAAAAAAAAGAATATGACAGTGCTAGCAGGAGGTAAAGATTAATAATGTAACTGTATGTAGGCATGCAAGTGAGATGAATGATGGATCGAAGTTCACTAAAAAAATAGTCCATCTTGAATTGTATACTTATTATCCATGCTTCTTATAGTTTTGGGGGGGCTAAATTTGCATATGTAAAACTTTCTGGTTTGAGTCAAAGCACTCAAACATTACAACAGCATCACTAATTAAACATACCGGAGAAGTGAAGCACCCTAGTGGCACCTGCTGTCGACAAACCCATGCCATCAAGGTCCGTGAACATTTACGTCTGAGACAACCTTCTCTGCAACAACCATAATACAACACAATAGTTACACGTAGCAAATTGTAGAGGTCCCTACAAGCACAACAAATTAAAATACCACCTAGGAAAGCTTTATCTTCTAAAATCCCTCCTTTCAAGAAAAGGAATGCCATACTTGTGGTATACCACAGATCATTCAAATTTGAAATATGCTAAAGTTTTATAGAAACCTAACATATCATGAAAATAGCCTCTGGATGATGCTAACCTCACGTTCTACCTCTCCATCATCGATCATCCGTCCGATCAGCTCTTAATATTTGACTATTTGTACCATCATCCTCTGTCCGATCCGCTCTTGATATTTGTACTGATAGCAATTAGTAATTAGGAATCAGGAAATATGCACCTTGCGGCCTTCTCCTGGCAGTTTCTTCCACTATCCGGTTTGCTTGTTCAGAGAGACGGGAAGCCAGGACAAATTAAATTTGCTGTTCTGCCAGATCGAGAGACCATTCTGAGAGACGGAGAAGCCAGGATGAGAGAGCCGAGGAGATAGATCGAGGTACCGGACGGATTTAGCGAGCAAAGCTTGGAACTGGAGGCCCTGCAGATTACACGCCCACCATCATGGCCCTAACCTAACGCCTGGAGCCGGAG
Source organism: Themeda triandra (assembly GCA_018135685.1). Taxonomy (NCBI): domain Eukaryota; kingdom Viridiplantae; phylum Streptophyta; class Magnoliopsida; order Poales; family Poaceae; genus Themeda; species Themeda triandra. The sequence goes on along the minus strand of JAENPR010000185.1, from coordinate 666,858 downwards.
GATGCTGGTCGGGGGAGCCCGCAGCGGGGCTGTGTAGGCGCTCTTCACGGCGGCGTCGAGCCGGAGGCCAATTGTGCCGGATGGTGGGCCGGAACGCTGGGGTCGTGCCAGAGCCGCCCGACCTCGACAGCCACGCTGTGAAGCCATGTCCTCGCGAAGGAGTCGTCATGTCGGTGTCGAGGCTGTGCAGCCACGCTGGAGCCGCTCCTCCTCGGCAGATCTGAGCGCCGGTCCGGACTGAGGGGCTGTGCGCCATGCACGCCACCATCGGCCGGCGCTGGCACTCATCCGCTTCTCGTCGAGGACGCAGAGGCGATTTTCGCTCCCACATCAAGGCTCCGTGCGGCGGCCTGAGTCGCTGCAACAGGTGTAGGGTCGAGATGGACTAGAGGGGGTGAATAGTCCTCACTAAAAAACTTACGCACCGGCTAACCGAAACAAAAGCGGAATTAAAACTATCGGTCTAGCCAAGACTAACCCCCACTAACTACAACTCTAGTAGCACCTTGTAAAAGATTCTAAACAAGAAGCAATGTGCTAAACTAGCTAGTGCTCTCCTAAACAATTCTAGCTTGCAAGGTCACACAAACCTAAGCAACTAGTACTTTGGGAAACCGGGGAGCCCCTACACAATTCTAATGAGCAAAAGCACAAAGCCAAATCTAAGCTCACTAGGACAAGGCTACACAAGCCGAACCCAAGAGCGCAATTCACTTAACTACACAAGCTAAGCAAAAACACTTATACTACTTCTAGCTACACAAGTAAGAAGGTGCTCAACTAGCTACACAAGCAAAAGAGCACACGAGCCACTACTCAAGCTAAACAAGAATGTAACAAATGTAAATACAAGTTTGAGCTAGAGGGGATGCAAACCACCGCGAAGAGTAGACACACAAAGTCGCGATGGTGGCGAATCACCGGGCGTGGAGACCAACCACCTGCAAACAAGCTCAAGGGGGAGGTCGAAACCTCACACACAAGAACAAGGAGGTCGAAGCCTCGGCAATCACAAATCGACACACGATTTTTCCCCTGGTTCACTTGGTCGCCACCAAGCTACGTACAGTTGTGGCGATACACCGACTTGGTGATGAGATGGCCGCTCAATTTGGCTCATCACCAAAAACCCTCCGGGGAGCCCCAACTCCAATCAACACAAGACCGGGATCCTCCAAGCCACGCTCAACTAGAGTAGCCAATTCGCGAACTCCCGCGGGGAAGGCTCAAGAACCCCTCACAATCTCTTCTCCGGAGCACCGCACAATCTCCTTGCGTGCTTCGACGGAGTCACAATCCACCAAACCGTCTAGGTGATGGCAATCACCAAGAGTAACAAGAAATCTCCAATTGCAATCACTATCTAGTGCCACAAATATGAATCACAAATACATATGCACTAGGTTCCCAATCCCCTCTCAAATTAGCCCTAGGCTTGAGATGAAACACAAAGGGGAAAGGTGGATCTTGAAGCTCTCATCCACACCAACACATGGCTTCCACTCTCTCTCTAAAATTTCAGCTCAAATCATGAAGAGAAGAGGGGAAAAGGATGAACCCTAGTTCATACTCTCAAGAATAGGAAGAGGAGAGAGCTCACAGTTTCTCACTGCCTGTTGAGAGAGTCTCGGAGAGAGAGGAGGCTGTCGGCTTTAAGTCCTGCTCGCAGACCTCACCGGGCACCAACGGTCGAAATCCCCATGGGTCTGCCCTCCAACGGGCGGCAGCAGCAGAGCACGTCCTGCTCTCTCTCTCTTTTTCGTGAGACCTCTGTCTGGATGAAACGGCGGCGTTCAGAGCTAACAGATGCCCACATTTCTTCTTATTTGCCCGGCGCCCTTCGGGAGGCAACCAGGGCACCCACGTCGGATGCCGTCGTGGATCCGACGTGTCTCCGGGGCCAGTGGCCCCGTGTCCGGTGCGCGTGGCTTCGTTAGATTGGAGCCGTCCTCCTCGCGTCCGTCGTCGCATGCTATTGGGCCGCCCCTTTCCTCGCCGCTCGCATTTACTCCCACCAACCGATTGGTCCCTCGGCCTCTTCTTCCTTCCGCCTTCCAGTTTCGTCTCCCCGCTTTTGCTTCTCTCCACGACGTTGTTGCCGTCGCCCTCGTCGCGCCGCCGCATCGCACCCTCCGCCCTTGTTCGCCTCAGGGGTTCTACTCCGTGGTTAGGTCGCCTTCCTATCGTGTTGCCCGTGCTCTTCGTTTCTTTTTTTTCTCTTCTTCTTCTGCGTTTTTCTTCTCATGGTTCTTGGTGTCGTCGATGGGCCGCCGCTCGGGCTGCTTCTGGTCAGTTCCTGCGTTTGGGTTCCTGTTCTGGTGGGTTATTGCGATTCCATTCCGCCGCCGTATGGTCTTACGGTTCGATGTATTGGGGGCGGAGGCTCGCCTTTTCTTCTTCGGTGTTCGTCGCGTATTTGCATCTTCTCCCGTTGCCTGGCTGCTTCGGTGGTTTCTTGCGATTGGATTCGTCCGGCGTACGCTTGCGCGGTGCGCGTCTACGCGGTGACTTTCGTCCGTGTGGTTGTGCTTCACTACAACCGCGATTTCATACTACCGTCCTACGCCCGTGCCGCGATGGCTTGCGTATCCTCGGTGTGGTTTCCCGTTGGTTCTCGCCGTCCGTAGACGTTCGATTCGTCCTCTCGCTTCTTGGATTGCTCTTGTCGGCGTCGTTACTGTTTACTCCTTCGTTTTCCCTCATGTCCGCTTTGTTCTACAGTTCTCATCGGTGGTGTGCCGCTCATCGATCCTGCCGTTATGTAGGTCTCGTTTTTGTTTCCTTGCACCGTGTTCCTCGCTCTTTTCGTTTGCCATCTACATTCATGATGCCTCGCTATGCTCTAACTTTCATTTTACCGTCTACTTCGATACAAATGCTAGGCGCGTTGCTTCCACCGCTATAGCGGGAGGCAATTTTGTTGTTTGTCTCGTGTGCTCTTACAGTGATAATTCCTTCTATTCCGTTGGTTCGTGCTTGCTTCTTATACCGTGTAAAAAAGTGATGAATGGGAAGATGCACCGGCCTCTCGTCAGTCCCGTATTGTACAGGCAAAAAAAAAATCCTCGCCAAATAGCCTAGTGCCTATTGCCTCGTGCATATTGGACTGCATGTTTTTAGAAAAATAGCCTTGTGCCTAATACCTGTGCATGTTGGACAGCTTGTTTTTGACGAATATTTTCCCTTGGTTAACACATACTGATCCACCGTTCGCTTCGGTTTCTTTTTGTTTGCTCTTGCAGGATCTTGGACATTACGGGTGCATTAGCCTCTTCCCGTCTTTGTCTCCGACGTCCTATTTGTGTAGTGTGTTCCATCTGGTATGTTTGCGTTCCTCCAAACCGCTTATTGTGCTTTTTGCGTATCTATTGACTTGATTCTCCATCTCGCCCATAGTTATTATGTATGTGCTTTTGCATGTACTTGCATTCTCGTTGTTGTTCGTATGTGCCTGTATTACCATATATAGTATCTTATTCTTTATGCTATACTCGTGGATATGATATGTTATTGTGCAAGTCATACTGCACATTTATATTATTACTATGATGTATATTATTATGATGGGCATTGTGGCTGATGGCTTATTTGTTCTTCTTTTCCTTGCTTATGTTTTCTTCCTACTTTATTCCCGTTTTGTGTGTTTGACATGAGTTATTTTGCAAAATTGGAAGATCGTAGCAGCATTTCGGTTGATTTGCTTCCTCTTTTCCCTTTGTTTTGATCTTGAGTGACCTTGGTGGCCGCCTTTCACCTCTTTCTTACGAGGTCTTGCCAAAGATGTTTTGCGTGCGTTCTTCTTCGCTCCTTCTTTTACAAGATATTGCAGCTAGGTGCCGTCTCGCCATGGGTCTCCTTCGTTCATGAGGTGGGAAGTGACGGCACGTTTCTATATGGTGTTGAGGTGGAATTGCCGAGGGTCATTGCGGCAGCCGCCCACCGCGCCGGTTGTTCTTCCGGTCGCCTAGAGATACAGGGTGCATACCGCCGTATGAACTCGGGCCGCGTCCGAGGCCGTGTCTTATTTGCAATCTATATATGGATTTGTTGTTGTAGATTACGCCTTCGCGCCTTCTCTCGTATGCGTTGGCTGCTCAAAATGCGCTATCGTTGTTGACGATGCCGTTAGGGTCGGCTACCATGGTTGTACAAGGTAGGGAGGGTATCCATTTAGTTAGTCCAGCCTTGTTTATTCAGCGCCCGCTTCCTACGTAGTACGGGTCGCGTGCGTGGGTACATATGATGTAAGACTTCATTACAAATAATACAAGCGTCTTTGCTTTCCCCGTATATTGTTCTTCCATGTTGTTCTTCCTTCTTTGTGTCTCCGGCACTATCTCGTGTCAATTTTAGTAGATTTGTGATCTCTTCTTTGCGAATTCTTGCCTTCCGTACCGTTTATTGGATTTCTTTGTATTCAAGCTGCTCTCACGGGTTTACCCGCCTTTGTTTGGTGTTTACTTCGATAAAAAGCCTCTTCAACCACATGCCTCGTCTTTATTTAGAGAATTCGGGAGTATTTCCATGCAAACATGGTAAGAGATGTGCCCGAATCAAGTAGATCGCAGATCATGTACGTTTTTCCTTCCCTACTTCGTGTCCCGGGCGTATTCTCGTCCTCTTCGTATGCTCTTCGTCATCTAACATGATTCCTTCCCTTCGTATTTGTCTTGGGGTGCTCTCTTCCTAACTTTGGAACCAATTCTTTATCTACGACGTCGCTCACCATACCTCCATCCGGTCGCAGCCGTCGGGCTAGAACACGTCCCGTCATTATTAGTACGTTCTCAATGTTGACAATCGTTTGTATCGATGGTCCACCACAACTTCCTAACATTGGTTGTGTTAGGAGTCATGTCTGTTATGTTCCCACGGTCACAAATCCTACAAGAGCGTCGGCGTTGGTGTAAGAGAGTACGGATCGACCGTTTGGTTTGGCCGGGTATATGCCCGTTGGTCCATCCCGCGTCCGATCCACTCGCCTTCATTATTTCTCTCCCGTGCGGTGTCAAAGCCAGCTTAGGTGTGTTATGACCTATGTACCCTCCTCACTCTTTGTCAGGTTTAGCACGGTCTTTAGTTGGGAGAAGACCGCCCCTTGAGTGTGGCCACTTTGATGATGAATACATAGATTCTCTTAAAGGTATTACCGCAACCTTTGCAATACACACACTTCCGTTGCAACGCATGGATCTCTAATTGAAATTCCTTGGCTCGCTCCATCTCGTCTTCTATTACATCTTGACATCCTTCTCCATAACCTTTTTAATACCATTTCTACCGAATTCTTCATGCCCTTATGACCGAATGGACATACATCCCTTACTATTGCTGCATAATCTGATGTATATTTCATTTTAAACATCCTTCTACATAACGGTTAACACCAGCCTCGTATCCGATAGGTCATATTATGGATCCCCGACTATGAATGTCCTCATTGCCAGTCAGTCTTTTGGCATGGTGAGAGGGTTAAATCGCATTCTTGTCACCGCAATGACAGAGTAATTTATAACAAATGCCGTCGGGTGTCGTGTATCTATTCCACGCCCAGCCTCGGCCGAACCTTTGGCGTCGCTAGCTTCTTTTAGCGGGGATCTTCGGTCTAACAAATTTATGAAGAATATCGGGAAATACAATTGTCTTTTCACCTTCACATCCATGGGAGCCAATATACAACATTCTGTGAATGATGGTCATGGTCCTCCAGTTTTTAAGATTAATGGCCAGGTTCATCATCGGATTGGATCCTTGGTACCACCAAATGGAGGGCCTCCTAAATTTATACAACTTTATATCTATGACACTGCCAATGAAGTGAAGAATAGAGTCCAGTCACTGCGGTCTTCCGAAGTTCAGGATGATTCTTTAGATCCTGAAATTATACAGAGCCTAATTGAAATGCTTGACCATTGTAACCCATTTGCAAAAAAATTTAGGATGGCCCGAGATAAATTACAAGACCCTGATAGGCAGGATTTCATAATTAGAATTGTCGGTGCTAGAGAGGGTGATCCAGTTCGATAATCTCCCTACTACCGATCAGCTTGCATTGCTTGTTGTGGGGGATTTTTCTTTGGATACCTTCAAGCGTGATATTGTGATTCGACACATGCTGGAGAACTACAGAAATCTCTTGTTTACATCCCGCCTACATGGCTCTCCGCATCCATTATTGTTTCCATATGGTGAACGTGGGTTTCGATTGGTGTGTTATACAATGGAGCTACACAGACTGGAGATAATGCTCGAGTCAAGGTGACCATGCAGGATTACTTCTGCTATATGTTTCACTATAGGAAGGGGCAGCCTAATCCATACCTCTGTTATGGTATGCTGTCCAGTCAGGCGAAGGTTGATGCTCGGGCAGCTATAGATGAGAGTAGGTTATGGTACATACTTGATAGTCACGGGGATCTTCGAGTGGAAAATATCCAGGGTATTTCCGATGCCATTGATCGAGGCCGTACCCGGGGAGTGAATTGGGAAAGAAAACTATTTTACCAGCCTTCTTTTACGGGTGGTAGGCACTACATGGTTCGAATTACCATGATGCTATTGCAATATGCGAGTCCATGGTCCTCCGCATTTTTTGTAACTTTCACCCGCAATCCCAAATGGCCGAAGTGGCCGAGGGCATTCTTGAATCTCGGCCAAAGACCTTCTGATAGATCTGATGTTAGTGTTCGAGTTTTCAACATGAAGCTCGAGGAACTTCTACATGACATTAGAAGCGGAACTGCGTTTGGTACATGCACTGCAGGTATTAATGCCTTGTATGGCGTGTCCATCCAGTTCTTGCTTTATTCTCTTCTTTTGCCTTCTATATCTCCTTTACACCTGCTTCTTCCCTATAATATTCATGTCCCAACCTTTGTATATGTTCCTTTGGTTATGATTATAACCTGACATGAGCTTATACATCTCTGCAGTCCTCCATACTGTTGAGTTTCAGAAACGGGGGTTACCACATGCTCATATCATTCTTTGGGTTGCTGCTGATACTACGCATCCAACTCCAGCTTTTATAGACTCTCATGTCAGCGCGGAGATACCCGATCCTAGACTAGATCCATTAGGCTATGCTCTGGTCGCAGAACATATGGTTCATGGCCCCTGTGGTAGGTCTAACCGTAGCTCACCTTGCATGAAGAATGACATCTGCTCTAAGAAATTCCCTAAACCTTACCAACAAGAAACAACGATAAATGAGAATGGCTTCTCAATTTATAAGAGACGAAAGAATGGCCTATATGTTCAGAAAGGAAGGCATCAACTGGATAACTCATGGGTTGTGCCGTATAATTTGTTGCTTCTTAAAAAATATCAAGCCCATATGAACGTTGAATGGTGTAATAGGAGCAACTTCATCAAATATCTTTTCAAGTATGTGACAAAAGGACCGGATTGTAGTAAGGTATATCTACAAAGGGTACGGGAGGGGGTCGATCCTCCTTATGATCATCAAACAAAAAGTATTAATGAGGTACAAGAATATCTAAATTGTCGTTACATCTGTCAGTATGATGCTTGTTGGAGGGTTTTGGGGTATGATATCCATAGACACTTCCCACCGGTAGAACGACTGCCTGTTCATCTGCCAAATGAAAATCTTGTCACATTCAGTCCAAAGTCCAATATGTCTCGAGTTCTCTCTAAAGAATTCCTGCGCAGAACAATGTTGACACAGTGGTTTGTTGCTAATCAAACACATTCAGCTGCAAGAGGCCTGACATACTGTGAGTTCCCTTCCAAATGGAGATGGGAGGAGACATCAAGGACATGGGAACTACGGCACCTTAGACAGGGTAAGATAGGACGTATGCACTATGTCCATCCTACAAATTCAGAGCGGTATTTCCTTAGGATGTTACTTCGGTTGTCAAAGGAGCTACCACTTTGAAAATATCGAAGTGTCGACGGTGTCCGCCATCCTACCTTCAAAGATGCATGTCGAGCCCGTGGTCTCCTTGGTGATGATCAAGAATGGTATACCGCCTTTGATGAGGCCGCCGCTCGGGCCACCTCTAGACACGCCTTCGAAAACTCTTTGTCACGATGCTTATGTTCTCGCGAAGTAGTTGATGAATACTCATTCTTTGAGAAGGTGTGGAAGCTTCTATCTGATGACATACAATATCAGTTTAGGGATTTAATTGGCAACCAAAATTATCAGATGTCAGATTCAGATATCAGAAACCATTTGCTTAATGACATTTCCAAATTACTAGCCATGAATGGTGGTGACATCCGTCGTTTTAATCTTCCAAGGAGGACTCTTTCGCATTCTTCTTTCCTCAATCGGCCGGGTAGAGGAAGAGTCTGTCATACCCGCCCCCGACCGGTCGGAGCAATCTATCTTGATATCGAGTCTTAACACCGGGCGCTAATGTTTTTAATACGATAGTATCTAGGGTCATGGATAATCACCGGGTTTTTCTTTGTCTCTCGGGTATGGTGGTACCGGAAAGACTTACCTATGGAACTGCATTGTTTCTCATCTTAGAGCACAACAAAGAATTGTCCTTACAAAGAGCCTCTTTGGGAGTTGCCTCTTTACTCCTGCCTGGCGGCCGTACTGCACATTCACGATTTAAAATACCTTGTGATTTACGTCCAGATTCAATCTGTGATGTTAAAAGGGGTGATATGATAGGCAAACTCATCCAAGCTACATCATTGGTAATCTGGGATGAAGCCCTTATGAGTAATAGAGGGTCTTTTGAGGCCCTTGACAGAACTTTTAGGGACATTGAGTCTCAGGATCGTCCCGAGGCAGCTACTATTCCATTTGGTGGAAAGGTAGTTGTACTAGGTGGTGACCTGAGACAAATATTGCCTGTTGTTGAAGGTGGAGATCGGTCTCAGGTTGTCAACTCCGCTATTATAAATTCTCCACTTTGGGCACACATTACTGTTCTCAGCCTAACTACAAACATGAGGCTATCTTCAGCAGGGCTAGATCCTGAGGGTCAGCAAGAATTGGAGGCTTTTAGCCGCTGGGTTCTAGATATTGGAGAGGGTAGAATACCGGCCATTGCAAAAGAGGGAGAAGCTGAACCTTCATGGATTAAGATACCACATGATTTGCTTCTCATGCCTACACAAGATACAATGTCCCGTATAATTGATGCAATTTATCCGCACCTTCACTCCATGTACTCGAGCCCGCTTACTCCGAAACAACGAGCTATTTTAACTCCTACAAATGAACCGGCGGAGACAATTAATGCACATATTGTGTCTTTGCTTCCGGTGATGAAAGAGAGTATCTAAGTTGTGACAAGACCGGAAAACCTCGTGGCACGACAGATGAATATGATCTTTTATATCCAAATTGAATTTCTAAATTCTCTTAATGGAAACAACTTTCCTCAACATTGGTTAATTCTTAAATTGGGTACTCCTATTATGCCGCTACGCAATTTGGGCCAATCTCGATGGGCTTTGTAATGGGACACGTCTAATAATAATCAAGCTGCTTGGGGATGCACTCATCCAGGCCGGGATTATGACAGTAAAATATCTTTGGAGAGGATGTTTGTATTCCTCGTATATGTCTTGTTTTAGAGAACAAAAGGTGGCCATTTGAATTACATAGGCGTCGCACCCCATCAAAGTATGTTATGCTATGACCATTAACAAAAGCCAGGGACAAACCTTGTCATATGTTGGTGTTTATTTAAAGAGACCTGTATTTACACATGGCCAGCTATATGTAGCTGTATCTCGGGTTAATTCAAAAAAAGGGTTAAAGATTCTGATAGAGGACGAAGACGGGAGGTGTACGGATGAAACAAGGAACGTCGTTTACACAGAGGTGTTTTCTTCTGTACCACTCTGTGGTGCAGATGTGCCTCTGCCTATGAATCAGATGGTTTAGTGTGGCCTCTTTATGGTCACGTGCTCTTTGTATATAATGTATTATACAACTCCAAAGTGTACATTCTTCTTGGTTGCTTCTTATATGTGCTTCGATCTCCGTATTGTATACAAATTACTTACAGGTTACATATTTCTATATTACATAATTATTTCGTGCATATTACTGTCTCACTCTTGCATATCACTTCGTTTCAATATTTGTACTAACGGCCGCTCCTCTTCCTTTGTTGTGCAGCTCTTTACAATGGCTGCACCGGTGCCTTTTACCCCATTATCCCAGCTTGAGGCCAAAGGATTTCCAGTGTTATTTGTGTTCGGGTCATCGGAAGTGGAACTTCACTAGGAAACAAGAAAATGGCCCCGTACTCCATGTAGATTTGGTCTTAGCCGATGAGCAGGTACCGAACTTTATACATAGTTGCTCATGTTTTGGTTCAATCTGTACCTTACACAATATTACGGTTCTAGATACATGTACCCCGCTTACTTATATTTCAGATTTGGCTTTGATTGTTTATGTTGTTCATATATACATGTATACACAAGACTCCGACGTACTTCTCTATATGTTTACATATGCCTAACATAACTTTATTACAGGGAAATGTGATGTATGCTGAAATTCCAGGAAGTCGGGTAGCTGAAAAAAGCTCGCTCCTTGAGACCGGCAAGACATACATAATTCACAGATTTAAAGTCGAGGAGCTAAGTCTTCGTACATGCCGGTGGTAACAATATTGTTGAAGTCACCCGCAATACACAAAGTTGAGCTGATGGAAAATGCACCGAGATACATTTCCAACTTATGTACGTACGATTGTGCCTTTCGACCGGATAAAACAACATATCGAGAACACCCAGACTTTATCGGTAGGCTGATGAAAAACACTTCTTTGTTAACAAATATATGTTGTACAGATATTAATCAAATGCTTTATTTCTATAGATGTCATTGGAGTTGTTACGAAAGTAGATCAGCCGTCTGCAAGGCATTTTGCAGGAAGATCAGAGCTAACAATTACTAGAGATATAGTCATCAAAGATCTTAGGTATGTAGTCTTGCCTAATAAACATTCACAGTAATGCTGCTTATTACCGATGCACTATATTCGGATTTATTTGCTTTCTAAAATTGATTAGGCCTACTATTGTTTGCTTCTTTCCATCATGTTGCCTTGATGCATCCTGACTTATTAAACGCCTTTGTTCAGTGACAAGGAGCTCAGAATTACTTTATGGGGAGAAAGAAGCAAGACTTTCGATGTGAGTGCTTTATATCATAGTTCAATGCCTAGGGCAATAGTCGCCTTATTCGTTGGGTGTGTTCCTAAAGAGTATCGAAGTAAGTATGTACTTATTGTGGTTTCTATTTTTGACTTTAGTTTGTTATTTATTGACATATGTACAAATGTTTTGTGTTTTCTGTCAACGTCAATGACAATAAAAAGGTGTTCCTTATGTCACTGGCAATAACGCCTGCCATTGGTATTTAAATCCTCCAATTGAAGAGGCTCAGCCATTTTATGACAGGTAGAACAATACTATTATGTCACAAAACTTACTAACCTAGCTTGTATTTTCACACAATATTATTCATTCTAACTCCATGCATACATCTCACAAGTTCAAACGTCCGTTTGTTTTCAGATTTCTAAATCAGCATTTCCCCATAGACATGCCTCGCACCAGCAACAAGTAGTGCCAAAAGAAAGAGCACCGCCCATTGTTATAGAGCACAAAACAGTTCAGGAACTCAATGACATCCAACCTTATGATTTCCCTGTATGCTCTGCTTCCCCTATCCTATCTTGTTTACTTTCTGCACATTCAGTCATATCCTTCAACTTAAACGCTGTATACTCTCACAGGGAGTGGGATTCCATTGCACGGTGAGTATAACAGATTTGCCTCAGGATGCAAATTGGTGGTATCTAGGCTGCCGTGTCTGCAAGAAATCATCCTCTGATTATGTTGGCGGTGCGCCTTGGTGCAAGATATGCAATATTTCAGATTTCAGGCCAAGGTGTTCTTTCCACCTATGTAATTAGAGCAATGCTTTTTCCTGTTTTGTTGTGCTATAAATTCAGACTTACCAACTCAACTCATTCTTTTCGGAGCAGGTACAAGTTAGGCTTTATTGCTACAGATGCAACAGCAGATGCTCCGTTCTTCGCCGATGCAATTGGTTATGAAATTGTAAAAAGTCCTGTGAGGATGTGCTTAAGAGTCATGGTGGGGCACCAGCACACCAGCCATCTTGGCCTCCATTGTTGGCAACCGATACACATTTGCTATTGGTCTAACGGCTGAATCTTACCATACGGATGGTCCAAAGGTTTACTTAATTAATCGTGTTGTCGAAGATTTCCAAAGACGAGTGCCTGCACCAAGAAGGTTTATGCAGCAGGGTTCCAGCCAGACTGCAGCAGTGAAAACAACTTCATTGGTGCCATCCATATCTTCTATACGCAACCCAGTCCAGATCAGCTCAGATTCAGCTCTTGCAATGTCATCGTCATCAGCAGCCTCTCTGACTTTGTTAAACCCATTACAAAATCTACCAGGCACTCCACCGTCTACGTAACACCTAGCAGCTACTATTTCATCAAGCCAGGTATTTCATCAAACCGTCGTTTATACATAATTCATTGTCTCACAGATGATGCGGTACATCCACTAATTTAGCTCATTCTTTACGAAGCTTCCACCTGGATTGACGGCGCATCATGATGACAGTGGTGATAAGTCCGATAAGTATGTCATTACGGTCTTTCCATTATTTCTTCTATTTTACAATCAATGTGTTAGGTCTATTCTTTGTCGTGCACTAATTTATATAATTTTTACTGTCCTTCATTGAACATAGATCACGAAGCACACAAGGGGAGGATCTCGTTAAAAGAAAACTGGTGACAGAGAAGTGGTAATGATGAGCAGTATTGCTTATATTTGTTCTTACACTACATTTTTTAAATGTCCTGCTGTTTGTTAGACCATCATTCACACGCTGACCTATAACTGTGGCAACATAAATCTTTGTATTTATAATTTTAAACTACCTCTTCATAAATAGAGCCTAATGGCACGGATCTCTCATACCCGTGGTTTTAAGCTACCTCTTTGTAAATGCAGCCTAATACGTTTATCTAAATTCGAGAGTTTTCTAATCATAGTTTTCATTATCTTAACTATCGGATTGATTGCTTTGGGCTGTACTCACGTAAAACTGAAGAAAATCCCGATCTTTCAAACCAAACTCCGGCTCGAGCCCGGTCACTGATGACAGTGCGGACGTACAAACGTGAGAAATTGCCTGTCAATCCTCAAGAGTCTTCGGACTCACACAAAAAAAGGTAAATTTTCTTCTTCCCCTGTTCATAATCTATCAAGACACACAGCCTTAAACAAAATAGTTTCTAATGAGCTACAAATACGGTTTTGGATTTTATTATAACATTTAGATCAAAGTCAGAGAAAGCGGGCTCCAAAGATAAAGACAGAGGTCGTGAGCCTTCCTCAGACCACCGTAAGAACTAGAAAAAGGTAACAAGGGCGTATAGCTCATCTTCCATGTGCTCCGTTTGCACATAGACAGATATACGCAGGCTTCTTACTTATACTAAATATATTCTTCACCAGGAATGGTGATCTTTTGGCGTGCCTCAACTTTCTGATGTTCCAACATGCGTGAAATCCTACAACTGCTTCTCAGCGGATTGCATCTTAAGTATTCGATGCTTTATTGCATCTGTGCTTTTGGTATGACTGAACTTATCAAGGCGTCTGTACATAGAACTTCCGTTCTAAGTATGAACCTGCGATCTTATGCCACATATCCAAAAAAACATGTGGAAGGCCAGTGTTTAACTATGTAATTATACCACTTGCTAAGCCTGACGATGGATCCCTAGTACTTTAGTGCCGTAATAGCTCTGGACTGCCTATGGTTTCTACATTGTATGTACAAGTTACTTTATCCTTTTATATATGCATTAGCAGGACCTGATACCTAACACATTCAGACGTGCTTGTATAATTATATTACTTCTCTTATTTGGACATCAGAAAGCACCACTTCACCTTATTAGGATTTACAGATTTAGAGCGTATTGCTCTTCCCGATAGTAGAACATGTCTATATACGTATTCATCCTTCCTATGCTTCGGTTTGCTATCTTCTCGGTTTCAACGGTGCAATTTTGCCATGAGGTTTAAAAGACAAAATACTGGCGTTTTCGATGCACCTCCCTCACCTTTCGATAGTTCGATGAGGTTACTCTATCGTCATCAAAACACAGACGTGCCCTATGTGCACTGTGTCCATATCACAAAACACCAGCTTCACATTTTTTTCAAACAAAACTTTAGGTATAGTTAACCATTCCTCTACTTGCTCTCTGACAAGGGCAGGATTCAAGGGATCTCATTTCCAACAGCTGGCTCAAAATCTTTTGACCATATCGCTCCTGTCGCTCCTTCGTCAGCATACTCTGCCGCCCGTTCCGGCCGCAGTGCCCCGTCTTGTTTCCAGGCCTGCAACAGTTATTACGGTCATATCAATGGCAGCTACCTTCACTCTCTACCCACCAAGTTCCCGTCGCATTGCTATCTGCAGATTGGCACCTGGTTTTCGTTCTACCACTTGCTCAGTTTGTTCTCATCCTCAGAACTGCATCCAGCCGTGTGCCATGCCTATCCGCCGCCTGTTTCACCGGCGTCCTCCCGCACGGCGGCCGGTGGTTCAGGCCACGGTTAACCCTTCCATTCCACCCAGCGCAACTGCCGCTCCCACACATACACCGGCTCCCCTCCGCAACACACCACCATGTCCCTCGCCGCCGGACGATTTTACTTTCCCGACAACCATCACCTTTGCACCGGCCAATATGACTGCCTCTTCCTCTTCGTCGGTCACGGCTACAGGCACAGAGCCTACGCTGGACGTGGAGATCATCAGCACCCAATCGCTTGTGCCCTTCATCGATTCCTGCCTTGATAGGCAGGATACGCCAAGGTTTCTCAACCGTTTTATGATCGATGGCGAGGATGGCCTGCCTAACGGAGGTTTATCCTTTGCGTCGTCCACATCGTCTGCTGGCAACCGACGTTCTGCACCATCCTCACCAACGTCTTCGTCGTCCGTACCACCTGTCGCTCCTACCCTCGGTATGCATGCCATGCTAACCTCGCTGGCAATGCGAGACCGTGGGGTGGACGGAGCCACGAAGACGACGCTGAGCTCGGAGGATGATGCCGCCTCCACCGACAGTCTTCAGTGGGAAGAAGGGCGTGTCCCTTCCGTGGACGCGTGGGTCTCACCTGGCCGCACCGAGCTTGTCGACCGGCTGCTTTTCGCGTACATCGAGCCGCCAGTCACTGATGTAGAGGTTAGTGCTTTCATCAGATCTGCCATACGGTCCGTGGAGCCTCTACTTGCAATAGATCTCCTTCCTTCCTCACGAGGAGCTATGCTCCTCCGTTGTGACACTATCACAAACCGCGAGGTGCTACGCCTTCGCAGTCCCCATTGCTTGTGATGAACACCAACTTTTTCTTGAGAAGCCCGAGGAGACTAACAATAGATACTTTCGCATTCCACCCCGGCTTGCTTACGTTGCCGTTGTTGATTTTCCCAATGAACACCGGCACGAAAACAAGATCGTGGAAATGCTTCTCTCGCATTTAGCGAGGTGGCCGAGATTCATCCCGGCACCTCGCGGCGATGACTTCTCTCCCTTGCGCCTTCTCCTTGAGGTCAATGACCGCCTTCACATACCTTTCGAGCTACGGATTTCATCAAAGCTAGGAGCCGGACGGGCCGGCACACGGTAGCTAAAATACCGCCTATCGAGTTTGGCCCGGAACGTCTCTTGGACGCAAATGGAAATCTTACACGTTTTTCAACCCACCTTCGCCTCCCGAATATGGGCCGAGCCTTGGGCCTCCGGGACCTTTCCGGTTAGAACAACAGCGCTGTCCACAGCCACATTTCCTAAATAGCACGTTTCCCCCTCGCACGGATCAAGACCTTTATAACCTTGCTTCTAACAATCGCCTTCAGCTCACAACGCCGTCTGTATTGCCGGAGTCTACACCGTCTTCGGTCGCTGCCGTCCAGCTCCTTGGCTTAGCCATGATCCTCGCACAGAGTCTTCTTTCTTCTACTCATCGTACCACTACCACCGACACAACAACCGCCTCTATTTCCCATCTTGACTCAGAGATCACTCCTGTTCCAACGGTAGAAACTACTGCCACAACCTCTACTTACGCAAGGCTTCACGAGCGAGGCACAGCTCCTACTACCGTGTCCGTGCCCCTTCGTAGACGTACGGCTATTCGTGCAATCTCTCGCCGGCGCAGCTCACGCTTCACCGCTGCAGTGCCCGTCGGATTAGGCACTCTACCTGCTCCGTCATTCCAGTCTGAAAAATTATTCAATTCCTTATCCGAGTGCTCCGTTAGTCTGAAGAAGCACGCCGGTGACAAAAACATCCTGTCACACCGCAAGCTGCCACCTTCCCTCGCGAATTTGCGCAAGATGTTTTCAGCTGCTACTCTGGGTTGCAAGAACGTGGACATCACTGGTGTTGTTACCGACGTCGTCGACTAATTGCAATGTTTCTCTATATTCGGCGCGGCTGCGCTTCGATTCCAACGGTTCTTGGAACACTTTTCGCGGCGCATGTGTATCTCTGTACCCGCAAATTTATAATTGCACTCTTAGCTCCCGTTACATGCTCAATTTATATTCGTCTACTTAGTCTCAACCGGGTGATACAAATATTTGGACCTATGAATGCATGTACCTGTATCATCGTTATCATTCTACATTTTATTTCATTTGTGCACCTACGATCGGCTTGCTATTCGGTCTTGCTCCGTATATTACATTGTACCAAACAGGAGTCAAAATGTTGTAAGGTTCTCCATATTAACAGATTTAGTGGATTGATGCAATACAGACAATGTCCTTTTTCACGTTTTTTTTTCATGGAAAAAAATAGATAAAGGTTTACTTTAATACCGAATGCTCATATTTTTTCCCGAAATAATCGTTGTATTTGATTATACTAAACAACATACTGGGCTAGCAATCATCAATTCGGCCCAAAAACGTTTGGCACAAAAAAAACATAGCAATGGATTCAGCCCAACAATATTTGTAGGAATAGAAAAAAGAAAGGCCCACCAGTGGCAAAAAAAATCTACTCAACAGTGACGCCGCAAGCGTATTAACTCCCTCAACAACCCGACGGAATCCTCAAGAACAGAATTGTCTTTATTTCTTACCATCTACTTCCACTACTCCATCGTCCTCTTCCCTACCACATCAACCACCGCATGCTCGCAACACCTAGCTACTGACTACAAGCACCACAATCGCACGGAATAGAACAGATCAACAAGCCACATGCCGCCGGCCGCTAAACGTGTAACCACCGTCATCTATCTCGGTCCATAGCAGCCGCGAAAGCATTGCTTACATCGCCGCGCTAGCAGTAATCGTCGAGACGTCTATCACAACGAATTACTATGCGCGGCTTCACATAGATTTGATCGTCCGAGCCATCGAATCAGTGCGACTTATTCTCCTCATTTCTTTATCTTCTCGCCGGACGTGTAATAACATTATTAACTTTTATCTTACCAATTCTTGCAAATGATTCCGGAATGCCGAAATTGCGGAACGCAGTCCATTACACGAGGCAAGCAACACGAAGAAAATAGAAGGGCCTCCAATCGTCATATTAACGGTTTGTACCAAACTCTCCTCAACTACAAAGGGTGGTTTTCCTCATATTTCATTGTATACTGCTGTCCCTACTAATAATAAGACGCCCACATCAGCTGCTTCATACAAGCAAACCGATTAAAAAAAGACTGCAATCACAAACGTGCATGTTTGAATATAATGAACTACGTGCGATGTCTTTCGCTTCGATATAGACTCAAGTCCGAACGGATTGATCTCTGCGAAAAGGGTGAAGACACCGTGCACCTTCCAAATGGACATCCATGGTAAAAAAAAAATATTTCACTCCTTTCTCAAAACATCATAATTATGAAAGACAAAATTCTTGCTACTTTACGCTCTTATTCCAAATTGAGACGCGATCTTCTCACATCCATGATCCAATTGTCAATATACATCATTAGATACGTTTCCTAAGCATGCAAACAAACACACATATCCATTTTACTCATAGCTAATGTTCCTATATCTAAACCAATTTTACACAGAACGACGTCACCGGTTTGCAGTGGTCGGCAGGATAAAGAACACAAAGATCACCAAAGCTATAATCGCTGAGGTTGCTTTAGAACTGGCTAAAGATTATGACCCACATCTATCAATAACCAATATGACCTTTATACGACCGTACTTTGTCATCCCACTCAACAAGGCCTCTAGCCAGAAACATCTTCTTTCATTACGGATTCTTCGCACTAAGAGGTTCAACATGGAAATCTTACCATGGTGCATCGAGTACGAAAATGCTGACTTACCATGGATGTTTCCGTATAATCCTTTAGGTATGTTTTCTTCCCGTTCCAATGTCATAAAACAAACATTAGCACTTTGTATAAATGACATCATCTAATAAGATTTTCATAAGATCATTCATGCCTTCCTAAAAAGAAGAACTATAAAATTTATTCTGGATGCAGTACATTAGGATTTCATGCTGCTCTTTTTGTAGATGATCCATCAGGTGAATCATTCATCATCATACCTGATCTACGCCAGGAACCAGTTTTACTCCGGGAGACACCCATGCTTCTAGGTGAGCTACCAACCAGGCACAAACATGCCACCAAAAAAAATATATATTACTGTGGTCATCTAAAGTCTTCCTCTTAATAAGTAACCAACGGCATTTATAAATTATACCCCGATATCCTCTTTAATTACTTTACTTGTCAACATGCAATTTATACAGGTGACTCCACGTTTCAGAACCATTACTAGCTCCGATTTCGTTACTTGATGATCACCGAGCTACGTCAACTCTATTCGAGACAAATATAATGCCTTTTCTAAGTGCCGACAAGCTTGCCAGGCAGTCTGTCATATTGCACAGATTCTATGATGATCTCCTGCCTAATATATTAAGTGTGCACAAGTTCATTGACAGTATACAGACCAACGCACCTAAACACATAATATCAAGTGCTGCTGAACTACAACATGAACTTCGCTACTTACTTCACTACACAGAGGCAGAGCTCCAATCTATAAACCGTGTTATAGGTTTCAGCATCCAAAAGTATGCTCCTCATATTGATCTGAATCAATTCATAGACATCCCTTCAACTCTTAAGGTAAGAACACTACACTTATATTGTTGAATACAGATTCGGTTATGTTAACAACAACAACTATTGAATGGTTTTCTCCTATGTCAACAGGGATCATCTCCCACCTCGCATACACTACACAGTTGAAAACAATCCTTCGTACCGTGTTCCGAAAGGTTTTTGGATCACCTCCGAACATAACCACACGGTCTTCACCGTCCGGAAATCTTTCCATCTCTATTTCAAACTCTAAGTACACTCATTCATACAATATGGTCCAGGCAGTTGATATCCATAAGGCTGAAGCAGATGCTATTTACCAAGTGTTAAAGCATGCTACAAATGTGCTTGGATACACTATAATAGACCACAATTATACAACCTTAGAAGAATTGGTGCGTGAGATAAATAGGTACAATGCCGAGATCAACCAACTTCAAGAGATTGTCGTAAGCTGCTCAGAACTCATACATTTAGTGTCGATAACATTATCGAAGCCCATCGCCGGTTTCTTCGAGAGCCCAATGTCAATAATTTCAATGACCTCAATGCTTCTTTAGGCTCTCTTGTTCAACCTTTCGGACTTCACTGCAATGACGTCGTCTCTACCTACAGCAAGTTTAGAGAAGTGAAGGTAAAAACGCTTTCCTTCTTATAGATATATACATCTTAATTCTCGAGACACATCTCAAATTGTTCTTGCTAGAAACATAAATCACAGTGTACCTATATTACACGCCGAGTAACAAAGCCTCCCCACAATCGCGGGTAGTCTACATTCTATCAAACTCAATCCAGGACACTCTACCCAACACTTTGCCCGAAATCCACAGGATAAGAGCGCCTTAACACACAAGGTCGCCTTCCTTCAATACTTCCATCCTACCCCGGTGTTTAACATGTTACATTAATATCTTATAGCACTTACTAATTATGAATTTCTATGTCGACTTCAAACGCTACTTCTCCACTCCATCATGATCTGCAAGCAAAACCAATACCTTAATGGCGGCATCTAAGATTACATGTTATTAGCTTAGTTATATATGATGCTTTAGGTACTTAAATTGCGGTATGTATGTAAATATCTACAACGTATTCCCACCTATCTGTACACAAGTATGTACAAAGTAGTGACCTAGGATTAGACGTTTGCAGCAAATTATGTATATAGTGATCTATGATCAACTCTATCTTATCCTGTGTACAACCAAGTTATATTATTATGCTCTTAGTATCCAAACAATATACTTATTTCCTTATTATAAACAACGCTATTCCCAGCCAAAATTTATATCCATCATCGGGCTACCTAATCAATGTGACCCGTCTCGTCATCCAAATTTCATTCAAACCGGGAGTGGGCTGTCCATGTGCATAAGTGTAGGAGCAAGTACCTGCAAGTGGCCGATTTTTTTTTAAAAAAAGGTTGGCGAACTAACGACAAATTAACCCAAAGAATATAAAGGCTTTCCCTCTTGAGGTCAAACTAACGTCAACCGCTGCTCACGGCCGGCCCGGAAAGCAACGACGGCAACCCACATATCTCATTCGGCCCACAAAACACATTGGGCCATCATATACGTAAACAAAGCATAGGCCTTCCCCATCCAGTACCTTCTTATAAACCTATCGTTACCTACGAGGTCAACGTTACTATACACTCATCTTCTACATCGACGAGATCGCACCACCGCCATACTTCGCTCCGCTCCCCATTCTCTCTCTCTCGGATGAGGCATGGAAACCAGATCCAGCCGCCGGTGTTCACGGCACCCGATTTCCGTCCTCAAATCTGTCTTACCTAGCATCTCGCACACCCACACACAAAGCAGCGGCACCAATCGACTCGACCTCCATTGATACGCACCTCATGATATTCCGCCCTTCTTCCTCCTCCACAAAGTTATAGCAACCACACGACCTACTGTTCAACAACCGAAGAAGGGCTCCTCTTCACATACTAAATTCGGTAAGTGCTATTTCCAGCTGTTTGCGCTTCTATTCAATCCGTTTTTAGCATTATATTCCCTTACTACCTCGTAATAATTTCATTACTAAATATTAGTACCCTACTCAAAATGACCTTAACACGAAATTATTTTTTTACATAGCAAACTATCCCGTCTCCTCGCGTGTCATTACTCCTTAGCTATACAAGATGTTCTCGCAGCACACGAGGTACAAATACAAATTTCGACTACTTGGTCTTTTTACTTCTAATCGAAATACAATTCTTACAAAAAGAAATATGGCCTCTACTTTCGAGAGACACGCCGTCTCTATGGTGTTATTGGAAGGATAGGCAAGAACAAGAAAATCGACAACCTCTCCGTAGCCCGGATCAAGCAACAAATCACGGAAAGCGGTGAATTTACACGCTATAGTTTCGAGACATCACATTTATGCCACCAAACTTCCTCATCGATCTCCAAACCCCGACATGCGGGCTATCATTCTATCTCGAGCCCAAACTACATTGCAGGGAGCTTTGATTTGGACATGGTACCATGGTCCAAAGAATATGAATTAGCTCTCGTTCCATGGATTACAGGTTTGTCCTATACCTAAATCAATAGACCACCGCACATTATTATTACAATTAATACAAAAACTAACTTTCGCACAAACTTTTTGATGCGAGATGACAAATCGGATGCTTCCAAGATTACAATTGATCCACCGGCAATATTACCGGTAGTTCCCAAGAAGACTACCAAGACAGGTAACACAATGTCTTACCATGTCTTGCCTTCCTAATAGTAAATAAAAATACTCCATGCTCTTCTTCTCCTCCAAAACATATGTGTACGCAACTCACAATATTGAGTATCTTCCCGTATAGGTAAACCAGGACTTAAAGATAACTTTGCCATGATCATTCCAGTGGCTATGACCTGAGAGCACCAGACTATAGTTTCCTCATCATTGATGAATTACGGCCTCTATACTACAAAAAATACATCCTTCTTATGAAATGCAAGAAACTTACCAGTTCAATCATCGAGACAGTTCGCACCTTCTACCAAGTTGCAGCAACAAAAGTGTCTAACATCTCGTAAACGCATTGAACATCTCGGATGCTAGAACTTTGCGAGACCTCCCGCCCGGATCGCGTGATTTCTCTACGAATCTCACCAACAATTGTTTCCGTACGAGACAAGAACCTAGCGAGATATAGACGAGAATAATGAAGTTAATTGAAAGCCAAGCCACGACGCCTTCGGATCTTGAACAATTGAGGCGGGTCCATCTTCGACAAGGTATAAGTGCTCTTTAATCACATCAACATGAACCCACATACCTTCCAGTCTATCACGAAACTGTAGCGTTACAATCATCAATCTTATAGTCATTTACCTTTCTTGTCTTACAGACAGGAGTTCCACCGTCATATACAAATCGTCTCAAGATTATCTATAATAATGTCATGACAAAAGTACATGGAACTAAACCCTCCATCAGAACCACAAGAACTATAGAAGGAATATTTAACACAGAGATATCTATCGGCTCCAGGACATCCAGATACAACGGCCCTCGAAGAAAATGCGGTAGCAATGGAGGCGAGATGCCATGGTCTCAGTGCTCGAGCGCGTAACCAATGTACTTAGCTATCAAGTGATTGATCTCAATCATCCGACACTCAAAAAACTCATCTCCGACATGGATAAATGGAATGGACAGATTACCATGCCGACACTAGCCGATATATGCAAACCTGCGGCTAAATCAAGTTCATGAGAACATTTCCTATGTACTGATGGGATTTCACGTACATCCTATGGATGAGGAAGGTTTCGACATCATGGGAGATAACAAGGATTTGCAATGGCCGAGCAACGCAGCTTCAAGATCGAATGAAACAACTAAAAATTCTTGTGACACCTTGACTAATTTCTCTATTGAATTCGACAAACCGTAAGGTAACTCACAAAGTACCAGTACTTTCCCACCAAGAAAAAACATATATCTAACATTCCTATTCTCGCCTTACAGACGCAATACCGAGATGCATATACAGAAACATCTTTATCAGTTGCCAGAAACAACCTGTGGACACATGTCGAAGACGATGCACCCACCAGATATCAACTTCGGTTCCAACATGAAACAGAGAGTTCCACCAAAGTAGAGCACAACAACAAACCTTCTGCTCAGCTAACAGGTAACAGCTACTCAAAATCGCTTATATCTACACTCGCTTATAATACTATAACAAAATATATAATATTACGCATCTCTGTAATATACATCGAACCGAACAAATCCTATGTCAAAACAGATCAACCATCTGGAGAAAACTCACGTGGCTAACGATCCCGAAGACTATCGCTCAACAAGTATCTAGGTTTTCCTTCCTTCTAGCTTCAACTACCGCTGCAGGTATAGGCTACTAGATGTACAAAGTCAATGATCTTTAACAAGGTCTCGTTGATCATGGTCCACCGTTATTGTACTCAACTAAGTGCAACCTTGGAACACTGTATGCTATGTATAATATCTAAATACCGCAATGTACTTATATATACTACGTACTAGCCTTGCACTACCGTGAAATGTCAAACTTAATTCAATCGTTCAGCACCACTATAGTAAAAAAAGCACCACTTCCAACATCTTTTCTTAACGGGAAAAAGAAATTCCCAAATTTGTATCTACATTTATGTACACATTTTTAAAAAGTATTTTCTACCGTACCATATATTTAAACTAAAATTATCCAAAAATTGATGAAACAAATATCACTAAAGTAAAGCAAAAATAATTCCTCTAACCAATACTCAAAAATACAATGCAACGACAGTAAAAAAATATCAAAACTACAATCCGCTTGGCCCAACAGATTACTTGATATTAACGTAAGAATTTTCAAGGTCTGAATCTGCTACGAACGTCGCCCAAAAGAAAAGGCCCAGCTACTCTATCATAAACAATATTTTCACTCCATTCCAGCCGACCCACATTCGCATTATATCTTCCTACACCATTGACTCCTCCCCATCGTCATACCGCTGTCTTACCACCCGCACTCCTCCCCGTAGCCAACCGCCGAACCCTAGATACGCGGCCGTCGCCATTAGAGCAAGCAAAGGAAGTGTCGGCCGCCGTCTGCAGCCGCATCTATTTCCAACCAAGCCACCACACCACCACCACCGTACACCAGTGCACTTTCTAAAGGACATCGTCAAGAACCACAGCCGTACGGAACCGTGACTTCGACCTCCACCGCCGGCAGCCTACAAGAGAAGAAACGCCTGCACAGGAGGGCAAACCAGCAAGCCACGCGCAAGCACAACGCCATATCAGCGAGCAGCACATGTTTTATTCTCCTATAATTATTAATTTCCTCAACCCTAAATACATATTTCACCAGATCCACTGTACTACGCTTCTTCTCTTCCTGTGTCCTATATTCTAAATACATTAGATCTACTATTTAAATCTATTCGTAATCATGAAGTAATAATTCTCGTTTACCTTGTTACTGTCAATTAGACTTACTACTATTATTAATACTGTGTAGTGCTTTTATCTTTTATCTCTACTGTGCACCCATCTTATTATTATTAAATCCGCTCATTATCCTGATTGCAAGTTTAAATTCAGAAGCACAATAAACTCTGCTCGTTTTACTCATATCTACTCCTTAATTGTTTCCGCACCAAACAAACCACTCTAAACATATTTGTTGCCGTGGCAGAAAAATGGGAGACTTTCGTTGCCCCAATCTAACTATTATCGAAGAATCCGAGGTAGATCTCGCCCGCTCAGGTATTCTAGGACATGCCGTCATTGCAAAGATATCACCAACAGCAAGTCATATCGTCGACCACAAGGCCATACGGAATGCCGTTCTCCAACAAACTGACATCTTCATCGACATGCATAACATATGTCAGTATGGTTCCGACTTCCTCATTATTACTGAATCAATTGCCATGGCATCTCACCTTATGAACAAAATAAAATTAATCATTGACACATACCTTATACCTCTTATGCCATGGACAACTGATTACGGAGCAACAACCTTGGTTCAACGTGAGTTACTACCCAACAATCAGCAACCTTTGCTCTGCCAGCCAACACAACATCTGCCTCAAAAACTTTATATTGAAATCCTCGGCCTCCCACCTCACCTCCGCTACTCAGAAATAGTCCACCGCTTGTTTCAACAAATCGCTCCTATTACAAACATCACATTCAGACAATTTGATCTAGCATGTTGCTTGAACATGAATGCATCGCTAATTTCTGTACCTAGCATTGCACACATAGCTATCAGGAAAGAGAAGGCAACAATAACATTCTCAAGATATGGCCACTTGAGTATGAGATCGCCATAAGAGCCATGCTAAGTCCTTATCCAGAACACCCTAGCCCAGAGTCATCAACAGAAGACAACATCATCGACGGTAACACAATAATGCTGACAATTTAAACTCTACAATTACAATCCTTACATATCTAACAATTACTGCCAATGATACAGAAGAAGAAAATCTCAACGACATCGACCGATACTGGCTACAGCGTCAACGCTATGAATCTCCAGGTAATTAACAGCTAATTTCTATGACCAATTTCTTTTCATTCAGTGCCTACATTCTATGAACACTAACACAATTTCGCTGCCATACCACAGACAACTACTAAAATCATACAATACACTCGCCGTCACAACAACTTCAACTGAGGATGACCTCAACTGAAGACCAGCAGCAAGAAACAAGTTTCTCCAACAACCGTTATGCATACTGCTGTTTTATCCTAAATGCTGACTATGTTGTAATATAATATAATGTAGATGAGACGCTCCTAGGCTATGTTCTTTCCAATGCACACTTTCCCTGTATATTGGATTGCCTCTTATATCTAACTATGCAATATATGCTTACTCTACATGCTGCTTACAAATCCACAAAACGCTTTACAATTATTTTATCTTGTGCTACTTTTCCACCTGGTCGAGCACGCGCGCAATGGCGCGCGCAATGCACTAGTACACTACTTACCGAAGCAAGCAAGCAAGCTAGCTAGCGGTCACGGACTCACAGGCAGCCGGCGTCGTTCCTCATTCAACAACCGGACCAAACAACAGGTCCAGAAGCTCCCCATCGGTAAAATGCATCAGCAGCAAAGCAGGTAGCGGCCCAGCAACGCGGAAAGGCAGAGCCAGCAGGCAGCAGCGCCAACGGCCCATGAGCTGCGCGAGCAGGAGGCCCAGCGCGGGCGCGCCAGCAGACGGCCACGCGGGCCTTGCGCGCGAGCGGCCCAAGCGGCCAGCGGCGGCCCAATGGCGCAGGAGCAGGCGCGGCGCAGGCGGCCTGCCAATCCCCAGCGACGGGCCGGCCCACCAATGGCCAGCGGCCCACGAGCAGCGAGCAGGCCACCCAGCAAGCCTCCCCTTTTTCTTTTTCCGCAGCAGCTACTCGGGCCAGCCCATTTTCGCAAGCAAGACTAACAGCAAGCAGCGAATTTCCGGTACAGCTCAAAGAAATGCCGAGAGGACCTCCTCTGTCTCATGCATTTCCAATCCTCCTTTTCCAACCTTTTCTTAGGAAATTCTCATTCCAATCCATGTGTTATCTCATCCAAATAACCAAACCTTATCACAACAAGAGATAGCATTTCTCCAAGATAATTTTCCATGAAAATTCTCAACCAACTCATCAAGCCACTAAACCCCAAATGTATATGCAAATGCAATTCATTTTAGTGGCACTAGATAACCGATGCAATTAAAAGACTTCCTCTCTTTATAGTACGGTTATCAATCCTAAATCCGGTCATAAACTTCTCTACTCAACTTAGACCGGTGAAATGAAATGCCTACAAATATACCTTTGCCTTGCGCATTTCCATTCCATCTCTGACGATGTCGATGCAAGACATGCATCAATAAATCAAGAATGATATGATCCACTTCATATCATCACATGATCGTATTGGTCCATCGATCTCGACATCACTTGCTCTTCACCATTGCGTTGGTCCATCGGCGCCAAGTTATCTCTCAACTTGCCCTTCACATTTGCAACCGGCCCATCGAGCCAAGTCTTGTCTTGATCTTCTCCACCTTGATCAAATGACTCCATGTCATGTCACATATTCAATGAAGCTCCTTCATCTCACATTCAGCTGTGGACTAAACCCCTGTGTATTCTCATGATCACACCATTAGTCCACCTAAATTGTCACTCAATTATCAAAACCAAACAAGGGACCTTTCAGCAGGTGCGGGGCGTCGGCAGCCGCGTGTGGTGGAAGGGATGATGGGGCGATAGACAACAGAAGGCCACGACACACCGATCTGAGCGGCGGTTGTGAGGGCGAGCGGCGTCGTGCGCTGGCCGCGGGGCGTGCAGCACTCGGGGGCGGCAGTTCTGCGGACGGGGAGATCGAGCGCACAGGCGGGGGCGGCAGTTCTGCTTCCGTGCAGTTGACAAAACACATTGCTTATCACCCTAATTTTTTCTCATGATCGACGACGGTGAAGCTGAGTGATCTCCCCTGTGCTGTGTGAAACAGCCCAGTGTGGCTGAGTGATCTCCCCTGTGCTGAGATCGACGACGGTGAAGCTGAGTGATCTCCCCTGTGCTGTGTGAAACAGCCCAGTGTGGCTGAGTGATCTCCCCTGTGCTGTGTGAAACAGCCCAGTGTGAAAAAATTAGGGTGATAAGCAATGTGTTTTGTCAACTGCACGGAAGCACGGAAACATCGATCACGACGGATCGACGGCAGACGAGTGGTGCTGCACAGGCGGGTCAGGCGCAGCTATACATCACGAGTGCATAAGATTTTTTTTTCCCAATACCATATAAGCTTGATGTGTATATTTATCCAGAGGAATGTTCCAATGGATTTCTTAGAAAAGATACACCCTCTAGTTTTTTTTATGCATGACATTGGTTAGATCAAATTGAACTAATAATCAATATCATGTATGGAGAAATGGAGGGAGTACATTCAGGAGCGGAGCCTGGAATTTATTTATTTATTATTATTACATTGAAGAAGGAGCCTGGAAATTATTTATTTATTATTATTACTTTCAGCTAGTCGCCATGCATGAGGCTACTGCATAGCTTGCTGTGTTCTCCAGACAGTATAATTAGGTAATTGTAGGCTTACAGGAGTTAATTGTTCAAGCCTGGCTGCTGCCTCTGATGCGTAGGGGGGGCGCACCCGAAGCCGACGACCAAACTCCGCCCGGTATTTCCGAGGGCAAAATCGATGGAGGCAGTGACCATTTGAGAGGACCCGCCAACGCCAAGATCGGGCAACTGTGTGGTAGCATCGCAGACACACTGGGCGGCATCGAACATGCGCATACCGAAGAGTTCATCAGAGAGCTCGGGCGGCAGGGACAGGGAGCCGGTTGCGAGTATTTGACCGAGGCCCGCGGGGCACGGGCTACTGCGGGAGGCTCCATTTGCCGGCGGCTGGGCCTGGGTAGAAGCCACCGCCAGCACGAGAATCGTGGCGAGAAGCATAGGGGACGATTTCGAGGACATTGCTAAAACCTCCTGTGTGGGCGAAGTTTTTTTTTTTCTTTTGAAAAGAAGTGCTGGGTGTATGCTGCCTGAATGGCTCTCGACCGTGCATAAAAGGTATATTTATAGGCGCTCGCTCGGCCGCCATATGCGATCACCATCCGTACGTTGGTCTCACGAGCGAATATATGGTCGCTTGCGCTTGCGCTTGCACGTATGCATATTTGCTTGCACGACCTATGGTTGCTTGCACTTGCACGATTGAACCCGAAGTACGTGCTTGTTTTGCGGTACTGCGTTCATCAATATATTATTTCATATATGACAATATATTATTCACCCATATATGCATGGATGCCGTTACTTGATCCTTATGGGGTGGTGCATACATATGTGTGTGTTCACCTAAAATTTTTTTTACATATTAATAGCGGTAGAGGTGAGTTTTTAGAAACATTTATATAGGTGATTTATCGGTGATTTATCTTCTTTTTTGTAATAATAGTAATATATTGGTAATAACTTATAAGTATATTTGGGGTTGATTTGTAGGTTTATTTTCGACGTTTGGATGCAGTTTTTGTGCTAGTTTCTAGAATTCATCCTTTTTCTTCTAGTTTCTCTTGCGAGTATTAACATGTCAACTCCGTTGGGCCCTCTAGTCAGTATATGAGATTTGCATACGGTAGGCACGTGCTGCCCCTTAAAGAAGGCTATAGTACAAATTAATTCAATATTTTTAACGAATTAATTCAATCTTTTTTATTGAAAAGCTGCAAGGTGCAGATCGAATCACGATACTATATATTTTATAAACAAGAATATAAGCATAGTTATTGTTGACAACGACAATATGACCAAAGAGTCGGGATTGAGCAAACAACAAAAGTCAAATTTTGCTTAAATTGTACAAAATTTACAAAAGATGCTGAAAAAAGGGCCCAGGCCACGCTTTGGAAACCCCAACCAGTTTGAACATAAGGCTCCGCCAGGCCCAGTAAAAACCTACCTTGACAAGTTTTGGAACCAGCCCAAGCCGGTTGTGGCAGTTACGTGGAAAACTTCTAAATTACTTGTAGTTTCTTTTTTTTTTTTTTTTTTTTTGAAATACTACTAGGATAAGAACCTCTCTCTATTTATATGCTAGGATCTTGATTCATCCATCTATTCAATCGTCAAAAACACATGGATCTTTGCTTTCTATCTTCTACCTCAAGATCTTTCACCCTCTTGTTTTCCAGCACGTCTCTTGATGAGATTTGCCGAAGTTCTAGCCTTCTAGATGGCCTTACTAATCCTTCCTAGGGCTCCCTCATTATGCATGGATGTTTCTTTACGGTGGTCCATATGTGTGTTTATTTTTATTTATGTTTTTGTGTTATCGGTAACTTCTAAGTACATCTAAGGTTGATATTTTTGGTTTATTTTTTATACTTTTATTTGTAGATGTAGATCTCAATTGAATTACTTTAGGGTATTTATCTATATCTTATAAAGATAATCCCACTACCTATTCTATCTCATCCCACAACGATCTCGTCAGCTAATCTAGAAAAAAATCAGCACCTACATGGCATCAAGTGATTGGACTTTACAATTCCAATCTACTGAATAGGTTGACACCCGACGTGTCTCCTTCCATTCTAGTCACCCATCTACTATGTTACTTCGTTTCTCCTTCCTATTCCAATCATTACCCTTTATATTCTCCCTCCTCCCTCATTTACTTCGTCTTGAACCCTCCACAATGGAGATGCTGAAGCGAGCTCCTACGGAGGTAGTGTGTGCTACCTATTCGACCTCCAATGAGGATAAGGGTTGTGACCCTCACTAGCATAAGATCTTCTAGAAGGCTCCACCACCACGAACGCGTTTGATCTAGGCTCCACCGGCTTCGGACATGGTCGGTTCCACTCGATCAACGTCGATGCAGGCCGACGCTTGGCGTTGTCCTAAGTGTTTCGAGAAAGGGAAGGGAGCCTCTATCTCCACTAGCTAGAGTAGTGCCATGTGAAATCCAACCCCACCAAGGGGACACTTATAAATAGTCAATGATTATATAATTGAGTTCCCAAGGGCATGATGGCAAGGAACCTCACCACCCACTCTTTTCCACTTGTTCAAAACCCATGTGTGTCCCCCTATATATCGTTGTCGAGCTCTTTCCTTCTTCTCTCTCTCTCTCTCTCTCTCTCTCTCTCTCTCTCTCTCTCTCTCTCTCTCTCTCCTCCCTCCTCCTCCTCCTCCTCCTATTCAGAATCGTTAGTGCCAACACATTACTTAACATTCATTGTACCAATCAACATATTATCTTGACTAGCACGCAATATCCAATAGTTTAATAATTACTTAATGGTTGATTACATCATTTATGAAGTAAAGAGCCATAGGGGCACACAGGCCTTCAGAAACTGCTCCGGCCGCTCCCGTGTGCTTTTTGACAAAATATGTTTGCTCTTTGGCAAAGCCCACATAGAAAAGGTGGAACTTCTTCGCAAGATGGGATGTGAGAACAATTTTGCCATAAGGGTGGTGTTCAAAGTTAAGCTCAACACTGAAAAGTGAATGAGACCACTAACTGAGGTAGAGGAATCTAGTGAAGACCATATTCGTGTTCAGCTATAAGGATTTTGATAGGGCATTAGTGCCATCAGGCCCAATCATGCGTGATGAGGACTTCAACATGATATTACCGCGTAGGTGCAGGGATGAGAACAATGTCAAGTTCATCAAGGTGGACTACGAATGGATGCATGTGGTTGTGTTCTGGAACATGTATGGTGTCATGTGTTTGAGTGGATAGTCCAACGACTTACTTAGGGTTATTTTTGGACAACATTAGAATGGTGCATCTTGAGGATGAGATGTATGTTATGATCGTCAGCGAGGACTACCAAAAGCTACAAGTGTTTGATTGATTAGCTAGGGATTGAACGAATGGTCATACCGGACATATGTATTTGATATAACTTGGGATAGGATTAATCAAGTTAAATTGGTGCTAAGCCAAGCTATTTGAGCTAAAAAAGGCAAAAACAGACCTCCAATGGTTTTGCAAACCAAGTTGGCATTTTGACAAAGTTGCTTGAAGTATATGTATTTGATATAACTTTTGCCAAATCCCTTGATAGGGATTAATCAACCACAAATGTTAAATTGGTGCTTATTAGTAGTAATGTTGGTGGTTTAACCAATGGTGATACGATATTTGGTGGTCTCTAGTGTCGCTCATGACTTTTACTTCATCCCATGTACTTCCTTTGAGTCAAATTACTACAACTACGGTACCTTTAGTTCTTTTACCACACTAAATTATGGTGCACCCACTCATTTGTAGTCATCGTGTTACCATATTTGAAATTGCAAATCCAACTAGCTTTTCTTACAAGGTGAATTTGTAGTGGTCCTTCAGTTTCCCATAGTGCTCGTCATCTTCAATGAAAATATTAAGGGTATGTCTGGAAAGGCAAAAGAGAGAGAAAAAACAGAATCCAGAAGAACATGAAAAAATGAGAGAAATGTAGTGGTAAAACATAGGAAGGAAAATACTCAGAAGATTCATGTAAAGATGTATTTGGAATGCATGAAACCATAAGGATTAGATGCAAGCGGACGCTAGTCCTAACTGACTAGTAGAAGTTGTATTACACCCTGGCCACCCGGGTTTGAGCCCCACGTGGCACGTTTCGCTGGGCGGGAGGCAAAAAAATCCCTCGTCTGTCCCACGCCAAAGCATAGGTCTAAGAATAGTCCAGTCTCACGGAAGCTGTGGTGCCACTGTGTATGGGTGGGACAAGGGTTCAGAGGTTTTCTCCACCTGCTTGATCGAGAAGGTCTTCTTCTTCTTAGCACAATGTAGTGGGGGCGGTCTTATCCCTGCAGGTCAAGTTTTTTTAACATAAGGATTAGATAACCACATGCATGATAAAACTTATTTCCTAAAAGCAAACTATAGCACTTATATATATGAAAGAAGAGGTCATGTAAGCTTCAATTAGTCTGCTCGCGCACGAGCGTCACATGAAAGAATTTCATGAGCTCTGACCTCGTTCTTTGTTTCCACCAAAAGTTACAGGGTTGCTTCCCTTTCCTTTAAAAAGTTTCTCACAGTTTCAAAAAAAAAAAAAAGTTTCTCACCATTTCCAAGGTTCTCAACACATTCGAAGTGTCCCTTTGCTCCAGAACCGAACCGAAAACCTCTGATTTTCCTACATTTCTCCTCCATTCCAAATGGAGAGGAAGGAGGCTAAGAATGAAGTGTCAAAAGGTTAAAAGAGAACCATATTTATGTTTGGAATGAGAGTGTGAGTTCGGCACTTGGCCAACCGAAACAGTTGCAACCACTAATGGGTATATAGCCCAATGTCTATCAGAGCGTAGCACTTAGGTTTTGGATTCGACTCTCCATGGGAGTAACACTTAGGTTTTGGGTTCGTCTCTCCGTGGGAATAGCACTTAGGTTTTGGGTTCGACTCTCCATGGAAGCAATTTTCACGATTTAACAGTTCAGTGGTACGCAATGTTTCCATCGATAGTAAAATGTCTACAATGATTTCATCAATCTTGTCTCAAGGATTTGCAAGGCACAAAAATGCAGAGAGATGAGAGAGAGAGAGAGAGAGAGAGAGAGAGAGAGAGAGAGATTTCAAACGGGCCATACACACAGAAAAGGATTACAAATAGAGTGGGCATTCTTTGGTAGTAGTAAATTAGTACTATGTACTCAACGACATGCTTTCAGTGTATATATATGGTATGTGAGCAGACGACGTACAATAATATAACACCACACACGTCACATGATGATACACACAACTAGGTTAACTCCAATTAGGTACCTGGCGTCAGACAAAGACACGATCGAAGACACGAGTACACAAGATCGACACATGCATGCCCTAAATGGCAGCTCTTATTCATCCAATATACGTAGTATATAAGTAGTACAGTACTCCAGCAGCCAAGCATGACACATGCATGCATACGAGCGAGCATGTGCTGCGTTGCATACTAGCTTAGAGGCTGAGGTTGCCTCCGAAGCATTTTATTTCAGACCCCGGGCCCACGTTAGTGCACACACATATTGCCAGCTCAGGGTACAGGAGACCCAACTTGGCAAGGATGCTATCGATGTCCCGCTGAGTGTTAGGCACGTAAGTCACAAGGACCTTGTCCACGAGCCTTCTAGCTGCCGTTTCAAGGTGCTGGATGTCTTTGAAGCCATTAATAGGGCACAAACCTTGGGATGGCGTTGGCGCTGGTGCCAGTAGTGTCGGAGGCTTCACTAAATTGGCATGAGCAGAGGCCTCAAGCATGAGCACCATAGCAAGGAGCACGAGAGCAGGGGAAGCGATGGATTTGGAGGCCATTGCTATTTGCGCTTGCTAGCTTCTGCACCGCAGATATATGTGTGTTCTCGACCGTGTGTGGCTTTGCTTCAAGACGATCGAGCATGGCAAGTATTTATAGGCATGCAGTAGCCACCGCGCCGGGCGGCGATCGTCACTCGTCAATGAGCCAGTTTGCAAGTTTCTTGGAGGGTACGGAAATGGCGGGGAAGATCGATCTATCACTACCGGTACTACTTTGTATTCAAATGCCCGTTTATTCGGAACTATCATTTTTATGTTATAAAAAAAATACACATTACTAGTAGCTCTTAGTTACAGAAGTATAAACAGTTGTTTTGGTGCTCAAAGTGTTGAGTTTCGATTCCTCCGTCAAAGCATTCTATATCCAAAGCAACAGCTTATAAAAGAACTTTTAGTGTTTTTTTTTATCATGCCTCGACATGTATTTCATTAAGCAGGAAACAGTTAAAACATTATAAGGGCAAAGAGGAAAGGCAAGACTTGCCAAGCCCAAAAACACACTAGACTTTTAATGTCACATGTGATTTATCTCTATCTCTATCTCTTCTCTTCTCTATCTACAACTAAAAAGCAGCAATTGTTTCCGTCCACCCGGCTATCACTGTCTGCCCTCGTGAAGTATTACCCGGCGCACCCACGGTTGTTTACTCCCTCCCCCTCCAGATTTCATGCCTGCATGCAAGGAAGTCAATCATTTTTTTAGGCCATCGAGCAGTTGTTTTTTCCCTCTCCCTCCGGTTACACTACGTGCGAGGGAGAATCTTCTTTAATTTTTAACATTTTTAAAAGAATTTCCAAATTTGACCTGTACATTTTTTTCTATAAATAACTGGCGCCATCAATCATGTCGCCACAAAGATTGTTACGAAGCACAAACACATATAAATAAGGTTGATGTCCAAGTCTGATTGTTCACGTCTGATTATTGGGAATGGATTCTTGATGCTTGCAAGCTACTAGAATCGAGAGCTATGGAGTTCTTCACATCGTATAGATGGTCTTTTATTTACCGTCTTGAACTTTAGTTGTGAACCTGTATTAGGTTTTAATTATAGGTGTGCTACTATAATATGTTTGGATTAATGCTTCTTCATAGAGGATGCCTGAAGTCGGAATTTTTTCATTTCCTAAAAAAAAGAGTCTGATTATTGGTGTGAAACTGGAAAAGTTGAATGTAAGTTTGAAAATTTGTAGCATTGTATTTTTAGGTTGCCGCTCGGGTGATTCCAACTTTAACTTGGACTGAAGTGGTTATTTGGATGTTCTTTTTATTATTAGTTTCATTTGGTTTTCTAAAAAACTGCATGTTGTTGCCATTCTAAAAATGTTGTAAGCTGAACTTAATGTTCATTTGTGTCTGTATTATATTTTTTCTATTCTTATTTTTCTGTGAACATGATATTGTTGTTAGCATGCTGTGAGCCTGAATATTCATTCTAAACCTTTTCTAAACCTGAGTCATATAGCTTTTATATATTCTTCTTGAACTTGAATCATATAGCTTCTATATATATATTTTTTGAAAAACTGATTGTGTCTGTGAAGTTATAGCTTCTCCTAAAATGTCATTGTACAAGCTATGACTTGATTGTGCAAATTGAATGTCAATGTGACCTTATTTACTTCCCTCCATCCCAAAATTATTATTGTTGGTAAATATTTGAGAATTGACCTACATTGCCATTAGTGATTAGTTTATACATCAGCCTTATGTATCCTTCATTTTAGAAGAGGGCTCACATGAGTTGGAGGGTCGACAAGATTTGCTAGGGATGAACAATGTGTTGTCGTGGTGTTTTTCCGTTGCAACACACGAGCATTTACCTAGTTAAGATAATATTTTCATGATTGATAAAATATAACAGTATATTATTCACCGCGCATGTATGTGCATTCATGCTTACCTGATCTTTAATTATGGCGGTGTGCATCTTAAAACTATTTTTTTTACATATTATATCAGTAGTGGCAGAGGTGATTTGATTAATCTTTGTTGTAATAGTAATATGTTGGTAACTTATAAGTACACTTGAGGTTGATATTTTGCTTTATTTTTTATACCTGTAGTACAAGTAGGGTTAGGTAATTTAGATTTCAATTGATTACAAAGGTTGTTTATTATTTTATTATAATCACAAGAATGGGCATGGTAAAATACATGTAAGTGCATGGTTTTATTGTCGGTTACTTCCATAACTGTAGACATGAGATAATGTAGATGCAAATTTATAGAGGTCCAGCATTTTCTTTTAAAATGACATATATATGGATAATTTAGATGCTTATTGAGAGTGTTAATTTATATTACATTTCATAATGGCATAGACACATATTTTTTTTAGTTTCTCTCGTGAGGATTAACATGTCAATTCCGTTGGGGCCTCTAGTCGTCGTACTAGTATAAGATAAGAATTTTATACTTCAACAGAACTATAGGCACGTGCCATTTAAAGATGTCTGGTACGAATCGAGACGTTAGGTGACGTTAGGTGCCTATTTCTGATATGCATGTACGCGCTTGAAAAAGTTCAAACTTGCAAGGTGCAGACCAAACCGTGATACATAAAGCCCTCACTACTCCAACGTACAGTTGACACACATAGCTGTTCTTCAAGGCTCGCCGGCATTGAGTACTATAGCAAGCAACTTCCTTTCTACCCCAAACTAAACCAGCTGTGTATATATGCCTCAACAAAATCATTATTCTGAACCACTGCATGCTATTTTGTAAACGAAGATGAATAAGATGCATAGTTACATGACAATTCTGTATGAACTGTGTGTACATCATGCCTGATCCATTATATATATTATGAGCATACCCCGCGTGTTGCTGTGGGAATTACTGATTTAGAATGATATTAAACTATTCATGCAATTCTTAGGAAGAAATTAACTATTACAAACTAATGTTAGTGAATAACATGGCATGCTGATATGGATATATAATTGTATGTTAGTGGATGATATTTTTGATATCATAACTACTTTGCTACTGAACTTTAATTAAAAAGTGTGAGTGGGCTGCTGAGGTGGATAGCTTGCATGTTGAGAGAAATAGGTTAGTAGGGTTTATCTATATAAGAGATATAGATATAGATATAGATATAGATTCCCATCATGACTAGTTGTCTAATTGGATGAAGGCTTGTAAGGGAAACCTGCGAATTCTTTTGGTTCAAGGCATCCATATTAATATTTCAATTCCAAATAGGTGAATATTTTCATTTGCATGCGAGGATAACTGAATAATAACAGCTTTGCTGCCTGAGCACTAATTTAACTGATGCACATTAAGTGGACAAGAGCTATCTACATTTTTCCCTTAATGCCATCATATTTAACTATGGCCAATGAAAGGTAGAGGGACAGGTGCAGGGACAAAATGTATACTTGAGAAAGATGAAATTTACAGTAATAAATGTTACTAAAACTATGGTTTTGGTTTTCTACACATTTTTTTTGCGTCATACTTTTTCTATACTGTTTTGTAAATTTATAAATTGACAACAAAATAAAAGTGTAAAAAGAACAAGGATGCATCTTTAATTAAAATGAGGGTTTGGATGTAATCATGATTATTCTTTTTTAAAAGCAAAACCATAACTAAATGTTGTATTTTTTTTCACTCAACATGCATCCCCCAAAAATGTTACTAATTACACAACCAACAATTTTTTAGGAAAAATACTAATATTTTAATAATAACACATTTTTCAAACTAAATTTTCAAGGGAAAAATCGACGGAGACAGTG
Organism: Themeda triandra; assembly: GCA_018135685.1. Classification (NCBI taxonomy): domain Eukaryota; kingdom Viridiplantae; phylum Streptophyta; class Magnoliopsida; order Poales; family Poaceae; genus Themeda; species Themeda triandra. Next base: position 629,042 of record JAENPR010000185.1, on the reverse strand, counting down.
GTCATTCGAGAGGAGCCGTTGCTACCAAGAATGGGCAAGTGGATGAAAGCATTGTAGATGCACTAGGCGGCATTGAGCAGCTACACACCCCGGCCCACCCTGGTGGCCCTACACCGAGCTAGCCCCACCACGTGGCATTGTCAGCTCGATTTGCAGGGAGCTGGTTGACTCACATCTAGGAGTATATTCCCTACTGGGTTGGACCCAGTTTAATCAAAACCCACAACCCAAACAGGTGGTCATTCGAGTCCGACCCAGAATATATCACTCCGACCTCCAATCCAAATACATGCTAATTAAGGCCTGTGGAGCTTGGGCTCTACTGCCTAAATGGTCCCTTTGCCGATGCTTGGGCCTGGGCAGAGCGAAGACACCGTACCCTTGAGCACGATAGTCATGGTGAGCAAAAAAGGGCAATTTCGTGGTCATGGAATCTGTTTTCGTAAGAGTACTTGTTGAGAGCAACCTATGCAGATGGTTGGGTCGTTGTGGTGGAACTTGTTCACTTGGGTTTTAGATCCTTAATTTGACACGGGCACTTGTTCTAGATTTAGCTGCTCAAGATTTGCCAGTTCAACTCGGTTCTTCAAAGGTGTTGGATAGGTATGCGTATGCGATCGTGTATACAAGTGTCATGCGTAGTCTGTACCGGTCTTGAAAGAAAAAACCATGAGAGCACACTAGACCTGCCATTTATGTTTTTACTGCACTGCCATTTATGTTTTTACTACTCTACCTTACTAACGGCCGTTGCATGGTGCCATGGTTACTTGCTCGTGCAGCTTTGCACAATTGCACCACTATTAAGGGAAAATAGCCGTTTTGGCCCTTCAACTATCATCAAAAGCTCAAATTGGACCCTGAACTATCAAAACGGCCACTTTGGCCCTTAAACTTATGACTTTCGACTCAATCTCATCCATTTGCCTCTTTTGTTGGACACGTGGATAAATGAGCACGCAAAAAGTCGATCCTACCCCTCCCTAATTTATTTTCTTGCGGGCCAGTCACGGCTGTTCTTGCCTTCCTCTTTTTCTGGATTCTTTTTTTACAAAGGCACCTAATGAGCAATTGTTTAATCATTACAAGAATAAGCTTACTTCAAAAACTCCATAGGGATGGCTAGATTTGGAGAAAATAGATCATGTCCATTGGTCTTGTGCTTGGTTTAGACTTGGTTCAAATTGTGAATTACTTTGTAGTTGACAATAACGTGAGTGAATCCTTCAGTAGTTGGATTATTGAACCAAGCCTATCATTACTATGTTGGAGGACATCAGCATTCAAGTGACTAGAAGAATCCAAGAAAATAGTATTAACAGTGAAAGTTGGCTTGCCGAAATGAAATTAGGGAGGGGCAGGATCGACTTTTCGTGTGTTCATCTATCCACATGTCCAACAAAAGAGGTGAATGGATGAAATTGAGTCGAAATGATAAGATTAAGGGCCAAAGTGGTTGTTTTGATAGTTCAGGGGCCAATTTGAGCCTTTGATGATAGTTGAGGGGTCAAAACGGCTATTTTGCCTATAATGTATGTTGCGGGCCCTGAACCTATAGCTACGTACTCGTAAATTTGCAAAAAAAAAAACCATGGGGGCTTGGTTTGGCCGACACCGAGGGTTAATTCATGATCCATATTAATTTTCAATTTGCCAGACTTAACTGTTAACAAACTATCTCATATCCTGATTAAGCAAGAGAGTGTGCATTCTTGATGGTAGTATATATTCAACATGATTTCAGTACTGATACACAAATACACATGTCACGTGATGACACACAATACACTAGTGTATATATATGGTATTTGAGCAAACGTACAATGACATAACACCATACACATGTCACGTGATGATAGACAAATTGGTCAACTCCAGTTAGCCAGGTACCTGGCGTCAGACAAATACATGAAGACACGAGTACACACAAGATCGACACATATGCATATGCCCTAAATGGCAAGCTTATTCTTCCAATATACGTATAGTATATAAGTAGGTAACTCTAGTAGCCAAGCATATGACACATGCAAGCATACGAGCATGTGCTGCGTTGCATGCTACTAGCTTAGAGCCTGAGGTCGCCTCCGAAGCATTTGATTTTGGACCCCGGGCCCACGTTGGTGCACACACATATTGCCAGCTCAGAGTACAGGAGACCCAACTCCGCAAGGATGCTATCGACGTCCCGCTGAGTGTTAGGCACGTAAGTCACAAGGACCTTGTCCACGAGCCGTCTAGCGGCCGTTTCAAGGTGCTGGATGTCTTTGAAGCCATTGATAGGGCACAAACCTTGGGATGGCGATGGCGCTGGTGCCAGTAGTGTCGTCGGAGGCTCCAGTAAATTGGCATGAGCAGAGGCCTCAAGCATCAGCATCATAGCAAGGAGCACGAGAGGGGAAGCGATGAATTTGGAGGCCATGGCTATTTGCTTGCTATAGCTTTTCACGTACCGCAGATATATATATATATATATATATATATATATATATATATATATATATATATATATATATATATATATATATATATATATATATATATATATATATATATATATATATATATATATATATATATATGTGTGTGTGTGTGTGTGTGTGTGTGTGTGTGTGTGTGTGTGTGTGTGTGTGTGTGTGTGTGTGTGTGTGTGTGTGTGTTCTCAACCGTGTGCGGCTTGCTTTGCTTTTCAAGACGATCGAGCATGGCAAGTATTTATAGGCATGCATCAGCCATCGCGCCGGGCGGCGATCGTCATTCGTCAATGAGCCAGGTTGCAAGTTTCTTGGAGGGTACGGTAATGGTGGCGAAGATCAATCTTATTTTTTAAAGGGGACCGGCAAGAGAGCTGCTTGTTGTAAAAGAAGAGAGTCTAAAAGGTCACTATAGTATTGTACAAATATATACAATTCTGTAGAAGATGGACCACCTCCCGGTGTCTAAACACAGCGAAGTACTAATCATGAAGAAGATGAGGTTCATGCCAACTTCAGCACCGATTTCCTCTCCAGCCATGCATGCGTTTGTACGATTCTTACTTCCAGGGCAGCCTATCAGCAGTGAACGATGAGGCTCTTGATGAGTTGTTCCCAACATACAGGATGATGACCTCAGCTAGATTGTAGTTTAGGTTGATCCCAATGGATCTCAAGATTATCATAGTCAAAATGTAGTCCTTAGGGTAACTAGTAGGCTAGGATCATAAGAGATATTTGAATAAATCTCGAAGATGACCATGACCGCTCCTCCCCTCCCCCCCCCCTCCACCATCTCCCCGGCTTTCATGGCGTCCCGGCGGCCTAGTACTCCTTCACCGAACAAGAATGGCGTGTCTCTCGGATCTCTGCTTCGACCCGGGAAAAAAATTCACCAAGATCGCGCTAGATCGCTTTGGATGTCCAGTGAGCCACCCCCCCCCCCCCCCTCTCGATTTCAAGCTTTCATCTTGTGGCCAGCTCGGCGCTCCGAATGTGGATTTCAATTGGCTTAATCCTTCAATCTTGTGTTGGAGGCGTTGCAAAGGATTTCAATGTTATTCATCTCTCTGGGTGGATGTTTAGTTTTTCAGTATCCTGCAAAGAAGTTGGTTTCATGATTTATAGACTGAAAACCTTTTCATGCAAATTTTTCTCAATCTTCTTCCACCTCTGGGGTGGGGGAATTGGAAAAGAGATTTCTCTTTGTGGTGTGAGGAGCAAGAAGCTCAATGGACCAAAGTTGGGAGTAAGAACAAAAGCAGAGCCAAACCCAGCTATACTGAAAATGCTCATTCTTCTCCTAATTCTCCACCAAAGCCAGCACCCCCCCCCCATCCCCCCCGCGAAGAAAACCATTTTCGCACGCCTCCAGTATAGTATCTAGATGCATAGTAAAATAGATGTACCAAAAAAGTCAAAGTGAACTACAATTTGGAACGAAGGAAGTATTTCTTTACATATTAATAGTGGTGAGGTGAGTTTTTATAAACATTTATATAGGTACTTATTTATGTTTATTTATCTTATTTGAAATAGTAATATGTTGGTAACTTGAAAGTACATTTACATTTGAGGTTGATATTTTGGTTTAAGTAATTAGAATTTTTCTGTCCTTAACTAGGCTCTATGGCCTTGTATTATGAGGCATAAGCTCAGCCAAATCGTGAGCAATCCAAAGGTTTACAAATTCCAGGAGGGGGTCATTTCATACATGCAGTTGAACGGATTATTTAGATTTTTATTACAATCACAAGAATGGGCAGGGTAAAATACATTTAAATGTATGGTTTATTTGTAGTTTTCATTACCGTAGGATGAGATAATTTAGATGCAACTTTAGAGATTACCATTTTTTAATAAAATGACGCATATATATATGGATAATTTAGATGCTTATTATTGAGAAATTTCATGATGGCATATTCACATAATTTGTTTTTCTAGTTTCTTGTGAGGATTAACATGTGAATTCCATTGGGTCCTCCCATCGTACTATAGTATACTAGATAGATAAGATAAGATGAGATGAGATAAAACAATAGGCACGTACTACCATTTAAAGATGAGATCTCTTTAAAGATATCTCTAGTACGAATTGAGAAGTTATAGGTGCCGTGCGCCCTATATGTACGTGCTTGAAAGTTCAATCTTCTTCTACGAAAACTTGCAAGGTGCAGACCAAACCATATGATACGCAAAGCCCTCCCTACTCCAACGTACAGTTGACACATTGCTGTTCTTCAGTCTCATCGGCATTAAGCAAAGCAACGCCCTTTCTACCACAAAACCTGTGTGCCTCAGCAAAATCATTAATCTGAACCACTGCATACTATTTTGTAAAGAAGAACATAAGATGCATAGTTACATGACAGTTCTGTATGAGTTGTGTGTACAGATTATATGCCTGATCCATCATACATATTCCTATCGTTTTCTTTTCTCGAATACAAAAAAGATTTGCGTATCATTATATAAGGTAGAAGAATTTATATAAACATACAACACGCGCTCCAACAAGTGTCAGAAGGAGGTCAATATAACACAGTCATAGCTAGACTATCTTAGAATAAGATCTCTAAGTCGATATTATATTACATTACATTAAAGGAACAAGCAATACTAGCGCAATGGCGCGACTTAGGTTGTGGCCTTTCGTCTTTGAGGCCGAACAGCCAGAAAGAGCTCGTCCAATGCTTCGGCATCGTCAGATGCCACCTCGAACAGACTCCCTCTTACGTACACATCACTTCGTTTAATGAAGTTGTCGAGGTGCGTTTGGCGGTATCGTCATTGCCCTTACTTGAGGGGTGTCCATCGGTGGTGGATTGGTGGTGGGGGGGGGTAAGCCCACCGCCTAGTGAATGGGGCACGAAGGGGGAGGGGGGGTCCGCAACGCACACAAGAGTCCATGGCTGTTGGGTCCTCATGCTCTAGCTGGGTGGATGCTACGGTCGGGTCCTCATCTTGCAACTGTGGTGCCAAAGGTGACGCCAATCGCTCAATGGAAGCCCCCACAACGAACCAACTACTGATGAGTGAGGCTGCGAACTCCTCTTATATCGGGTCCTCCATGATGTAGTTGTCTAATTCGATATATGCTTGTTAGATAAACTTGCAAGTTATTTCTAGGATTCCATATTGATATTTAAATTTCAAACAAGTGAATATTTTCATTTGCATGCCAAGATAACTGAATAATAACAACTTTGTGACCCGATCGAGCACTTAATTAATGCACGCTAAGTAGACAAGAATTATCTATAATTTTTTCCCTTAATGCCATCATATCTTAAACTCCTATAAAGCTAAGACTCACTATTCTATTTCTTTAGCCTATCCTTTGCGCCACATCATTTGTTTCCACACTAGCAATTCTTTCACATGTAAAGTGTCCAAATCAACTCCACTAAACATCCCACTATCTATTATCTTAACATGCAACAGTGTCAATCTCTATAGTCTACTATCACTTGCAATTAAAGTTTACTAACACAATCAATTATGATATCCATAATAGCATAATAGGGAGACACATCAGGACCGGTAACAAAATTAGTTGCACACGCGGGGTATCTACCTGGTTTAACTATATGGTCAATGAAAAGGTAGAGGGAGGACGGGGGGCAGTGACACAATGCGCACTTGACGAAGATGAAATTTACAGTATGGGCTAACCACCTGGTTGGGATGAGGAGTGAATAGCTAATTAATTAATTAACTGCATGTTAATCTTTGATTAATTGGCACATCACGCGTGCATGTACAAATTAGTACGTACTCTCACTGCCTCACACACTCACACGTCACGCCTTATTCGTTCTGCATGCAGCTCCAGCTCCAGCTCCATTACCATGTCAATTTGCTATATAGAGTATACACACGGCGTGACACATCATGCACATGTAGCTAGGCCAGCACCAAGACGCGCCGATATATAGATCACTCGGAGCTCGGAGGCGCAGGAGGGAAGCTACCGGCGCCGCCATGGCCTGCTGCAAACCCTGCTTGTCCTTCCTCGCCGAAGCTGCCGCTGTGATCCACATCCGCTGCCCCTTGCTGCCAGGCCGGGTCCCAGGCCGGAACATGCCACGCCGGCATCATCGGCGCCGGCTGCCCCATCGGCGGGTAGTAGTACGGCATCCCGGCGGCCGGCGCCCCGCCCGGGGCGCCACCAGCCCCGACGACGCCGGCCCCGGACGCCGCGAAGCCGAGCGCGCTGCCGGGCTCCTCCTTGGCCTCCTCGCGGGGCACGATGTCGACGAGGAAGTCGAAGACGTCGGTGCGCGCGATGGCCGCGGCGACGTCGTTCCGCTGCAGGGTGCGGCGCTTGTTCTCCTCGGCGTGCAGCCAGGAGCGGATGGTGAGCTCGAGGATGAAGAGCTCGCAGGCCTTGGCGAACAGCACGGGCGCCTCGGCGGAGATCATGCGAACGTCCTCGTCGGCCTTCATGATCTTCTTGATCCGGGCCAGCGGCAGCTGGTGGTTCTTGAAGTCCGACGCCGACGCGCGCTCCGCCTCCTGACGCTGGTACGCCCAGAACGCCTGCAGCTGAGCCTGCTGCTGCTGGAGCAGGTGGTGGTGAGGCACCGGCGGAGGGCCGCCCGCGCCTGGCACGCCCGGCACTACTGGGGCTCCGCCGGGGGCAGGGGGCTGCCCGGTGGAGTACGGCAGCGACTGGTTGTCCATGGATTCAATTGCGTGCCTGGTCGTCGGGCTAGCTGCATGGATGTGGAAAATTTTTAGGTTACGTGCTGCAAATGAATGATCTGAACGTGTCCCACGTAAGCAGCAAACGGCTAACAGTTCACAATACACATGCAAGGTTTCGCACACGTACGTACGTACACTATTTCTGAAGAGAAACAGGTCAATAATAAGTACTACTGCAAATCGAAAATGTCATTGCTGTGAGAATTAGCAAAACTGCGAAATGCCCAAATCAGTATCCAAATTCTGGTGACTGGGTGTGTATCTCTCAGCAAAGCGCAAACGGATCAAGAGATGAGGAGAGGAGACTCGCTATAGGTGGCGCGGAGCGCAGACATGGGGACCTACTTATCTAGCTACCTCTGCTAATCATAATTGTATCGTGCACATGCTGCATATACTGAATATTTTTCTCGAGAGGCTTTTTCATACCTTATCTTCAAAATAAACATACAAATTGGTCTAAAAATTATCAAAGCATATGCAAATTGAAGAAGCTAGCTAGTAGCTACGTACTATATATCGTAAATATTAAGGTATTATTAAATTTCCCAATTGTCTCATAACTACACAAGATGCCCTCCGCCCCTTCCGTGTAGAGTATGTGTATTGCCCTCGATCTTAGCTTGGTTGTGGGTTATAAGCTCGTTTTGTGCATGGTGTGCTAGCTAGTTGAACTGTGCTAGTTCGATGAGAGAACTCTACACAGTTTTCAAATTGTAGGGAAAACGGAACAGATTGGATACTAGACGCATGTGAGAGTGAGATATTCAGTATTTTTGGATCGAGTTGAGAGAAAAAAAAAACAGGTCTCTTTTCCATAAATAAAAACTTAATTCATTGACCGTGAGAAAAGCAGTATGGATCGGATGACAAAGTAATGAACAAGTATGGTATTACAATTAAATTTGAACCAAAACAGAAACAAAAGCCATTCTGTTAGTTATTTCATCGAGCCAAGAAGAAACTAAAATCTATGCTTATTAAATCGAAGGAGAGACGCCAGAAAAGAAAATTACATATGCAGGCGCCTGCTCAAATTTATCATGTTGTTGTGTAGAAAGAAAACTTAAAGCAAAATGATCTGTGCAAAGCGAACAAACAGATCTCAGAAAAAATGCACACCATGATCAATGATGCAAATGATGTATGCGCACAGGAGCAAATTAAAATCGAGCTTCAAACTGAAGGCAGATCAGACTAACCTTTTGCGCCTGATCGAACTTCGCGTAGCTACATACACCTACTGCCGGCTCTGGATATATATGAAGCTATCTTACGGGAGTGAGTTCCTCGCGGCCGCCGGCCAGTCCCCAAGCTCTCCCAGCTGCCGCCGCTGCACACCTGAGCAAAATGGCAAGCTTCATTTTCTTATGTGAAGGTGGGGTTGGGGGTTGGGTCCAACCAAAGTGGCTGAAAAAATCGTGCAGTAGACGGAGACACTGCATATCTGAAAGCGTGCACTTCATTTTCGGCTGCTTGGGACCAAGCTAAAATGACGTCCATATGGAGCTATGCTTTGTTCACTGTCAACCGTAAATGACATGATGCAAATCGGGAGTTATTTCTCTCCTTAATTGTTACAAATCATATTAGTCGACAGTGGTTATAAGATTTCAGCTGATTATTAACACCAGAGTTAATTAATTACTGAATTATACGCAGCAGCTAGCAGAACATAGTTGAGCTAGCAGAACAGAGTTCGATATCAGTTTCTCTCTTGTCGCACTTACATGCCTTTGTCCACGCGCACCCACGCAATCTGCCGTGAAAAGGGTCGCTGTTTTTGCTTTGGTTGGTACCTGCGGATAAGAAAAGATGAAGAGGAGATCGGGGATAGCAGGCTTTCGTGGCCAGGCTTGGTCTTTTGGGATATGCCTATGGATGGATATTATCCGTTCTGGAAGTTCCGCAGCCTCTCAAATTTCTCGCTTATTTTGTTCGATCCGGCGATCCCGGTCCTCAATGCATCACCGGAAAATCTAAATCTGCCGCACCTATGGCTTTGGCCCACTCAACAGCGCTAAATCATGATGGATGGAAATTATGTACAGCTGCTATATGTAACTGTGTAACGGCAACCCAATGGAATGGGAAATTTCGAAATCACTTGCTAAACCAATGATTATGGCAAGTGCATAATAAAATAAACAGGTGCTCTTTGTTTATTTATCTTTCTCTAATGGTTTTCAATTGTTAGAGCATCTCCAAAAGATTCTTAATATAAAAATAACCTGGTAAATCAACAAGTATGCCAAGTGAACAAAATATTTAGCAATAATCTCTATTTTCGTCTTTCTCTGATAGTTCCAATAGTTGGCTTCCAAAACCTTGAAATCTTCGCAGAAGGGGGAAAATTCGACGAGAGGAGGGGAAAACAAGGCGTTGGCATAATTGAACAAAGACCGTGGACCGAATCAAACTAACTGAGGCCGAACTTTTTGGTTACTAGTTCGGTTCCGAGTCTATACTACCCGAGCTTTTAAGGTTAACTCGATTATATGCCTTGGGTAACCGAATTAACCGAACGTTAGATTTTGTCGACATAATGTGTTATTTGGATTATTATTAGTGACGTAATATTCATTTTAGTGAGTTCATATCAACTATCACTCACTAGTTTGTTTAATTTATATGCTATATTTTCCATTGTCAAAAAATGCTATATTTTTATTTTTTTTCTTAAAATAAAAAATACTACTAAAATTTAATACCAATTATGTTAGTGGTTGTTTTATCTAGCCCAGTTAATTCGGTCATGACCAAGATTGAACAAAACTAACCGAGGCTGAATTTGCTCGGTCTTGAGTTTTAAGACTAACTGATCGGTCACATTTGTTTTTTTAAAAAAACGATCGGTCACATTTTTAGATGATTGACATTCCAAAATGAGAGAAGAACCTATTGGTTCATTTCGGTAAGACGGAATGCCTAGGCCTATGGAAACCATGGAAGAGGGGGCGCGCAGTATATGTTATATTTTCATTTTTTTTCTTAAAATAAAAGTAGTACTAAAATTTAATACCAATTATGTTACTTAGTGGTTGTTTTATCTAGCCCAGTTAATTCGGTCATGACCAAGATTGAACAGAACTAACCGAGACTGAATTTGCTCGGTCTTGAGTTTTAAGACTAACTGATCGGTCACATTTTTAGATGACCGAACTTCCAAAATGATTGAAGAACCTATTGGTTCATTTTGGTAAGACGGAATGCCTAGGCCTAGGGAAACCATGGAAGAGGGGGCCGCAGGTACATGTAGCAAGTGTTCAGCACTCACACATATTTATGAGTTGAAGTGTTTATTTTGGGTACAATAAAATTGGAGTTGACAATCACTCATCATTCTTTAGTCAAGGGCGCATCCACCTTGATTTCTCATAGTACTTATTGCAAAATCATGTAAAAACAAGATAAAAGATGGAAGTTGCTAGAGCTATGTAAATACAATCCAATTTTTAAAGAGGAAATTATTTCCTTGGCTCTGAAATAGTGTTGCTGAGCTTTTTTTTTCTCAAACTTGGCTATTTGGCCTTAAAAAGAATTTCCTTTAGTTTCTTGGCCTTTTTCGTTAGTTTGGTGGCCTCACGATATTAAGTTGCACGTGAAATTATATGGCGCTTTGATTTTTTTTACACTCATTTTTTTACATAGAAAAATGAGTGCAAAATATTTAAAGCGCCTTATCGACTTTTTCCCCTCGAACTTGGCTATTCGGTCTTAAAAAGAACTAGCAAAAGTGTCCGTGCGTTGCAACGGGACACGTGGCTTATTGCATGGTCACTTATATGACTGGTGCCACAATAACATTTCTCCAATTCGTCTTTAGATTAGTTGTGTTTTGCTCTAACTTTTTTTAACATAGTTTCGATCTAACTCAAACAAACACAAAAAGCTTGGATTCATCCAATAAGACATCATACATTTAATTGATTTTATCATTAAACTCCGCAGGACATGCTCATATAACTTCACCAAATACTTTTATGAAATAAAAAGTTTGCCTTGACAACATCTCTGAGCCGAGCTGTTGTAATTTTTTCTAAGATCGATTAACTTTCCTTTTGTAGCGGAAATTTTGTTGTTTTCTAAAAGGATTATCAATGTGGGTGAATTTTTTTTATACTACAGTATATTGAACTTGACATGATCACTTGAAGTCAACTAATATATTGAACTTGACTTGATCACTTGAAGTCAACTAATCCATTTAAAGTGCTACACCAGTGTTCATCATATCTATCTAAGGTCAATTTGTGGGAGATGTTATTTGCATATGTCTACTTTAGATAAATTTTTTATCTTATTAAAACTGCTTTATTTGATTTTCAATGTCAAAGAGTTTTTTTTTCTTAAACTGATTTTTTGACGTATATGATTTTCCATGTGCAAGAGTTTTTGCCGTATAGAATCTTTCTTCGGAAAGGGAGCGGTTGCTTTTTAGCATATATTTTATTTCGAACTTCTATTTATAGCGGGCATGCAAACTGATCGGGATTCTTGTTTGACAGGTGGATAAGAGCGGTCAAAAAGAGATCACGGACAGAAAAGTTACCAAAAAATTTGGTGATTTACCGTTAAAAAAAAACTCTACAGGATCCTCATAGAATACGGAGAAGGGGAGGCCAGTAGCATACGGAGAAGGGGGAGGCGGACAGAAAATAATTCAGGTGGTGGCAGACTGAAATTTTCATAATTTATTATTAGGTAATAGATAATAGATTTCCTTTTGGTTTCTTGGCTTTTTCGTTAGTTTGATGGGCTCATGGTGTTAAGTTGTACGTGAAATTATAAATCACTTTGACTTTTTTACACTCAATTTCTTACATAGCAAAATGAGTGTAATAGAAAAAAATTAAAGCGCCTTATAATTTTGAATGGAAGAAGTAGAAAGAAAGGCCTTGGGTTTATTTTTTTCCAAACTTATACACAAAACAAAGCCCACGAGGCCAGTTTATAACACTTTAAAATGGGCCGCTATATAAGTTGTACATCTTCATGGCCATTTGGAGGCTCATCTATGTGGGCCGAAATATAAGCCCATATGAAGTCTCCAAGAGTTATTATGGCCCACGCCTCGCCTCAATTAATACCGACCGGGCCAACACGTAAACCAACCACAGCTACGATTCCACCTGTCCCCGCGGTAGCCTAATCACAATCTCCCCCGCGAAATCCACACTCTTCTTCATCGCCGCAGGCAAACAAAATCCCAAATCGCAATTCACAAGCACCCAGATCCGAACTCTGACACCTGGGCCCGGGCCCCACGGGTCAGAGTCCCGCTCGGTGCTCGACCCCGCCACGTCTCCGCATAATACCCACATGGTCCACGGCCCGAGGCTGTCTCTTCCTCCTCCCTCGCTCGCCTGCCTCCTCACGACGCGAGGAACCGATCAGGCCACCACCGCCGTACCCGCCGGAGATCCGCTCCGCCCGCGCGATTCCTGTCAGAAACACCTCGTCGGATCTCCAGGGATCTGACGGAGGAGCAGCGCGTCGGCTCCTGACCACCCGGCGGGGCACGCGCGCACGCCAGCCATGGCGCACGGTGGCGGGGGCGGCTGCTGCCCGCAGATGGATCTGATGCGGTCGGAGGCGATGCAGCTGGTGCAGGTCATCATACCCGCCGAGTCCGCGCACCTCACCGTCTCCTACCTCGGCGACCTCGGCTTCCTCCAGTTCAAAGACGTAAGGCCCGCCTGCTCCTGCTCGTCCCTTCGATTACGCAGTTCCAGGCTTAAGGTGTTTTTAGGTTTCCCGTGTGGGGCGGGTGATCCCACTTGCTCCGGAGCCGGATCCCGTTTCGATTTCGATCTAAGGTAGTGGCTAGGTGATAACTAGTTAGAGAGGGTTTCCTGTCGGCATTACAGAATTGGGGAATTTGCATCTACAACGTGTATTTTGTTTGCTGTTTATACTGTTCTAAAGCGTTGAATTGTGGTATAATGGTTCACATTGGTGTGATTGGTTGTACTGGAGCCCGGAATTTAGCATATGAATGTTTGCTGTTGGGAATTATCTCGCGTATGCAGAATTTCCAATAGTCAATGGAAGTAACAGTTCTCACGTTGATATGCTATTGTGCTTTGTTAGCTGATCGTGATGGTGTGGTTTTGATGCCTGCTCTAGGTACATACCTGTTTGTTTTACTGTTAGTCTGATTACTGTTTTTTTTTTTTCACCACAGCTTAATGCAGAGAAGAGCCCGTTTCAGCGTACATATGCTGCCCAGGTACATACCCTAGTTATCTTGGTATCAATTTCGTCTTAATTTTGACTTAACATTAACTTGAAATCATCATCAATATGCAGTCCCTTCTCATTGCTGTCTCTGTTTCGCTATTGATGAAATTAACCCATTTCCTTATGATAAATTAGTTTGTAACCTTGACAAGCTATATAAACTTGGTGTTTTTTCTAAACCATAGTCGACTTCACTTTTTATTTATTCACTATATAAAGTGCAACTAGGATTATTTGCCCATGTGTCTAATATGGTTTTCCATGTTACGTTTGCTGTCCTACTCTACTTATAGATCAAAAGGTGTAGCGAAATGGCTCGCAAATTGAGGTTTTTTAAGGAGCAGATGTCAAAAGCTGACATAACAACCTCCCCTACACAACTTAATGAAACTCATCTGGATTTTGATGACTTGGAGGTATGTTAGTCAATGGGATGCTCGCTGATCATGCACAATAAATCTTGAGTTGATGTTTTAACACTGCCTAATAACAGATAAAGCTTGGAGACCTGGAAGCTGAGCTAACTGAAGTTAATGCAAACAATGAAAAGTTACAGAGGACCTACAATGAGCTATTAGAGTACCATACTGTTCTCCAAAAGGTATAATTTTCTGAAAGTATTCTGCTGGATCGAATGCACCTTTGATGTGTATTTTGGCATCATGATAAGTGTATCCAATAGAGGAATTTTAGGTCAGGCCCATTCGATATTTTATTTCTTTCTGTTGCTAATTTCATTCCCTGCGAATCACTCTGCACAAATATGTGCCATTTCTAATATTACCTTTTGTTTGAATTACATTAGTTTTAGCTATTATGAATTGGTTCTTCACCCTGTTCTTTTGCTTTATTTTTTTATGTTTCTCTAATCATTTGCTGCTGGACCTCATTGAGTATTGCCAGCTGCATCTGTTGCCTCAGTTATCTCTATAGTTTAATGGAGGAAACACTCCTTTGTGCTCTAAAATCTAAGCTCCATTTATTTCCCATGTTGACAATCAATATTGTTCACCTAGCAATGGATGCATAAATTTATTAATTAGCAGGATATTGTTTTGTCATTTGATTGTATATATACATGTTTTGATGTCATCGTAGTAATGAACTAATTTAGAGAGCCAGTTTTCCTTTCCCCCCTGTTCTCATTTGACAACTTCAGTATAGTCGCCAAGGTACCTGTGCAATGTCTGCCACCAAGCTCCTAATTAATTGTTTTTTTTTTCAGGCTGGTGAATTTTTCTATTCAGCTCAAAGAACTGCTGCAGCACAACAAAGGGAAATGGAGGAAAACCAATCTGGTCAAACTTCACTGGAGAGCCCTCTGTTGGAACAGGTAACATGATTGTTTTGATAATAAAGCAACACCACCCTTCTTCGCGTCTTATCTTTTTTATTATATCCCTTTTTAATAAGATATTGACACATTGGTTGTGTTCTTTCAGGAGATGTCAACTGATCCATCAAAACAAGTGAAGCTTGGCTCATTGAGTGGCCTTTGTACCAAAGGAAAAGGCAATGGCTTTTGAAAGGATCTTATTCCGTGCCACAAGGGGTAATATTTTCCTTAGGCAAGAGCCTGTTGATGAGCCCGTCACTGATCCAGTTTCTGGGGAGAAGGTTGGCACATATTTTCTAGCATTTTATTTTATTGTATTTGGATTCTTTTGTTCTTGGCCCTTTCAAACTATCTACATTGATATTGGTTCTTATTATATGCACAGCTAGAAAGAAAATTTGAATGGTATCAATATAACTATTATTAGAAAATACCAGGAAAACTCAATTCAAATACTTAGACAATTCTGATTGCAGTAACACTGATACTTATGACTATTTTGGTGTTCAAGTGATTAATTAATGATTGATGATTGCTACACTTGATAATATTTCCCATTTATCAGCACCCTAGTTGTTCTGTTCTAACTTTAACCTTGGTGTTTATTCTTTGCTTGGACTTATTTTCCAATCCTTTGTATGGTTATGCAGGTAACGAAGAATGCATTTGTTATATTCTACTCTGGAGAGAGGGCAAAAAACAAAATTCTGAAAATATGTGATGCCTTCAATGCGAACCGTTACCCATTTCCAGAAGATGTTAGCAAACAGCTTCATGCTGTTCAGGAGGTCAGCACTTGAAATACAATATTTGTTGATATTCCTATTTGGGTTCTTTGTGGTTGATCATAACATCTGATGTTGTATTACTTGGTTTATATTCTTGTGAACTAGAAATTCAAGTTAGCAAATTCGGCATGTGATGAGCGATGTCCTTTTTGGATATGTGCTTTGCATGTGATATGGGTGTGCAATTAAATCCTGTTGTGATGCTACTGGAATTGTCATGCTGTATACTTAGTTCCACTCACAAATGTCTCTGCCTTAGCCTTACTGTTATCATTTTCAATACAAGGTGAACATTTTATTGCCTAAGTGTTGTATATTGCTCAAAAATGATTTCCTGGCTGTGCTTGCATTTTTAAGAGTTTTGATGAATTAAGGCTGAGGCAATAATAGGAGAGTCTTTTCCTGTACCACTATTTAAACCTATGATATGATCTTATATAGGTATCTGGGAGGATCTCAGAGTTGAAAGCAACAATTGACATGGGTTTAGCTCATCGTGACAGCATACTAAAAAATATTGCTTCTGATTTTGAACAGTGGAACCAACTGGTAAGCTTCACTTGTTATCACCATGAGTTTGATGAAATATTATGTCTTAAAGTTACTTATTGCTTTACTTTGCATTCTATTATCTCATATCACAATTTTATTATCATTACTAAATTTCGAAATCAATGCTACCAGGCGAAGAAGGAAAAAGCAATTTATCACACCTTGAACATGCTGAGCGTTGATGTTACAAAGAAATGCCTAGTTGCTGAGGGCTGGAGTCCAGTTTTTGCAAGCGTTCAGGTAGTTAAAATCTGCATTCGCTATGTTCTCCTAGCTGACTTCTTAATTCCCCTTTTGATACTCGAATGGGATGATTTACAATGGATTTCTGCAGATTCAAGATGCTCTTCAGCGTGCTACTGTTGATAGCAAATCCCAAGTTGGCTCAATATTTCAAGTTCTCAGCACAAAAGAATCTCCTCCAACATATTTCCAGACAAATAAATTTACTACAGCGTTCCAGGAAATTGTTGATGCATATGGGTATGTTTTCTAACTACCTTGCAGTTTACCTCACATGGGACAAAGTGGCATAAATGACAGTGAATATTTTTGTGTTTAATGCTAACGAGCTGTTGTGTCAGAAGTATATTTTTCTTAATAATTTTTTATTTGGATATGTGTAGCAATTGTTGATCATGGTTAGAATTCACAGTTAAATCAATCTTTTATGTTTTAGAAACACAAATTACTTCCTTAGACGAAGGCTAACATGGACTGCTTACTTTTTGTATATAATTATAGAGAAGTGGAATTCATGTCATTTAAGGTTTGGTTCAATACTAGGTGGATATAAGTGCTAATGCTGTGTTCCATGTGGTTCAGTGTGGCCAAATATCAAGAAGCAAATCCTGGAGTATTCACCATTGTGACTTTCCCTTTCTTATTTGCTGTCATGTTTGGTGATTGGGGCCATGGAATTTGCTTGTTACTTGCAACACTTTATCTGATAATCCGGGAGAAGAAACTAGCTTCACAGGTTTGTCCACTAGTCTTGATTGCATTTTGCACTTATCTTTGTATCAGTACTACAATTCTAACGACCTGTTCTAACGATCTGGGATATGAGAGGACTTAGTTTTGTCAATAATTTATTTGTTAATGCTGCTGTTACATCTTTTTTTAATCACAGAAACTTGGAGACATAATGGAGATGATGTTTGGTGGGCGTTATGTAATTATGATGATGGCAGTTTTTTCAATCTACACAGGATTAATATACAATGAATTTTTCTCTGTTCCATTTGAGCTTTTCAGTAAATCTGCCTATGAATGCCGTGATTCTTCTTGTAGGTAAGGCAAATGAGATAAAGAAACCTAATGTTTACTTATTTATAAAATTGCACACTTATCTGGCTCATGATTTTCCCACTTTGGCCATAGTGATGCTACTACTGATGGATTAATTAAAGTAAGAGACACATACCCTTTTGGTGTGGACCCTGTCTGGCATGGTAGCCGCAGCGAGCTGCCTTTTCTCAACTCACTGAAGATGAAGATGTCAATTCTTCTTGGAGTTGCACAAATGAACCTTGGGATTGTGATTAGTTACTTCAATGCAAAATTTTTCAGAAACAGTCTTAATGTGTGGTAAGTTTATTCACCTTGTTATTTTGTCAGACAATATGACATTCCATTTTTAGATGAGGATCTACAACAATTGTGAAGAAGCAGTTGATCCTTTAACAGTGTGTTACAATCAATAGATTATTATTTTTCCAATGTACTCATTTGAAACAGGTACCAGTTCGTTCCCCAGCTGATCTTCTTGAACAGCTTATTTGGTTACCTGTCCTTGCTCATTATTATTAAGTGGTGCACGGGGTCAAAAGCAGATCTATACCATGTTATGATCTACATGTTCCTTAGCCCAACAGATGAGCTTGGTGAGAACCAGTTGTTTAGTGGCCAGAAGACAGTGCAGGTCTATATTGCTTGTTGATAAGTTCTCTTCTGTGAAGCAGACTGGTCTATCGTGCCTAACCATTTGCCCTTTCCAATGCAGCTTGTTCTACTTCTGCTTGCTTTGGTGTCTGTACCTTGGATGTTGATTCCAAAACCTCTTCTATTGAAGAAGCAACATCAGCAAGTATGTCTTCGTAAATAGCAATATCCTATCGGTGACTTGATGTTTTGTGGCTGCAGTTTACTTTTACACTGACTGTTTCTCTCTCTCTCTCTCTCTCTCTCTCTCTCTCTCTCTCTCTCACAGAGGCATCAAGGTCACCAGTATGCTATGCTTCAGGGCACTGATGAATCAGTGGGTGCAGAGTTGGGGGAACATCATGAGGACACACATGACCATGAGGAGTTTGAGTTCAGTGAAGTTTTTGTTCACCAACTGATTCACACGATCGAATTTGTTCTTGGTGCAGTCTCAAATACAGCTTCATACCTTCGGCTTTGGGCTCTGAGGTAAATGCTACTTTAAGCAGTTTTACACAGCCTCAGTTATGCACAGTCCCATACTTCCTAAGGGCTTGATTGGCTACACCCTCCCTAATCCACATAGGTGCATTGGAGTGCAGCCAAACAAGTCATTTTTTTTTTACCACACTGGCTATTAACAAGCTACTGATATTCTCCTTTCAGTCTTGCACACTCCGAATTGTCCACTGTATTCTACGATAAAGTACTACTAACGGCAGTGGGGTAAGCAAACAAGTGTCTCGAGCCATTAAAATAAACATTTTGGCACTTTCTGAAATGCAATTGTTTCTTGTAGGTTTTTCGATGGTGGTGTCCTCGGTTACATCTACCTTGCTATCGGTGGCGTCGTCTTCATCTTTGCCACGGTTGGTGTCTTGCTTGTTATGGAGACCCTGAGTGCATTCCTTCACGCGCTGAGGCTTCACTGGGTGGAGTTCCAGAACAAGTTCTATGAAGGTGATGGTTACAAGTTTGCCCCATTCTCCTTCGCACTGATTAGTGAGGAGGAAGAGTGAGCTCGTCGCATCATTTGTATTTATTGTAGCAGATGTAAATCATTTTTTCATCTGTTGTCTCGGATGGATCATAAACCTCAGTCCCCTTGTTTAAGCATGGGGCGAACAGCATCATTTTTCCTTAGCTATGCAGAGGATTTTGGGGTAGTTGGCAAAAAATATGGGGTGATATCACCCTTATGATTCTAATAAGTAGTTGCCGACTGGGCGGTGTGTTGGATATAAATAAGCACTGTATTGAAGGCTAAACATTCCACTACGTTCATTGTGAATAAAGAGTGCTATTTACGCTTCTGAGGTTTCACTGGGTGGAGTTCCAGAACAAGTTCTATGAAGGTGATGGTTACAAGTTTGCCCCATTCTCCTTCGCACTGATTCGTGAGGTGAACCATTGTCAGCACTTCATCTTATCTTATTGATCCCCTGAATCAGTTGTGTCTTATAACCAAAGCAAAAGCTAAACAAGAAGCACGTTATAAAAGTTGATGTTAAACACGTCTGACTGCAAGTAACATCGAAGCAAAGCCTAAAGGACTTGTAGACAATCTAATAATATAACAAACTAGCAGCTTCTAGGCTAGTTTCGTCACTCGTCAACAACGTTGGGGATGCTGCTGGAGCTGCGCCTAGCGCTGCTAAAGGGTCCCGTGACAGTCCGGCCGACGAACTTGCCGGCCTTATGGAGTCCACTGCCGAACGCGCCGATGCCGGAGCCCACGGCGCCGATGCCCGTGCCAACCATCCCAACGCCGGAGCCGGCTGCGCTGACGCCCGTGCCGGCAACCGTGCCAGCCGCCGCGACGCCCGTGCCAGCCACATGGGTGACCGTGGACGCCATGCCGCTTGCCGCGTCCGCAGCGCCGCTGACGGCCCCCGTTTCGCTCTTCACCTTCCGCCGCTCCTCCACGGTCTGCTTCTCCAGCTCCAAGGCCTCCAGCGCCTCTGCGTTGGTGAACTGGTGGTACGCCACCTGCAATAGCTTGCAAAAGGAACGTCAGGCAAACGGGGACCTGCCAACTGAACACGAAAAGGACGAGACTAATCGATCGATCCTGCCTTGATGCTGAGCACGCCCCTGTCCTTCTTGTCCTTAACCTTGGTCGTGTCTAGCGACGACAGCAGCTGCAGGTTCACCTCCTGCACGGTCTTCATCTCCAGGTCGCTCAGGGGCAGCTTGGCGATGCCAAGCCTCTTGTCTTGCTTCATGTTGTCCTCATCGAACACCTGAAAGCGCAGAGAAAAAAATGAGCCCTTACATGCCTTAGGAGTACCTACCTGGATGGAAACAAGCAGTGAGGTTTGTCAGTTCGTGTGCACCTCAAGAATTAGGGACTGCGTCTCCTTGTCTTCCGCGATCAGCTGGAACGTCTCGTTCCACTGAGGGTTGAGATTGTCGTCAATGACGCTGGTCTTCTCCTTAAACATTGGGCGTATGAACAAGACCACGTAAGGATCGGATTTGCCGATGAGTTCCTTGTTCTTGAGGTTTGCCGCGCGGACCACAGTGACCGTGAGCTTCCCGTGCGGCTTCAGCTCAAGATCACTGCACAAGAGAGCACATCACCTTTATGTCATTCTAACAAGTTTGTAAAGTCGACAGATCAAACAGCTTCGTGAGAATTGTTAGGTTCAGCACACTCCAGCAAACATGATTCTAAGCAGAGCAGACGGTTAACCTGACATCAGTGTCGACTCCACCCAGAGGAACAACGATTCTGTGTGGCCACTGGAGCATGTCAGTGATCAATGATGCCACTGTATCCTACAGAAACATTACGGGGAAATATGATTATTCTTTCCTTCTTAGATCTGTAGATGGGAACGAAACAAAGGTTAAAACAAAAGAAAGGAAAGTTCATTTCATACGTCAATCATGTCTGAAAGCCCAGGCATTGCGGTCAGGCTTCCTCCCACGGCTTTCAGTATGTAGTCGATTCTCGGTTTTGGCTGCAATTGCAGGGAAACCACGCGTTTCAGAAACAAATATATTACAAGAAAAGGATAAACCATGTCTCCTTGACATTGAAACAAAAGAAAGAATGATCTCGTATGCAACATCACTGACAACAACGTGTTCTCGAACTATAATTCAAAAATCAAAGCTTAGATAACGGAGGACGAGAAGAGTTTCAGTAGCTTAGAAGCACACCTCTGCCAGAAGAGCAATGACAACAGCAGATATGCATGGTATCTCGTCCGACAATTGGAAGACGACACGGATGATGGTGTACACCTGAAGGTTCTTAAACTGTACACGTATATACAAACAAACACGGGAGTTAAAATAATTACTAAAACTTATGGAAACAAAATTTGAAGTTTAAACTGTAAACATGAGTTCCTGTTCTTTTAAACAAGCATCAACATAAAATCTTATACTGCAGAGCAACAATTGTAAAGGAGTCTAAAATAAAATGATCTAATTAAGAAGATCCATTTTTTTTACTTGGTATGCTTTTTTACTCATCCCACACCATCATCCAAACACGCCCATATGGGAAACTAAAGCTAAAAACCATTTTGGTCAAGGCCTTGTGGCAATCTACAAACCTGAATGGGAAGTGAAGCAACAAGTGTTTCAACTGCAAGAATAATATTTGGATCCCCACCCCACCGGAAGTCCATGTCCATTGTAATTTGCCCTTTCTTAAAACTCTGAATCCGAATGCCTGAACACAGAATAGCATGTCGTAGTGAGATTCCATGAGAGCATATAACTGTGAAATTGACACCATTTTGTCTCAGCAACCTTCTATTTTCGGTGGAACAGTCCCAAGGGACAGTCTGCTGAACTTCAGTGAGGATATCCCTGGTGGTCGATAATCATCCAGTATCGGTTCGACAGAATCCCTAATGACCATGGTTGCTGCCTATAAATAGATGCAACTATACATCAGATAGTTATTGGCAGCAAAATGTTCTATCAAAGCAGCAAAATGGTAAGATCTGTATGTTTCTTAAAATGGGAATAACTTCATTCTAAATTGTTTGCCCCCATAATGAAGTTTTCTGACAAAAACCAAAGTGATCATCTTACCTCTTCCACAAAGGGCCAAAGCTTGCTCAATTGTTTGTTGAGCCATTTGACCTGAAATGAAAATAAAAAATATGCATCAAGTGAAGCATGCAAGCAACAAATCAAGGGGACATAGCTCTAGAAGCGACAAGTGCATCATATGGAACAGTTGATGTTTCATTTTCCAGGTTTTATGTATTGAGGAGTTCTGAAGTAAATATATGGACGGCAAAAAAAAAGTAACCAATAAATTCACAAAGTAACCAATACAGCAACAGCATTTTTTACAGTTCCATGACTATAGCTACATCAAGTTAAGTAGCATATCACCTGTTCATATTCTGGAAATGATATCCATTGGGGAACATTATTGTCTCCACAAATTTTCTTCACGTCTTCACGGTTGAGAGATCCTAGTGCACTGACATCCGCAGCCTGTTTCAAAATGTGTTACTATGTAAAAAATTATCCCAAACTAAGATGCACAAATTTAATTCCATAAACCCAGATGAAACAAAATTACAGTGAAGCCAAATCCACTTTCAAGTTTCAAGATACATTATACATGCTGCACACAATCCACTTTCAAGATACATTATACATGCTGCACACAATTCAACAACAGAGAACACACGAAAATGTAACGCCTAGGCTGTGCCAATTAAACCGTTTGCACCAAATCGAAGATATACACCGTACTTTTAACAATCAATCTGTATTTACCAACCAAACGCTTATCTTCCGCTGTCAAATCTATCAGAGAGAGAATTAAAAAAAAAAAAAAAAAGATCCCATAACTGGAGGCGGTGATATGAAGATGAAAACTTCTCAAGATTACCTAGATCGAATCGGGATGATGCAGCTGGACCTACCTTTTTGCTGCGTTTGGCGGCGCGGCGAGCCATCGCGCGCGCCCAGCCCGCGATCAGGGCGACGCCGACGATCATCCCCATTATGACTCCCGATATGAACCCCATTTCTTCTATCCTCTCAACGCACCGCGGAAGAGAAGGAACCAGAGGGAGGAAGAAGACGATTTGAAGTCAAAAGGTGGCAATTACATACGGAAATTCTTGGATCAAATCGCTAACGATTGTCTCTCCAAGTTGTTTATTACTGCTAACGCTGCATTTGGGACCGATTTTTTCGCGTGCTATTGGTAACAGTAAAGAGGAGAGGAGAGAGAGATGGGCCGGACGTGCGATTGGTGAGAAAGTTGTCAGTTGTCACGGCGAATTTTGCATGGCTGGATCTCTACGATGGGTCCTTGGCGAGCCTCTGATTCCACGCAGGCCCGAGAGTTACATGGCCCGTGCGAAACTAATAAAATTTATAATTTAACACTCTTAATACACCAAATTAGTAAATAGTTATAAAACCAAATTAGTATCATTATATACACCATAAATATATATATTTTTAAGATATACTCATTTCGTGTCACAAATTTTTATGCTCTTTTTCCATAAATTCGGTCAAACATAAAACTTTCGGTCAAACATAAAACTCTAGGAATTGATTTATCAAAGGACCAGTGTAATAATCGCTAGGTAAAAGTCTAGATTACTCACTCTAGTTTTTTTTTTTTTTACCAAAGAACTCACTCTAGATTTGTTTGGCGTACCCTTAACATGATTCATTATTTTTTGTGCTCTCCGTGTATATGTTGACTTTTAGGGATCATTTGGAAGCACGGTTTCGGTTGTCACTAAAATCGGTAGAAACGGTGCCAAACACGTTCGCTGTGAAATGTTTCATCTCAGTTTTTTTCCGCCTGGGTGAGTGAAACGGCTCCAAGCTAGTTTCGCTATATTTTGTTTCTATAGTCTCTCCAATACAATAGTGACCATTTTTCTCTAGTTGTCCTTTTTAAGTGCAACTAGTTAGAATAGGTTATACTTAAGATATTCTTTGTCCACAAAAATAAAACCCTTTTTAAGTGCATAGCACGCTCTCCAAAAAATTAAGATATTCTTCGTCCACAAAAAGTACTATTTTTAAGTATTTTTTATATTTATATGTTTTTATGAAAATATTTAGTTTTTCAATATGAAAACTACTAGCCAAACAGTTTCAAAGTGATTTCAAATGTTTGTTGAGAAAATTTGGATTTGAAACATTTATATTTGAATCTAGATCCCTATCAAACGGACCCGGGCCTATTTGGTTGGCTTTCAATTCTTGCCCAAGAAAAATTTGTAGTCATTAATTGGTTAATTGCTAAAGAATTGATATATCAATATTTTTGACCAAAGTTTTGATAAGTCTCTTTTAAATTTTTAAAATGCATAAAATATAAAATTTGCGAGCTTTGATTTTGTAACTAGATACATACCTATGTTTTTTTTGTCATAACTCTTGCGAGGTGACATAGGATATTATATTTATTATATTTATGTTAAGAAACACATCTTAATTATTTGGTCTAGGTTAGGAAATGTAATATAAGTCAAACTATAGATACAAAATTGGACGAACTATGATGATGAATAATTAAAAGCATCTTCTTTGAAAATGCATCGAATAATTAAAAGCTAACGGACTCCACGTCTGCACCATTCGGATGAACGCGCGATCTCTTGCTGAAGAAGAATGCGGGCCAGCGAATTGTGGGGACAAGGCGGACTAACGACTTTTTTGTCCATTTTACAATACGAAACCGGGGCTACAAGATTCGTATTCAAATATTAATTATAATTATTTATTTATAATTATAATTGTGCTTTGTACGTATCTGTTTTGAGCATTTCTTTATCGAAGTCTTGTGTCCTGCCCAAACCTAGCAAGTCCGCAAAGCCATTGAAAGAGTCAGCATCTGCGTAACATACGGTGAGTAACAAGTTGACGTGAAAATAAAAAAAGCAAACGAAAAGAAAAGTCATTGGACATGGACAAAAAGAACCCCTTTGCTTCCATTGACACTTTAGCCTTTATACATACGCTTTTGCCGATAGTAAAGCGCAGTGTTTGAGCTGAGATCTTGAGGAATCAGGAATCAAGAGAGAACAAAATGGCCCCTAATCCTACGACGAGGTTGCCCCATGCGGCCATGCCCAACCGGAAAAGGGAAGGCTCTGTAAAGTGCGGACTACTGTTGTAGCACTAGTGTACTATGATTGTCTCCAAATTCCAATTGTTTCACGGCGGACAACACCTCATCCTGCATGTAAAGCAAGTTGCTAGTTTTTCCATCCTTTCTTGAGGGGTTTCTCTATCCGTAAGAACATGTACAACCTAGAAATGCTTCAAGAAAGAGAATAGTCGACAAACTGCTTAAGAGTCTTAACCTACAACAGAAAAAGCTAGCATTCCATGCTAATCTGCTGCTTCCATCCTATAATCCTAAGTTTCTGAGCCAAAATGTCTCCCAACGACAGTTGCTTGCCTAGGCATCGATACTCGAAGCACCGTACCATGGCAAGCGTCCAAGGTGGCAAATAAAGATGCAGTTGCTGATACAAGCAAGACATGGCTATAAATCAAGCTATGTCATCAACAGTTAAGTTTAGAGCCTCAATAATTAGGTTTTTGTTCTACTTTAAATATTTTTTTTATCCATATGGAAAGGGAAGAGGTGTTTGTATGTGGTCTAGGTGCCCCCAAGCACTTAGCTAAGCAGCGGCGTTCGTATATGGTCTAGTTTATCCATAAGTATTTTGTTTTCCCAACGCTTACAAGAGACTAGGCTCAAGGTATTTGGATTGACGCCAAGCCCGGACTGATATATACAGTAAATATACTTTTGTTCCAAGGAATTTCATAGGATATATATACAATTTGTTGGTATCCATAACGACAAGGGAAAAAAATAGTGCTTACATATGAGTGTCATGGGTGAATTTAGCATAATACTCCCTATGTCTCAAATAAGTGATTCCAAGAATCTGAAAAAGTACCTTTAAAAAAAAAGAAATTTTGAAAAGTCAAAGCAGACCAAAATTATAGAGAGAATTATAAAAACTTATGCCATTAATTAAGTATACTATGAAAATATAGTTAACGAAGAATCTAACAATGCTTAGATGGATATCATTTGGTCATCGTATAAATTTTGATCAAACCTGAGATACTTTGACTCTCCAAAATTTTTAAAATAACTTAAAAATTGAGACGGAAGGAGTATCATGTGAAGTACCTCACGGGAGATTTTATCTTGTTTTGATTTGGTTTGATTGATGTAGGTAGGGTATGAGGAGGAACTCTGGATAACACTCAACAAATGCTAATCGCAGGGCCACGGTCATAACTCACTCACACACTCCGCATTTGATCGCATTTGACTTCTTCCTTTCCCCCCATCTGAATTCAACTCAATAATAAATTCCCTTCAATAACTCAGCCTGATCCTACACTCCTTCCTAGTAGCTACTCCAACAATACAAAATTGCAAATACGCCATCCAACCATTTTTTTTTTCTCTAGTTTCTCCCTCCCCTTCCCTTTCCCTCTCTATCCACACGTCCACGCCAACCAAACAGTTACTCTGCGAGCGGATGGGGTGGGTGGACTCTCGCCACCCACCCATCCCGCTGACCGTGGGCCGAGCGTTCCATCGGGCCCACTGACCAGCGTCTGGCCTCGGATCCTCCCCGCATCCGCCCTCGATCCCGCAGCAGCGGCCCGGCGACGGAGTGAAGCACGCCCGCAGACGCATCTGGGAGAAGGGAAATGGTGGAAAGCCAGGGCACTTTTCGCCTCGCTCCGCTGCTGCGCTTTGCCTTTGCGGCCGTGCTCCCCGTCCCCCCGTCGGCTTGTCTTTTCCGCGCCCCGCCGCAGCCTCTCCGGGGACCCCCTGGCCCCTAAACCCCCTTCCCCCGATGCCCTCGCGGCAGCCCTCGCCGCCCGCGCCGTCGCCGGACTCGGCCCCGGTCCCGTTTGCGGCCGTCGAGTTCGCGGACCCCCGATCCGGCGGGGCCCACCACCGCCGGCGCTCGCCCGCCGTCCCCGCCGCCGCGGGGGCGTCGGCCGCGGCCGCCGCGGCGCTGATCTTGGTGGCCGCCGTCGCGCTGCTGCTGCTGTGGCGGAGGCGGCGGCGCCGCCGGAAGCTGGCCGTGGCGGCGGGGGCGCAGCCCGCCGCCGACCTGCGGAGGCTCTCGTACCACCAGCTGCGCCGCGCCACGGGCAGCTTCGCGGCGGGGAGCAAGCTGGGGCAGGGAGGGTTCGGCCCGGTCTTCCGCGGCGCGCTGCCCCGGTCGGGCCAGCCCGTCGCCGTCAAGGTCATGGACGCCGCGGGCTCCCTCCAGGGCGAGCGCGAGTTCCACAACGAGCTCTCCCTCGCCTCCCACCTCCTCGGCTGCGCTGCCACGGCGCACGGGGGAGGGGGAGGCGGAGCCGGAGGGGGAACCGGGCCACCCGACCCGCCCCACATCCTGCTCCCGTTCGCCTACTCCCTCTCCACGCAGCCACGCCGCTGCCGGATGATGCTCGTGTACGACCTCATGCCCAACGGCTCGCTGCAGGACGCGCTGCTCGGGAAGAGGTGCCCCGAGCTGGTGACCGGCTGGCCGCGCCGCCTCGCCGTCGCCCGCGACGTCGCCGCCGCGCTCCACTACCTTCACTCCGTCGTGCAGCCGCCCGTGATCCACGGGGACGTCAAGCCCAGCAATGTGTTGCTGGACAAAGACCTCCGCGCCCGCCTCTCAGATTTCGGACTCGCGCGGATCAGGTCTGAAGAGGAGGGTGAGTTGGAGAGTGGCGCCATTGGGGCCGATGCAGACGGGAACGCAAATCCTGCTGGTGGATGTGACGAGGATATGTCGGTGGCCGGCGAGAGCACCACTGCCGTCGTGGTTAATGGGGAAGACAATGCTGCCAAATCACCGGAGGATGATGAGGCGCTCACCACGGCATCTCCTGCAGAGGCCATGTCCACTTCCGGATGTGACAAGACTAGTGTTGCTAGTGGATGTAATACTCGAAGCTGCAATGGGGGAGGTGCAGGAGGATCAGGAACTGGGAGTGACTGGTGGTGGCGTCAGGACAATAGTGGTGGTGGTGGCGGCGGCAGCGGTGGCGGCAGTGGCGTTAAGGACTATGTGATGGAATGGATTAGATCAGAGATCAAGAAGGAGCGGCCGAAGAATGACTGGATTGCAGGGCCATCTTCAGTTAACCCTGTTGCTCCAACAGAGAAGAAGAAGCCAAAGAGGAGGGCGCGGGAGTGGTGGCGCGAGGAGTATGCAGAGGAGCTCTCGAAGAAGCAAAAGCGGAGGGCACTTGCCAAGTCAAAGAGTGATGCTGGTGCGATGTCTGGTTTGCAGTGGTGGGAGAGGGATTGTGATTTAGAGGAGAAGGGCCATTCAAGGTGGAGGATGATGAAAAGCTGGAGCCGGAGGAGCAGCAATGGCAATGGCAATGGCAATTCCAGCATCAATTGGTGGGTGGACGGTGTGAGAAGGAGCAGCAGGGATTGGGCCAGCGGGGAATTTGTTCCCAAGAGTGGTGGAGCAGTGAGCAGCACACCGAGCATGCGTGGCACAGTCTGCTATGTGGCACCTGAGTATGGTGGAGGAGGGCCTCTATCAGAAAAATGTGACATTTACAGCTTTGGTGTGTTGTTGCTGGTCCTTATATCTGGACGACGCCCGCTCCAAATGACAACCTCACCAATGTCAGAGTTTGAGAAAGCGAGCCTCATTTCGTGGGCAAGGCATCTTGCTCAAGTTGGCCGCTTGCTTGATCTTGTAGACCCTGCACTGCAGGATGTTGATCGAGACCAAGCACTGCTATGCATTACTGTTGCGCTCCTTTGCATTCAGAGGTCTCCAGCTCGCCGCCCATCAAGTACAGAGGTGCTTGGTATGCTTGCTGGTGAGGGTGAGCCACCGCCTCTTCCGATTGAGTTCTCACCATCGCCTCCTGGTGGATTCCCCTTCAAGTCCCGAAGGAAAGGCCGGTGAGTTTAGTTTATTGGTTAGATGAAAAGGTAGTGTTAGTATTATATCCTTATGCTTGTTTCTTCTAATTTATCTGTTT